>OX453058.1:2879526-3479526 GCA_949699795.1 Spicauda simplicius | reverse complement strand
TTGCCCTCAATTATGCTATGGCAAAAAAAAATAAACATAAAAAAATATATTATATACTGACACAATCTAAACTGCACATGTTTCTTTCAATAGTGTAGCTAAATACGTGAAAAATGCTTTTTTGTATACTGTAAGAAATTAGGCACTTACATCTTATTTTACCGTAAGGAAAAATTACATCAGGGCAACGCAAAACCAAAAATCTGCTGTCTCTTTAAAGCGCGAGCATTTATTTTCACGAACCATATAACACACTACCAGGAGGAACACGACGAATGCATGAAAATGCTTAACACGATGCTTACGTGGATAGTTTCGTGGATATTTAGGTGACTCCCATTGCCCGCTGACTCCCATTGCCCTGTTTTCCCCTAAGCCCTGTTGTGTTCTGGTTCGGAAGGTACTTAAGAGAAAGACAATAGTAGGCGTTCTAATAACTTGTCTACACGGATCTCGGGTGATGATTTATGGGGCGCCAGCAAAAACATTTAAATCAGACAAATTTTGTTACTTTCCCGCTATATTTCTTGACGGATCTTCTCAGTTGAGTTCCGATGCGGCGGTAGTGTAAGAAAAAATATTATAACTGACAATTTGTAAATGTCTCCGAAAGCCTATATATTTCTGCTCAATATATATTTTTTTGTGTGATTAAATACATACGAGAATAGTTGTTAAAATATTTCAATTTTTCATATACCTACACAGATATTTCCGACTTGTCTACGTATATTTCGTAATCTGTTATTTTACCATGCTTACATTAAAAAATATCGACATCTTTGAGGTGCTGGTAATTACGGTCCCAATAGCCGCCGCTGTACAGCCAATCCTCTTGCTTCGTGTATGGATTAGTACCCTGGCTGAACCACCTGGAAGTATCAAAGAAAAAATTGTTTTGAAAATATATTCAACAACATTATTTTAAACTCAAAACATATTGGTAAACTAGGTCCTATATATGTTAATTTTTATCGATTCTTTATGACTACTGTACTTAAATATAGGAAAAATTATTTTACGTCAGATAACTAGTTATGCCATATTTAATCTTCGTTATCGTATTATCACTTATATCATACATATATATGCAAGGGAAAGTTGCAAAAGTGCCTAAAAGCGGTATAAAAGAAACATCCCGTTTAAACTCCAATTCGGTTTTTGACATATTCTAAAAAGACCTGTGAGACAAGATTGTTGCCTCTGAGTTAACTCTTTTGGAGCACGGACGTTTCACAGGCATAATTACCTATCCCGGCGAGAGGTATCTCTTTACCAATGGTCAATCATGAAAAATTAATGTTTAATGCAATGCAATCTCTATCACCTACGTTATACCAACACGTGCAATTATACTAATTACGAAGGATTTGAAGCTGATGTACAAGCAAGGTTACCTGGGCTGCCACGGATCAGCGCTCTTCTTGAGCAGCTTCCTGGCGGCGCGCTGCTTCTCCTCCAGCCGCGTCTTCTCGGTGGCGGCCGCGTCGATGTCGCCCTGCTCCAGCAGCCGCACGTCGGGCCGCAGCCGGCTGTCCGTGGGGCACAGCTGGCTCTTCATGTCGCGCTCCAGCTCGTTCAGGGACATCGCGAACTCGGTGAACTGGTAGTACTGGGAAGGTATTGAGATGAATAAGTAGAAACAAATCTGTCGTCCATAAATCATAGTGGCTAGAATGCTGTCATTATGGTTTTACCTGCTCTGAGGCATTTTTTTTTATCTGACTGAAATAGCAAAAGAGCATGCAGTCCACGTGATGGGAAGTGGACCCTGCGACATCTGTAAGCAACTTCAAATGAAACATGGGCTTTGTCTGAAGTCAATCACAGATGCGTTGCCGCTCACGAGGACTATGATATTCGCCTCATATAGTGTGCCGGCAACCTCACCCTTTCATCGAAACACAAGAAATACTTCACGCTAGAAATAGGTGTGTCGGTGATACTTCCCCGGTCAAACTACACTGGTTCTACACCTGTCCAAAGACTAGTAGGTAAACTAAAACTATATCGAGATGATAAAAACAGAAAAAAGAGATGAGAAAAGTAAAACAGAAACGAGTGGAGAAAAAATATAGAAAAACGACAACCTTTTAGTCGAAAAGGATTTTTCCGAAATCTATCCGTTACTATCGTCAATATATTGGGTTAAAAGTACGTGAAATGTTTGTATACATGAATAATTTATTTAGATTTACCTGTGCACTATTGCTAGGTCTAGGCCGAGCCTCCCAGAGAGTAACAGAACCTGGTATATCGATATTGTATGATTCGTCGGGCTTCGGAACCTCTTCAGAATTTTCGGCTTCTTCGTTCTGAAAATGTGAGATGTTTTATATTTTCATTTTATCGCGCAATGAGCAAGGGATCAAAGTCAAAATTTCGGCAAATTGCGTTAAATACTTGTAGTTATTTCTATTAATATACCGTCTGTCAACAAGCGGATCAAATAAAAGCAACAATTGCATGCTAGAAAATAACAAACTTGTATGTTACGTCTATTTAACAATTGCACTCTAAGCAAATCCACAAAACACATATTTTCCAAAATTAGTTTTTTTCATTTGTTTCATTATATTCTCACCGCGCCTTATGTCAACGTTGTATTTAACGTACACATATCTAAGTTTAAGTAGAGAAAGAGTTCCTTAACAAAATAAATCTTTACAGCAATTTCGTCCATTACGATGTGGCTTTGTAGTGAATAAATACAACTTACATCCTGTATGGACATAGAGCGCAACGCCCCGACCTTGAAGCTGTTGAGTTTAGCGAGGACCTTCTTGGGCGTGTGCGACGGGGTCTGGCCGCCCGCCTCGTCGCCGCGCTCCTTCGCCCACTGCTCGTACACCGCCGCGCTGCAGCACTTGATGTACTCCGTCCACTTGCCGTACAGGTAGCGGAGACGCTTTTTACTACAAAGAAAATAGTAAATATAATCGTTGTTCGTGACCTATGCTCCTTTTTCCTAAACGTGGTCGCTCAGCCTAGTCTTCTAGCACCATTCATCGCCATCAATAATTTGTCCTTCGAGTGGTGTGGCCGGGCCATTCCCATTCCAGCTTACTAATTTTGAGAGTTATATCGGTAAGCTTCGTTAGGATTCCTCATTGCGAGTCATGTCTCGTAGCGATATTCCGAGCATAGCCCTCTCCGTAGAACGCTGAGCGACTCTGAGCTTAGCTTTCGAATGAGGCTTACAGTGAGAAGCAACATTTCGACACTATAAGTCATCACTGGCAACACATTGCACGAATAATTTCGACTTCAGGCACTGAGGAATTGTGACAAGAAGATCTACATAAATTCCCGTTAACGTAACAATTCACTTATGCTATTACATCTAACACCTGAAGAAGACAGCGGGAAACCATTGGATTCATAGGGCACAGGACCGGTTGAAGTGGCGCCATTTAGGGGGGCCTATGTCCAGCAGTGGACATTAAAGGGCTGATGGATGGATGGATTACATCTAACAAATACTAACTTAGCATCAACAATAAACCCGTCCACCCGATGCAGGTCCCGGTTGTTGAAGCCAGCGGGCTTGAAGGCCAGGTTGGCGCGCAGACCAGCGCCCCCGTGGCAGACCACCTCCATCGCGCCGTACTGCTCGATCCACAGCTTGCCCACGATCACGTTGTGCACGCAGCAGTTCACGTTCGTCCAGGTGTAGGCTTCGCCCCAACTGGAATTGTTCGTGTTATGGTACTCGCTTTATGTTGTAAGTAATGTTAAGAAGAACCTTATTAAATAACTTTCAACGTCTTACGATTATTTTTTATTTACAAGAAGTAATGGTAATAAGTTCATTAAATCATCTTTGCGCGTACTTATAATAGAATGGCCGTTTTATAGTTTACATTCTCCAATAATATAAGTTTTCTATTGTGCAGGCTACAAATTCTTTTTCAAATTGTGGGTCTCTAAAAATTATCATTTGTCTGAAAATAGGATAATCGTTAATGTAACGGTTTCGCTTTAGAGTTTTCTAAGTTGTTGAAAAAGATATGTAGAACTTACTTATACTTACTTAAATATCTTAGGCTCGATCCTTTCTTTACCCTTCTCATAATGAAAAAAAAGAGTGCAGCAGAGGTACAGTAAATAAATAAAGTCGAATCATTGTCGAATTTCTTAGCAATACTTGTCCCGTGTGATGTCGGAGTTGAATAAAACCACTAAAGTGTGCTACTTTACTTATATAGCATCCATGGGAAGCGCTCTTCCCGTGGATGCCGTAGGAAGCGACTAAGAGACACCCAGAAGATAAACAGCAGCGGTTTCTGTGAAACGACACCTCCCCATGGGGTCATCGACACGTTTGCCAATTGACTATTTCCATTAAACCTTGGATGTACCAAACAGAGGACCTAAAAATTTTGATAGATAGATAGTACTCACCGTGGCAGTTCAACCGTGACATGTCCCTTGGGCTGTATTTCCACGCTCTTGCCACAAAACTTCAGCTTGGGGTGCACGGATCCGTGGAATACGAAGTGGGGGCTGTCAGCGTGGAATGCGGAGACCGGGGGATGGTGAGACACCTGGGATCCAATTACGTCATATTAGTATTCTCGTTTACTGTTCCTCGCAGTTCCACTAGAATTGAGAAATGGGCTACGTATAAACAAATAACGCTTTATATTCTCAAAACCCTCGACTATGATTTTCTCCTATGTCGAAGGTACCCTTGACAATGCAAAAAGACGAATATCAAACACCCTGACCCAGAACAGAAATTTAAATTCATCGAATATCCGTTTGGCCGTGGACTGAAACCAGAACCTTTACAGTGTCAGACCGTAAGGTGACCGCACCGCCACGCGGGTTGTCAAAACTATGTATGTCACCTTCTAGTGAGTGAAAATGTTTTTTTTAATCGATTGGCTATTGGATTGCATCCTTTTTAAATTTTACATATAGCTAAAAACGTATCCACTTAATTATTAATATGTAAATTTTAAGTATAAACTAAACATAGTTAAATTGATTTTAATTTTAATTATCTCATTCTAATAAAGTTATATGTTGTCTACTTAACACAAAGCAAACTTTAAACATTTCTTACAACTTAAACCTTGCAAAGTTTTTATTAAGTAGTGGCTCTTCACTTTAATTATGAAGTCTTGAGAAAGCTTTGACAACTTACCTGAAATTCAAGGCTGCCGGCTAACTTATGCCACTTACTTTAAATTGATAAAAAATCAAGTTAAAGTAAGTAAAGTTAAATTGAAAACAAGTTTTAACAGCAATAGCATTTGGGACATTTTAAAACTAAGAATTTCATATACTTGTCGTCTCCCCATTATTGTCCCACTGCTGGGCACAGGTCTTCTCTCAGAATGAGAGAGATATAGGCCACAGTCTACCGCGCTGGCCAAGTGCGAATTGGTAGACTTCACACACCTCCGAGAACTTTTTTTAAAGAACTCTCGGGTGTGTGGTTTCCTCGCGATGTTTTCACGATGTGTTTTCAATTTTAGAACAGTGGCCTGGGATTTGAGTCTCAGACCTTCCAATCGAGAGAGCAAGTTTTAAATCTTGCCCTCTTTATCGGGGGAGAACCATTAGGCTATCAAGGCTCATGAACTTAAATACCTGTAGGTGGAAAGAATGCAAGAGGTCGAAATTCTTCGTAGTTCAATTCCTGTGGCACCACTATACTTATTTCTGTGTAATTTAATTAAAGCATGGTAAGTTTTAATCTGAGCCATTTCAATTTAGTCGTCAGGCGTAACAAACCATCCGTTACAAGCAGTACTAATCCTATCGGGGTTGATTGCTTCCAGATGGTCAATTATTACCATCAAGTGGAAAACATGCTCGTTTCATTGGCGTCCTTCAATTTAACACCACAAAGAACTCAATGTGTGAAGGTATAGGATTAAACATAAAATACTTGTAAAATCGTATTTATAAAGAAAAAAGGAACCTCCAATTCCACCCATGTACAACGTCCAAAGTATTCATAATATATAAAAATACCTGTTCGCAAACAGCTCGGAATTCGGGGCGTTCCAGCTCGTAGGTTTCTCCGAGCAAAGGGTTGAAGGGTTTGCCGAGACGCTCCCAATTTGACGCGAGAGCGCTGACAGCGAATGCTGAAACAATTACTAACATTAAACTGAAATTCAAAATATGACAAGATGAAACATTTCGATTACGGTAACAGCTACTTGTTTTTCTTGTTTTTTTATATATTGAAGTACCAAAAGAGTATGCACCTGATGGTAAGGTGCATGCCGCCCATGGGCACCTGTTCTTTCAAAGTCGATAAAAAATGGGTTCTTACTTCTGAGAAAGTTAGCCGGAAAACTTGTAAGAATTGATTCACGCTAGAGTTAGGTGTGGCGGTAGTACCACCCTGGTCGAATCGTACTTGTTCCAGCACCTTACAATCAGTATCATGACAAGCTTGTACATCAGGCGCCTTAATTCAGTTCCCGAATTCAGTATAGAATTTCAATCCTTCTTATAATTGTTGATAGATGTCTATGAAAAGTGAACAACAGTCAAAAGTGAACCTTTATCTTCCGCCAGATGCATGGCTGCATATAAGGAAAGGTAGAGTCTGTAGTCCTTCATTAGCATAAACTGATTCTGATTTTGAAGTACCACTGTTTGACCCCCTCTTCCCCTATACAAATCGAAGCCTAAGCTGATGATCAGATTAACCATATGTTTGTTTACAATGTTTATTTATTATATAAAGTCGACCAAAATTTGCCACTTTTTAGGTTTTATAATGAGAGGCTAACAAATGTTTTGAGAAATAAAACCTTTATAGAAAAATAAAATATCTATTCATTACTACAACAGTATAATAAAACTAGTTCACCGCACGCAACCATCAATCTTACCCTACTATAATTAGTGTACTGTGTCATGCCTACATTTGCTTCACGCCTTTATCGTTGAAATTTTAACAATTACATGGCTTTTTAAAATAAAATTAATGAACGCTTGCCAAAGCTTTATGTTCTCTCTTGTTAATTACAACTTTTTTAAGACTTAGTTCATTATTTATTGCCAACTGGCATTAATCTTGGCAACTTTGTTACGTTTCAACATCTAAAAATAAGTTACATAATTAAATTGTTTGATGAAAATTTATTGCAAAAGCTTTTACCAGCTTTGATGAATTTAATTAATAATTAATTATATCAGCAGCGTGAGTGCCGCCGTGCTTTGTTTTGAAGGGTAAAATGTAATTACGGCTCTTTCAACGTATCTTTGGCTAATCTCAGGTAAGACTGATCTTATCAGACGTTGATCACAGTCCATGGGAGAAAAAGCCACTTAGCAGGTGGTAGAATTAAATAAGTTTGACCGGGAAGGTACCACCGCCACACGCGTTATTACTAGCGTGCAGCAGTTCCAATCTTCAAGGATTTTTTGCCGTGAATTCAAAAGTAAGTTATGATTACACTGGCTTGAAGGTTTCCTTATGATGGTTTCCTTTGCAGTTAACTTTAAAATATCATAGATGCCAAGAATCGAACCTGCAATCCAAAGACGAAGGGGCCAAACTTGAAAACACTAACAAGGCTAACTCTGAGTTTTAGTCATTAATTTATTACTGTTTTTTAATTTTCGCAAGTCTTACCAGCGATATACTCCATTCTCGCGACTGGGTCTGTCTGCTCGGAGGCCATCCGGAGCAGATGTGCGTACTCCAAGTACTCCAGCATGCGCTGCAGGAAGGACAGCGGCTCGTTGAACACCACCGGCATGGTGATCTTCGACAACTCCTTGCCCACGCAGTTCTTCAGCACCGACCAGAGGGAGAAGTCGCCGCGGCTGAACTGGGCCACTGGGAGCGAGGTTCTGGAAATGTGTGAGGTGAAGTTAGGTGAAATCTAAAAATGATTTATTAGGGGCTGCGTCCATTACCGAGCCTAGCAAGGGTCATGCTATTAATCTAATACACAAAGACAAGACCCCAAACCGGGCAATTATCAAATCTTACCAATTTATTTATAAGTACGTTTTTCAATTATTATAACTTTCTTATGGAAGCTATATTTATGTCGGCTTATTCAAGAGTGCAATGTTTTACTTTATATTATTCGCCAACCTATTCTTAAGGAGGACGGCAATCATTATGTCAGAAGGCAAAGTTGTGATATTGTGTTCGCTTTTATGTGTGTCCAAGATCCTCACGGCACAGGGTATTCCTGTACGATTGTAGACAGCAATAAAAGTTGATCTTACACTACATACTTATTAAATCTGATGTCTAATATATAAAGCCTTAAAAAAATTTAATCACTTTTTATAAAATGCCTGACGTGGTCTTTATAAATATATATTATGTTCAACATATTCAACATATTAGGTTAGGTTAAATTAAATTTTAATTAAGCATTATACCATTAAATTAAATTTGGTCTCTGATAATCACTGTCAATTGTGTTAACCTAAAAACAGCCACGTTAAATACGTTTAATTTTGTACCAACGTGAAGTTAAATGAGCGAAACTTGTTGCCGTCAAGCCAAATAGGTCAATTTATTCGCAAAGGGCCCAAGCTCTGAGACTGGCCGAATGAAATTGAACTGGATGTTTAAATACCCATGCTTTTTATAAAGTAGAGATTTAACCTCGAACAAAACTGTGAACGTGGTGGATTTTATAATGAAATTACATATTTAGTAAAAGAAGTTATCCCGTTAGTTTAGGTGATGTCTGGTTAGTGGCCGGCACAGACTCAGTTCGAAGTTTATACATTCGATAAACTTCGAACTAAGTCTGAGAAAATTTCGATTACGTGGTTTAGTATACTATTTGCGCCATCTAGTGATGAGTTGCGGGAAGTTATCAACAAAGTCCTCCACAACGTTTGTCTGTTTGTTCGCGATAACCTCAAAAACGATTGCGTACATATTCATTCATTTTTGACTAATATATAGATTCGTGATCGAAATATACAATTTGTGAAGGTTTTGTGTCATTTGGTTAGAATATCCCACTTGTGAGATTTTAGGAGGTCCGAGGTTCAACCCGAGGCACACACCACTGATTTTTCTAAAATTATGTGCGTATTATATTATCACTGCTTTTCGGTGAAGGAAAACATCGAGAGGAAACCTACACCCGAGAGTTCTTTAAAAAAATCGGAGGTGGGTGAAGTAAACCAATTCGCATTTGGCCAGTGCGGTGGATTATGGCATATAACTCTTTCCGAGAAGAGCCCTGCCCAGCAGTGGGATAATAATGGGTTGAATTGCATTATTTACAATACTAAAATTAAATAAAACTATAGATTTGCAAAATTTCAAAAACTTTAGTGCCTTTCTTAGTCTTCTATACAAGACTTATTGTAGGTACTTCAATCTTCTGCTTCAATGCAAAGTTTCCAAAGTGTTGTTAACTTTTTTACATTTTTCATTTATTCTAAAGCCCTATATTATGCATGAAATGAAAACACCAAATTTAGGTTTGTTGTAATTTCCCTCAATAAAAGCGGAAATTTCATCTCGTAAAGTTCTTTTATTATTTCCATTTCGTTTCAATTGAGGCAAATTAAAGCGAACAAATTTATTTACCTCGAAGTATTTTTTGTCTACGCTTAAGTTGTGTTATGATTTAAATTAAAATGATTACACTTTATATTTCCTTTTTTTTCAATTGAGATAGCAAAGGAGGATGCAGTCCATTGATGTTTAGTGGTCACTACTACCAATTGATATCCGTAATTAACATCATATAAAACAAGTCAAAGATACCTTGCTACTTTCGAGGCCTAAGATGATCACCTCCGTCCCTGTATTTCCGGAATCAGATTTAGGCTACGGTATCTCTGCCTGTCGTAAGAGACGACTAAAAGGGGCTTCCGGGGTGGCGGGCGGCAAAAATGGGAGCTCAAACCGTTCGGTCAGGCGACCTCGGAAAGGACGGCGGCATGTGTGGTGGTGGACGGTTGCATTTCGTCGTAAAGACCAGACGGAGTGCTGGGCCCAGCCACTCACCTGGGAGGAGGCCGATGGAGCAACGCGTTCAGAAAAAAAGATGAGCGCCTCATATGAAAGTACGCAGGCAAGCACTCTTTCACCCAAGCGTAAGAACCTCTTCACGTTAGTAATATGTGTAGCGGTGATACCTACTGGGTCCAACCATGAACTGCACGTTTTACCACCATGCATTTGTTTACTTTCATTCTCTAAAAGTAAATGAAATTGTGAAATAAATCAATGAAAATTAAAAAGTCATGTATGTGTTTTACACCTAAGCTTTTTTTATTAGCTTTTTATTAGCTTCACCTGTTTGTTTGTATGTTTGTAACCGACTTCTTTGGGCGCGATTTCGACCCACTTTAAACGGCCAAATTTCGTTCAAACTTTGTAGATTTATTGAGATGTGCTTTTTAAGATATTATCGAAATGATAATCACTCTACTCATATCTGTCAATAAAATATCTATAACCATTGACACCATGCACCCCACGTTTTTTTAAAATAAAATATATTTTTTTATTCACACTATTATTAATTTATATTCATTGAAATTTTAACACTATTTTCTTAATTTAAATTCATTTAAATTTATTTTCTATTTTTTAGTTCGGTTTATATGAAGGAAATATACTGTTTTTGTATTTACAATTACAAGTCACGAAATAAATAAATCCCTAATATATTCCGGGTCTATCCCTGATTTACTTCGCGGTCGGCCGAGCTCAAGAGTTGGAAACTCTATAAATCTCCGGCATATAAAGTAGGCTTGGAGATCAGAAAATTCTAATCAAAAGTTATTACGAATTTCTGCTCATCCGTCTTCGTTTGTAAGTACCGAAGATAATGAAAGCAAAACAAATGGAATTGTTTTTAATACTCGTATTTATTAAATCCTAGAATAATATGGCTTAATCATGGTTCTACTCGGATCCCTCGTAAATCCTCCGAGGGTACACATTTAATTTCCGAACGTTTTTTGGGTGCTCGTAAAGCCTTTCTGCCTATGTGTTTTTAAATTAATGTCGAAGAAAATGATTGAATACTTGATATAAATGTATTTATGTAACAATATTGAAGCTCCCGGATTCAGCTATTTTTTTAACTATCTTTTTTTTTCATAATCAATATATTTTATCATTGATATGCTATAGTTTAGTACAAAGAGATTCGAAAATGTAGTTCAAATGTTCACTGTTTGTATTTAATCTTGTGTACAGTAGCTTAGTTGTACATCCTTGGGAGAACACAGCAGTTTAAATACTACGGGGAAAGTATTGTTTCTTTTTTAATAAGATTAAAGCAACTAACAAGACTGCAGTACATCTGATGGTAAGTGGCAACTGGTTCCCGTGGCCATCTGTAAGCAGTGGCGTATCTACAGGGTGGTAAATCGGCAAAATGCCACGGGCCCCCAGCCGGAATGGGCCCCTGGTCAGAGGCGAATCCCAACTCCCAACATTTATTATTTATTATACATGTTTAGTAAAAAAAAATGTCGTTGGTTTATTTTTAAATAAAGAAAATGTATTAAAATACAAAGCATTTGTAAAAAAAGTTGTATCCCAGTTTTAGAACTGTTACAACTTTTTCTTATATTGCTTTTTATATTGGGCTAGGGGGCCCGTCCGATGAATTTGCCACGGATCTCGAACGGTATATTTACGCCACTGTCTGTAAGCAACTTCATACCGAACAGGGTTAGTATCTGAAGTCAATTACAGATGCAATGTTACTCTCGAGGACTAAGAGGGTCACCTCATATAAAAAGTGAGCCGGCAACCATACCCTCCCACCGAAACACACCAACGGCTTTACGCTCGAAATAGACGTAGGTGGTAGTACTGCCCTTTTTTGTTTTCGAGGGGGAAACCTTCCAAAGGTACCCGACGCCGTGGGAGCGACGCAGGGTAATGTGGGATTTTTACCGCACTAAAACCCCCCCGGTGGCCGTCCTAGGCGCTGAAAAGGGAGGACTCCGGGATCTCGAAACGACTTCAACCGGAATCCTCCGAGCGCGCTGCCCCATTGGGCTCCTCCCAGATGGGCGGCTGGGCCCACCGCTCCGTCTAGTCTTTACGACGGTATGCGACCACACATACCGCCGTCCTTCCCGGGATTGCCTGACCGAACGGTTCGAGCTCCCACTCTAGCCGTCTGCAACCCCGGAAGCCCCTTTTAGTCGCCTCTTACGACAGGCAGGGGATACCGTAGCCCTATTCTGACCCCGAGGCTACAGGGACGGGTAGTACTGCCCTGGTCAAGCAATATACGTTTTACGTTGTTATTTTAAAAAAGTTGACTGTGTTCTACGTTCTACCTACGTTATTTAAAAAACCTGATTGTGTTTACTCCGAAAATATTATCAAAACAATGTACACATAACGAAATGACAGTAATTTTGTAGCGAGCCCGGAGGCACTTTACAAGAGTGCTCTGGAAGAAATCCCTGCTCGCAATTTTCTCAAATCATTGCGATTCACAGAAAAACTTCCATTATTTGCTCTACGTGTTATGAGGGCGCGTGCCCTAATTTTGTTCGTATTATTCGCATCAACATAACGTTATTATGTAATACATATGTTGAGCTATGAATTGCCTATTAGAACTATAAAACAACAGTAAATGAGATTGTCTAGATTTTTTTTTATAAGATTGAAGTAGCAAACGAGCATGCAGTCCACCTGATGGTAAGTGCTCGCTGCCGCGCATGGACTCCGGTAAACAACTTCATATAGATAAACAACTTCATATAAATGAAGTTCTATCTAAAGTCAATTAAAGATGCGTTGCTACTCCCGAGGATTAATATGGTCGCCTCATATAAAAGTATGCCGGCAACCACAACCTTTCATCGAAACGCAAGAAATGCTTCACTAGGAATAGGTGGTACCTCCCCGGTCGAACTTCTGTTGTCAGTCTGGTCTGGCGCTACCAGAAATTATAACAATACCTTCATAGGCCAATAACCACGATGTGATTAAAGCAACAAGTCTTCAATTCTGTGCCTATTTTGGATTAAACTAACTCGTTAACTTTAAATTGACGAATTTTGAATTGTGCGGCTATTCATGCGAAGCGGCGAATTGTGAAAAAAGGTAATTCATGTTGCATTTTACCTCCCTAAACTTGGCGTGCACGAGCGTTGAAGGTCATGGAACGATCAATACGAGACGCGCTGTCTGCCCCAGATGAGAGAAACGAGATGGAATACGTTGCTACGAAAATATAACGTTTCGGACGTAAATAACTTTGAAAACACGTGGAGTTTAGGTACGAACCATGTTCAAACCATTGTTTTGTTTTGCATTATTATATCATTATAACTATAACTTTTTTTTAATCATTGAAGTAACTTATGAAATCTACTTACTACTTCTACTTAATTTGGTCAGTATCTTTGCATTTTTGCCTTTAGAGTATTTCAAGTTGATTGTAAAGAAAAAAGAAAAAGCCGTTAAGTTACTTGCCGAATCTAAGTTAAAGTCGCGTTCCGAGCCGGTGGTAGAGTAGGGGAAAATAAGTAAAGAAAATACTTGTTCCTATAGTTCCGGGATCAGAATAGGGCTACGGTATCCTCGGTACGGTAAGAGACGACGTACGACTAAAAGGACGTTCCGGGGTTGCGGGCGGCTAGAGTAGGAGCTCTAGCCAAACAACCCCGGTAAGGCCGGCAGCATGTATGGTCGCATGCAGCCGTAAAGAACAAAAGGTGCGGTGAGCGTATTCGCCGACCGACGAAGAGACCGAAAGCAGCATCGCGCTCGGAGGACTCATGTTATATTTCGTTGGAGATCCCAGCGTCCTCTACTCACTACTACTACTCACCGACGGCCACCGGTGGGTTTTATTGAGGTAAAAACCCACATAACCCACGTCGCTTACACGGTGTCGGCCACCTTTTGAAAGTTTCCCCTCGTAACCGAAAAAAGGCCTGTAAGTACTAAATAAAATAGTTGTATTTCATATTCTACTTAATAAAGTTTATATTGTATGAATTAATAATGTTGTTATTGTTAGTTAGAAAATTAGTTTTTTTCTTTGTATAATATAGAGGTATCAAACGGATGCAGTCCACTAGATGTTAAATGGCTACGCCGCCGAAATGTAGTTGCGTATGTAGTAAATACGTAACTACATTTCTACATACTATGTATGTATTGACTTAAATAAAACCTCACTTTCACGTGAGGCGACTGTCTCAGTCCTAAGAAGTAGCAACGCTACTATGATTCACTTCAGATAGATCCCTTGTTCTATGCAAAGTGACCACTTCCCATTAGATAGGTACATAATTATTTGTCATTTAAATCTTATTTAAAAAAGTCAATCCAATAGTTAAAAATTATACTTGATATTTTGGCGTGTGCCAATTTGTAGCATGTGTACCCGTCAATCTTCCGTAGACCTTCAAGGTTAGCCCGAGTGGCGATCGATATGGAACGGTATATTTGGGAACGCTCGGGATAATGACATGGACAGAGATACATATTTCTTTCGCGAAATATTTAAATGTATTGTAATTTGAAGGTACATTACACAAAAAGGAAATTACTGTGTGACTCATTTAAACAAAGCTTTGCAGCTCCATGCAGCTTTACACGTTTTGAGGTAAAAGTAATCTATCCATTAAAATACTTAACGGGTACTCACGATATGCGGTTTATGAATTCTTATAGAATTCTTTTTGCCGATATATCGACCCATTTGCATGGATCGTGGTCACGGCCAAACTGCGGTAGCGGGGAGAAACCGTTGACAAGCACTAGTGGTAAATTAACCTATCTACCCTACGTCTAGTTTGTTTTTCTTTTTTTTGCGTTTTTTTAATTACGACATACAACACTAACTGTATCCTTACGCACCACACTTGCACTATTTTCTATTTACTTAAATCTATCTATCCAGCTCATAGTAAAGCTTTTTTTTCCAAATAGTGCTATCCAGAACAATTTTCTAAAGTAGCTTATTGTACGTACAAACGTTTAAAATTTATTTTTAACAGCAAATTTTAAGTATTTATTTCTTAATTAAGACAATACTTTAAATAAAGTTTATTTAATAAACATTATATAATAAACTTTATAACTTTTTACTTAATTTATTAAACTAAGTTTATTTAATAACTTTTTACTTTAGAAAGAAGCGGTCTTAAAGTTATAGTATGTACCTGTAGGTTTAGGATAGTATTCCATTTAATCCACTCACACTTGTACTCAACTTAATGTTCACAGTCACTCGTGTTTAAACGGATAACTCAATCACGAGACACGAAGCCACATGACTGACTTGTCATAAGTCCCTCCATATTGATCCAATATTGGTTATTCCAACATTTGATACGCAAACGACACTTATCTATATATTAATACGTGAAACAAACACTTCCTACCTATTTAAAAAAAAATACGCGGACGCTTGGTCAGCGAAACCGCATTTTCCCTTTGATAGGTGTTTTTTAATTAATTTCAAAATTAATACACAGTCAAAAAATACATTACTATAAAAATATATATTTCCTAGTAATATTAAGTTTAGTTTTTCCTAGCTTATTTCCGCTGTTGAGCTGCTTGGGCCACGTTTATCAATTAATCGAACATAGGGTACATTGGCAGGGCTTCCCACTATGTATTACATTATGTGACGAAATATCTTTCACATATTTGTTTGATACTTGCACTCTGTGCAATAGAATATTCGAGATTTGCCCTCATTCTCATCAACTTTTGCTTTTTAATATCTTGGTTATTAGGCAGAAATAGAGGTGGCGATGGTGTTTCAGGAGTAAAGCCACAAAGAGTTCTACAATCTTTAACTTTATTTCTATAACTATGTGTCTTATACTTGTATGAGTAAGGATGTGAGTAAAGTGATACAGATTTGTAGATCTTATCTGTGCTCTCAGTACGAATATATGACGTTTCCTCAAAACGATAATTGACGTTGTCGCACTTCATTACTGAACATATAGCAAGGTATGACCGAAAATAAAAACATAAGCTTGCAATGTACTCATATTTTCTCACGATTTTTTCCTTCACCGCAAAACAGTGTTTAATTTCTAATACGCAAACTTTAGAAAAATCTGCTTAGGATTCGAACCTCGTGCCCTTCATTAAGAGATAAAGTTTCAACCATTGGAATATTGCTTACTCTAAAATTCTTTACAGAAGTAACCTAAGAGTGAGCAATATTCTAAAAGTACTTTCATGCAAATCTGTGGATATTCCAGGCATATTCAGCTGCCGAGAAAAGATTGACGTATAAATTGGAATTTTTCTATACGAAAATCTTTACGAAATATTGCCTTAAATATTTTCTTGGCGTTTAACTGCCTGTGTCATACGTAAGGATTGTAACAGTGTCACAAGAACATAAAATACCCGTCGCCATAAAAGTATCCGAGAACGGTATTGATTCGTTCAGCCTTGAGCGAAAACGGGAGTAACGAACATATTTTCACCTAAAATATTTCCTACGGCTACATTTGGGAGCTCGTAAACTTGTAAATCCGAATTCGCTAGGATTTTTATTTTAGGTATTCGTATTTTAGGCGCTATGGACTTACATAAAGACACAAAATAAATAAACAAATAAATTAAATAAAGTAAATAGGTATACAAACACTGAAAAAGAACTGAATTTCATTTCATCGTTAAAATATGCTATCTGACTGGGAATCCTAGGGAACCTAGAACCTTTTGCGCATTAGAGTGGTGAGAACCAGATTTAAGAAACCTGATAAACTGTTTACTTTTGTATTCTGTAGCTGAATTCCCTTAATAAAGAACCAGTTGACCCGACGAACTTCGTTCCGCCTAAAAGTCAAAAATCTAAAATTATCAGTATTTCTCCACTATATTATACATGTATTATACATAGAAACCTTTCTCTTGAATCACTCTATTAAAAAAACCGTAGCGTAAAATCCGTAGTATAGTGTTAAAGATCTAAGCATACCAGACAGTGACTAGCGACATTGTTTTATACTATGTTGTGTTGTGATATCTTCTAACACAATTTACCAGGTGTAACGTAAAAAAAAAGTAAATTATCTTCTATAATAATATATTAATACGCGAAGCAAAAACTTGTGATTCGTTTTTAAGATACTTGCCGCAGACGGGGGAATATGAAATTACACACGGTTATAGTTGATGTAGAGGAGGATTACGCAATGCTAATATTTTTATCAAATAATGCATAAACCATACGCGGCATTTCAGGTGAAGCGGACAGGAAAATAAAGTGAGGTTCTGAAAATGTATCATATTCGGCCCATTTGTACTTCTAGTAGGTGTGAATATAAACACAAAATATTTTTATTGTGTAGGTAATGTATATTTCACAAGTTATGGGTTTCTAAAGAATTGCAGATGAGAATTTTATTTTTTTATATATTTTGACTAGTAATAAATAATTTTGTCAAATATGAAGTATTACAAAAGTTTTACAATATGGTATTTCGGCGATAAAAAGGTCTTTGAAATTTTCTATCGCCCTACAAAGCGAGAGGTCCTGATTAAATAGACACTTAAAAATGTTGGCAAAAAATGTACTTTTATTTGAAAAGTACTCCTAATTTTCTTTTCTTGCCTATGCTAAGTAGACCCCTATCTCCCCCTTAATACGCCCACGTCATTAACTGTAATCAAACACTTTATCGGACCTACAGTATATGAAATAGTAGAATTGGAAAGGTATAATTTGTGATTCATTACTCAGCTACTAAAACTAATCACGAGTCATTAATCATTCGGAGAGCTTGGTCATGTACGAAGTCGAAATTAGACATTATGGATTCGTTGGATGGCCTTGTGAAGGGATAAGGGATGGAACGAGATGGAAATAAACGTAATCATCTTATGAGATTAAGGTATTAATGTCGTTTCGTGGAACATTTCAATTGCTATTTATAATTCGTGATGCAAAGAGAAGGAGAATATACGTTAAGATACTTTAATGTTATGAATATGAAAAATGTATTCTAAACATAACTCTTCATTTCAATGCACTGAAAAGAAAAAAATAGAGTTTATAGTATCCAAACCTATCATTTTGTTGCACTAGAATAAAAGCTTGTTTTCTTTAATATTAATTTATTTTCTATGTATAGTCTTCCCTGGACATAAAACAATTTTAATTTGATATTAATATTGGATGGATTGTACCACAATATTGACCCCGCCATTTTGATGCAGCGACCTTTGTAGATAACAACAATATAGATTATTTATAACTGCAATGTCAACAAAACTAACTAGAAATTTCAGCATAATCGGAAACTGATAAGTAGGTCAAATCCAGCTTGCACGTTTTAACCTAAACATGCATACCTACAAACATTGCCAAATAATATAAAGCTTAAAGCTTATAAATATATATTAAATTAACAAATAATGAATATGTCGTATCGTCAACCCATTATTGTCCCACTGCTGGGCACTGGCTCTCGGAATGAGAGTTTTAGGTCATAGTCCACCGCGCTGGCAAATGCGAATTGGTGGACTTCACATACCTCCGAGATTTATTTTTTTAAGTACTCTCGGATGTGTAGGTTTCCTCACGATGTTTTCCTTCACCGAAAAGCAGTGATAATTAATTTCTAATACGCACATAAATCAGTGGTGCGTGCCTGGGTAACAATTTAGTTATACCTGAATAAAATAAAATATAAGACAAATATTTGATTGCTTTAAACCTGTTATAGTGTATCTTTAAATTTTAAAAGATAAAACAAAATTTATCTATATATATAAAAGCGAAAGGTCACTCACTCACTCACTCATCACGAAATCTCAGAAACTACAAGTGCTAGGAGTTTCAAATTTTGCATGCGGGTTCTTTTGAGGACGTAAGTGCTCACTAAGACGGGATTTTATGAAATTCAACCCCGGAGGGGGTGAAATGTGAAAAACATTGTGATACATTGATTTGAACGCGGGCGGAGCCGCGGGTACAGCTAGTTTTAGATATATCCCTAACAACCAACAGTTCATTAAGACCGAGCGTCCATTTAGAAAGTGCGTGAAAACCGAAGTCGAAGTGGGACATTATCGATCTATCCTGACCTTGCTCGAGATGGGGGATTTAGCGGGATACACGTGGGTCGCGGCGGTTCCAAGGATTCTCTTTATGAAACTCAAAAACTCATTTGTCACGTTTTCATATCGCCAGTTGCAGCGTGACAATTTAAAGTGAAATGTATATTCATTACGTTATTTTCGTACATTTATTCTGAAATTGATTTAATTATGTCCAAATATAGAATTTGAAAAATGTTTAACGGTTGTAAATCTAATAATTTATTTCTATTTAGATTTGAAACAATAAGAATGTTTTATCTTCCAAGAACCTGTTTAGCAAAAGCGGGAAAACAAAAGTCGGAGTCGGGAATTATCGATCTAATCTGACCTTGCTCGGGATGGGGAACGAAGCGGGATACGCGTGGTCGCGGCAGTTCCAAGGATTCTCTTTATGAAACTCAAATACTCATTTGTCATGTTTTGATATCGCCATTTGCAGCATGAAAATTTAACATAAAATGTATATGCATTGCGATAATTTACATTGAAAATTTTCATGAACGATATTTCGGTACATTTATTTTGAAATTGATTTAATTATGTCCAAATATAGAATTGTAAAAATGTTTAACGGTTTTGAATCTAATTATTTTCATGCTGTTTAGATTTTAAACAGTAAGATTTTTTTATCTTCCAAGAGTCTGTTTAGCAAAGTAGAAAACAAAAGTCGGCTTCGGGAATTAACGATCCATCCTGACCTTGCTCGGGATGGGGAACGGAGCGGGATACACTTGGTCGCGGCAGTTCCAAGGATTCGCTTTATGAAACTCAAATACTCATTTGTCACGTTTTGATGTCGCTTGTTGCATCTGGACAATTTACCGTGAACTGTTTTCGCATTACGCAATTTACAGGTTGAAAATATTTTCAATACGCTATTTGAAATTGAGAATTTGCATAAACGGAATTTACGTTCATTCAATTTGACATTGATTTATGTATGGCTAAATATAGAGTTAAAAATGGCTGTTGAAACAATTATTATTTATGTAAATGATTAAACAAAAACAACTTTGTTTCTTGATATCTTTCAAAGTAGTTGGTAGTTTACTATTCATGAATTCTGAGAGACGTTTAGAAAGTGCGTAAAAATCAAAGTCGGATTGGAGCATTATCCTGGATGGATCTGACCTTGCAATCTGACGTTCTGAAATTTGACGTTCCAAGGATTCTCTTTATGAAACTCAAATACTCATTTGTCACGTTTTTGATATTATCAGTTGTAGCGAGAAATTAACGTGAACTGTATTTTCATTACGCCATTCGCTAACATAAATCAAACGTATTTTCATTAAAAATACAATTAAGAATCATTTATCTGAAATTGAATATATGCATGAACGGTATTTACGTACTTATACTTATTTTGACATTGATTCATTATGCACAAATAGAGAATTAAAAGTATTTTTAATGGCTGTAAAGCAATTTTTGTTTATTATTTAAATGTTAATTATTAACAAATTTGATCCTTGATATCTTACAAGAGTCCGTTTACCAAATTTGTTGTTTTATTATTTACAAGAGTCCGTTTACCAGAAAACGGGAAAACTGAATTCAGGGTGGGACATTATCGATCTAATAAGACCTTGCTCGGAATGAGGGATGGAGCGGGGTTCGCGTTGGTTGATGTTCCAAGGATGCTCGTTATGAGACTAAATTACTCATCTGTAACATTTTGAGATCACCATTTGCGGTTACTCGTCGCATTTTTCATCGCCATTGTTATTGCAAATTTAAATCGTTGTGATATAAAGTATAGAAAATACATATTATATACAGAAAAAAAAAAAATTATGTGTACCCAAAAATAAAAATAAGATTGCTTTCTACTTTTCATCTACCTACTTGGAAACGGCTCTACGAGAAAACCAAATACGCTACCTAAATCCTGCCTAGAAATAGATTAATTTTACGAGTTGTATTTCACAGAAAAAGTAAAATATTTTTATCCACAGACTGTAATCATGTAGTATAAGGCCTCATTTTGTACCCAGAAGTCTGCTATGTATTTCAAGCCTTAAGACTTTTGCCATGTCACACGTGTTTCTGCTCACGTGCGTGTTTCACCTTCACGCGTGACCCAACTTATTTTGTTCTTTTTTATTGTCTGCTGCACATATGTTAGTAAAAGTTAAATTATAAGTTTTCTTTACATATTATGTTACGTTATAAACTATATCATCTATGAAGTTTTAGTACAATTAGCACGTTTGGACTGGGAGGTACCACTATAACACCTAGAACGAAGGTCAAGCAGATTCTGTAATTCCTGGAAGGGCGTGGAAGCTGACGCTGACCTAATAACGGCGACCACCTTAGTCAACAACTGCAGCGTAGATGTAACTGACTTTAAAATCTTATTTCCATGTAGAGTTGGTGACAGATAGCCATCTGTAATCCGATAGAATACATATTCTGCCGAATGGTCATATCACGCTCGTTAATTATTTCGCCTTTATGAATAAAAAGATGACCCAGAAATAAGAAATAAGCATATTGATGATACAATCATCATATTGATGATTATATAGATAGATATCAAGCATATTGATGATTGTATAGAACCATCGTATAGGCCATAATTTTAATCAACAATAGCAAAGGTCAGAAGGCGATATAAAATCAGTAAATTCCAGAGCAAATTCAGTTCAAGAGCTCTTGAATTTTTAAAGCCGACTGGAGTTTGAAGGCTTTATCGCACAGAAACCGAGAGATTACAACCGTTACGCCGCTCATACTGTCCCAATTTGTTGTTTAAATATGCGCGAATTCTGAAAATATATTGTGCCTGAAATCAGAATATTGGTATTTAAATATTCATGAAATCCATCCAAATGTACAGTTACGTCGAAACCGTTTATAGCGTTTTCATTGTGTTTGTAGTAATAAATATGTTTATTTTTATTAAATTTTGCCACAAAATTACTCAGTTGTATATTATTTACGCGTTAACGCATGTTTATTTAACAAAATTTATTATTATCAATTTCTGGCTTATAGGCTTATATGTTTAAAGTATGCGATTTATATCACAACTAGCTGACCCGGCAAACTTCGTTCCGCCTTTAAGTCAAAAATCTAAAATTATCAGTGTTCCTCCACTATATTATGCGTATTATACATAAAACCCTTCCTCTTGAATCACTTTGTCTATTAAAAAAACTGCATTAAAATCCGTAGCGTAGTTTTAAAAATATTTCAGGCTCTTTCCTTGTGAGTGAATACGCTTACCGTACCTTCTATTTTTTGCGGCGGCCACCATCCTTCCCCGGGGTCGCTTGGCTGGACGGTTCGAGTTCCCACTCTAGCCGCCCGCAACCCCGGAACCCTTTTAGTCGCCTCATACGACAGACAGAGAATACCGTAGCCCTATTCTAGTCCCTGAACAGGGACACATAGATTATGGCTCGCACCTAAATTCGCACATTAACACCTTTGTATCCGTGACTAAAGTAGGCAAAGCCGCGGAAATAACCTAGTATATGCAATGGATGGAACAACCTTAAGCGAAAATATTTTTAATTTCTCAACCGCTGGAGTGTTGTTTCAAAGAGCTTTCAGCCCACCACTCAAATGTTGAGAACCTTTAAGCACACATAACGAAAACTTTGAGGTAAAAGTTTGATTATCCTTGAGAGACCTTTTGCGCGGTTTACCGTAGAGTGCCACGTAATTTTAATAGACTAGTTAACAGTACTGCAGTGACAAACTGCAGGACATGCTTTTTAGGCTCCTTAGGAGATTCAGAAGTATTTCTTAGTTTTTCTTTTGTAATATACAGGAAACAAAAACGCTTGTCCATTTAACATTTTCAAGGTGGTAGAACCAGTATAGTTCGACCGGGGAAGTACCACCGCCACACCTAATTCTAGCGTGAAGTATTTCTTGCGTTTTGATAGAAGGGTGTGGTTGCCGGCACATTTTCACATGGGGCGACCATCATAGTCCTCGGGAGTAGCAACGCATCTGTGATTTACTTCAGATGGAACCCATGTTCTGTATGTAGTTGATTACAGATGTCCATGGGCGGCAGTGGCCACTACTACTTCAGTCAGGTAAAAAAAAATATCGGGTATATCAGAAGAACTGCAAACTTGTTTGCTATTTCAATGTATAAAAAAATGTTAATATAATTGTTATGTTTATATATTGTTAAGTATAGGTATATGTAAAATTAAATATATTTACGTGTATTAAATTGCAGACATATATTATATTGCAAGAGTTCATAACACATTTTGCATACCACATACAGCGAATTAATGGGCCGGTTAATAAGAGCAGCCATGTGCACTGTGCATGTCGTTTGACAGTACCTATGGTGGCCATGCTCCGGCGACATCAAAGAACCGTACACCCCATGACCAGTGAACTTGTTACATTTTACTAATTTTGCTTGGGATTTTACACAGTTTCGGGAAAATAAGACTATAATTTGGTAATCTTTAAATTTGTTTTATCTAAGTGAAGTAGAAGCAAGATCCTTCAATTCCAAGCAATTTTATGTAGAACAGGCTACATCTGAAGTTAATCACAGGTACGTTGCTAAACCTTTTTGTTTTTGTTCTTCAGGGGGACATCTTCAAAAGGTACCCGACACTATGGGAGCGACGTACTTCCCTGAATCGCCTGACCGTACTGTTCGAGCTCCCACTATAGCCACCCGCAAACCCGGAAGCCCCTTTAGTCGCCTGTAACGACAAGCAGGGATACCGTAGCCCTAATCTGATTCCGGAATTACAGAGACGTTGCTAACCTAAGACTAAGACTTCATATAAAAGTGAGTTGGCCACCACACCCTTTAATGGAAACGCTATGCTTCACGCTGGATATAAGTGTGGCGGTGGTACCTCTACAGTCAAACTACGGTGGTTCTACCACCTGACAACAAAACCATACATCTAAAATAATAATACGAATATAAGACCATTTTTGTAAATTGGACTTATTTTAACGAAATTAGGTACAAAAGTAAATTTTTTTGAACGAAATTCTTTTGAACGAAATTGGGTACAAAAGTAAATTGTAGCAGGTACAATAAAAGGCAAATACAATTTCCTAACAGAAGGTACTTACATTTTATAACTTTTTTCCTCACTTTATGAACGCTTCAACAAAATCCTTCCGCAAGGAAAAGTGGTTATTTTATTATTTTTATGTCTCGAAGCGTCATGTAGCCGAAGACGGTAATAATTACATAAAGTATTTATATTTACAGGTCGCCCTCTCACCAGGTGGACCGATGACCTGAAGAGGACAGCGGGAAACCGTAGGAATTCAGAAGGCACAGGACCGGTTAGAGTGGCGTCATTTAGGGGAGGCCTATGTCCAGCAGTGGACCTTAAAGGGCTGATGGATGGATGGATGGAAAGTATTTATTTATTTATTTTAAGACACACCAACAATAACACATACATGACATTAATATAAACATTCTACATATCAATTTTCTGGTATGATTACCAATTAGAGGCGTGTACAACGTTTGCCATTAGACGTGTAATTGCAAAGAATAAAAATGAACTATATCAATATTCTAATAATAAATCGGATTACAAACTAAGGTTACTATTAAGTTTATTTTTTAAAATATGGCAAGAATCGTCGTAAACATCGATGTTTGGAATTAGGTAATGCACATATTCGATTGTAGGTATTCCGCACACATTCTTGGAATCGGTGAATTTTTGAAGAGGTTAGTTTAACTAGCAGGGATGTGGAAGATATTTGTTAGCGGTAATTTATGTAGTATGTATTATGTAATATGTAGTAAGCAATATAAATCATATTTAAAATTTAAAATTTGATAGATGTCAATAAATAGTCATAGATACATCAAGCCATTGCAAAATCATTAAACAATATTTTTATAACATCCAACAATGTCTACGTTATATCGCCGACCACAACTCGATCAATACAGGACCTTCGACCTTTACTTTATTGGGATTCTTTTAAATATTCCCTTACCGCAGTTTCTCAGAAAAAAAGAAAAAAATTCAATATTCTTTCTCACTTTACGTAAATAATTTGTTTGTCAGTTCTAATTAATTGCTGCCAAGTTATTCAACAAATGAAATAGGTTTTTCATTTTATGAAATTGGATGTTATATAATATTTTTCTTTGGACGAGAAACTCGGCTTTTTGTAAACACGACTAAACATAATTATGATTTTGTTGTGTAAATACGGGTAGGTACCTGTACAAATATTAATAACGGCGAATTTATATTTTTTACTCTTATTTCTATGGAAAATAATAACTACTGTCGTCAACCCATTATTGTCCCACTGCTGGACACGGGTCTTCTCTCAGAATGAGGGAGTTTAAGCCATAGTCCACCGCGCTGGCCAAGTGCGAATTGGTGGACTACACACACCTCCGAGAACTTTTTTTTTAAAGAACTCTCGGGTGTGTAGGTTTCCTTACGATGTTTTCCTTCACCGAAAAGCAGTGATAATTAATGTATAATACGCACATAAATCAGTGGTGCGTGCCTGGGTTTGAACCTCGGACCTCCCGATTGAGAGGGCAAGTTTCAACCATTAGGCTATCACTGCTCTACTACTAGTATACTACTAGTATAATAGAAAATAATAGTATCTACTTGTAAAAGGTTCCCGGAGCTACCGGGATTAGAATAGGGCTACGGCATCCCCTGCCTGTCGGAAGAGGCGACTAAAGGGGGCTTCCGGGATTGCGGGCTGCTAGAGTGGGAGCTTGAACCGTTCGATCAGGCGACCCTAGGAAGGACGGCGGTATGTGTAGTCGCATATCGTCGTAAAGACTAGACGGAGCGGTGGGCCCAGCCGCCCATCTGGGAGGAGCCCGCTGGGGCAATGCGCTCAAAAGATTCCGATTGCGTTCCTTTGGAGATCCCGGAATCCTTTTTGTAACGCTGAGGACGGCCACCGGGGGGGTTTTAGTGCGGTAAAAATCCCACATAACCCTGCGTCGCTCCCACGGTGTGGGGTACCTATTGAAGGTTTCCCCCTCGAGAACAAAAAAAATATATGATTTACCGTCAGGAACAATATGGCAACTACACAAAATGTAATGTAATTTATTTTCGGCTGCGTAATCTTACACAGCAACAAAGACCTTCACAGCCTATTCATAAAATATCAGCATTAACTTTGACGCACGCCCACAAGAATTTACACTTATGTAATGACTTACAATTAACAATTCTATTGTCCTTAATTTAGTTCAAATTCTGAAACTGAATTCCTCATTTCTTGAAGTAATATTCCCCAAATTACGCATAATCTGTTGGATTTCGGTACTACAATTAGGAAAGGGACTATTTTATATTAAACATGCTTTAACTATTTTATCATATATTTAGGGTAAGAGTTGTCTCAGACATTAAATAAAGTATACATAGTTCAAGGTGATACTAACTCAAAATGTCAGGTTAACGAGGGAGTGGGGAGGGGTGAGTCAATATCATGGATTTAAACCCGTGATAGTTAATGAGGTTGAAAAAATATACAGAACAAGGGCTCCACATGAAGTCAATCACAGATGCGGTGCATCTCTCGAGAACTAAGAGTTCGCCTCGTATAAAAGACAGCAAGCAACAACAACCTACCATCCAACAACCAGAACTGCTTCACATATAGATGGTGGTAGTAACCTCTCCGGTCGAACCATATTACGTACTAGTGATGTATTGCATATTCGCATTCGCAAGAATTGTAGCGAATGTATTGCGAATACGGAATTGCAATGCTTCGCAAAAAAGGTCACCAAATCTATTCAGATTAAAATCGAACTGCAGTTTGACGACCTAAAAGGTCGCTAAATTTATGTCTTCCGGCACCTTACACCAACTGAGAAAAAAAACATGCGTATTCGTATACGCGAATGACGTTATGGTATATTCGCATTGTCACATGTCAAATAATAAAAATAGTTATAGCTGGTTGGTTTGTAACACTATTACAAACCAACCAGCTATCTAGTCCGAGGTGATAATGGAGTTTCCCAAGCAAGCCTGAATGTCAATTGCCTATCTGTCCCGCATCGCTAAGCCGCAAAATAGACCTAAAAGCGAAGTAATCCTATGCATATTGAGCAGGGACTGCTTATATCCAAATACAAAATACATATTGGAAATTGCTTGAAGTGAAAAAGATACATTTTTGTATAAAATCAATATCAAACAACCTTTATTAGACGTTATATAGGCTTGTGTTCTTGATTATACACAAATAGTTGAACGAGAATATCAATGTTATTTGGACCTTATTAATAGGAATTCGATTTCCGTTGATTCAAAAGTTGTTTAAAAGAGTTGTAAAAGACAGTTAAAATGTTTATGCGTGTTTTTTGTGTTGCCGCTATACTAACAATTTTTAAAAATATACTAACATAAATATTTAAGGGGGCTCCCATACAACAAACCTGATATTTTTCGTATTTCGATTCGCATTTAGCCGGTCTTATTTTAGAGTCAGGAAG
Organism: Spicauda simplicius; assembly: GCA_949699795.1. Lineage (NCBI taxonomy): Eukaryota > Metazoa > Arthropoda > Insecta > Lepidoptera > Hesperiidae > Spicauda > Spicauda simplicius. The sequence continues at coordinate 3,452,014 of OX453058.1, read as the reverse complement.
GTTTAAGTCGCAATACCATATCAAATGGCAGTGCTATGATGCAACAAAAGCCACAAACCACAGCGCAGAGAACTACTCCCACAGAAAAAGGAGCAATAAGTGTAAATAACTTGTGTGTGTGTGTGTGTGTGCGTAAAGTAACTGTGAGGACTCTTTACTTCAATTAAACACGTTAGTCTAAGCTTAGATTAGGTTTGATTATAGCAGTTCAAATCTAGTTAGTTTAAACTTTGCCCAATTACCTTCAAATTAAACCGTGAAGTATTTTATTTGGCGTCTTTCTCAAACAGGCGCTGACGGAATAAATTAATTTATTACAAGCCACTTTATTTGAAACTTGAAATGTTTGCAGGCTCTAATTACTTCCCAAACTCGATTCTCAAGATGTTCGCAGTAGAACAGTAACTTAATTATTTCATTCCATTTCAGAGGTCGCGGAGAGCTCCATCGAAGGTCAAAGTTCGTTAAATGTCAAATCGAAACAAAATACCATTTATATTTGAGGAGGGGCAAATGGGAGACAGGAAAAAATCTTCAAAGGAGGGCTTTTTTTATCGATAGATTTCATAGTCTACTGATTACAAATCCTCATAATAAATTTTCAGAGACAGTAAAATCAAATGTATAAATTTAGTAGTAAAAAAATTCAAATAATATACCTTTTTTCTATAGCTAAGCTCATGATACGATATATTATGTAGCCAATACCATTATATACGCGTACTTAGTATCTATACACTACTGTATATATTACTCCGGTTGCGTTCCTTTGGGAGACCCCGGAGTCCTCTTTTTAGCGCCGAGGTCGGCCACCAGGATTATAGTGTGGTAGAAATCCCACATAACCCTGCGCCGCTCCCACGGCGTCGGGTACCTTTTGAAGAATTCCCCCTCGAAAACAAAAAAAGTGTAAATAACTAATGAGTAATGACTAATTATTTCACGAATAAATAGATAAAAACGATAAACCTATTGTTGTTGTACATTCAATCTACACTAAGAGCGCTCTGACAATTGCACTCCGAGTAGTATATAGCATTTTTTTGTGATACTGTGTAGCTTAAATATAAATACTGATGCCTAATGTATATAAAAACCGACGTGGAAAAATGTTCTTGTTAGACTTACTGGTGGTTAGCTGTTATTCTACTTAATTTTGCCATAACAAAGTATGTGAGCAGAACTTTTAATTTATTAGGTTTTTGGGGTTTGGTGCCAACCCAATATTGTCCCACTGCTGGGCGTCTTCTCTCAGAATGAGAGAGTTTTAGGCCATAGTCCACCGCTCTGGCTAAGTGCGAATTGGTGAACTTCAAACACTTCCGAGAATTTTTTTTAAACAATTCTCGGGTGTGTAGGTTTCCTCGCGATGTTTTCCTTCACCGAAATGCAGTGATAATTAACTTCTAATACGCACATAATTTAGAAAAATCAGTGGTGCGTGCCTCCGTTTGAACCTCGGACCTCCCGATCGAGAGGGCAAGTTTCAACCATTAGGCTATAACTACTCTCTTCTTCTCTACTCTCTACTCTCTTTTGGGGTTTACTGCTGGTCAAAGGCCTCCTCTAATGGGTTTTTTTGCAAATAACCACCGATCTCGGTGTGTGTGTTGATGGAAGCAGTCTGTTGACGTTAAGTACATAAAAAACGTTGCTTATCCCTTGCGTTTTTTCCTTTAGATACATCTTCCAAATTCATAACATGAGAAAGAGTCGTCACAAATTATCAGGCCTATTTCGTCGTACGTTATCGTGTTTTCACTAAACTTGTATATCTACTATATGACTAGTATGATTAGACCTTTATACAAAGTTATAAAGGTCTAATCATACTAGTCATCATATTTCATATTAACATTTTAAAGGCGAAAGTTTGTGAGTGTGTATGTTTTTGTTCCTTCTTCACGTCTAAACGGCTGGAGCGATTTTCATAGAATGATGACGAAGAGTTAGCTGATACTCTGGATTACTTTTGTAAACTACTGTGGTAAAATATCATATTCCCACGAGACAATCGACACATCGATTTTTTTAACACGGGCGAAGCTGCGGGGTTCAGCTAGTAAAATATAGTGAAATCGCCGAATATTTTTAGATATACCATTTGGAAGTTACTTGTGAAAAACAAAACCCTACTAGAACGTATAAACGAACGTATAATATATAAATTAAATATCTTATAGACACTATTGAAAGCGTGAAAACAAACTAGGTATACAAGCAAACTATCCCGCTGTAATAATGGACAAAACTTTACTCGTTAGATAGCATATTTGTTCCAACAAATACGCTATTTATACTCATAAAACTAAGAGCCTACTGAGTTTTATTGGCACTACAACACAAGCACGGCTCGTTACTGGACTAACGATCGTTTTGTCTTTCCTTTTCGTATAACGTAGCCACGACCGACATTACTTCGATAATCTTTAACGTTAATATTACTATAGGTACTGATATTATTACCCGAACTGCGTCAAAAGGACGATATCTGTTTTCGAGCGTATGTGTGTACACATATTTGTATGAACGTATATTCATTTGGCACGTGCTATAATCCAGACGGCTGAAAAAGGGTTATTTTGACGTAACATGAAAACGGGCGACTACGGAAGAACAATCGACTGAAGTCTATCTGAATCAAAGTCGGGTATTTTGTTTTATTAATTTAACAATGTCACCTACATGTAGACGAGCATGCAGTCCACATGATGGTAATTGATCGCTGCTGGATCTGCATCTGGAACCAACTCCATTTAAATCAGGGAAACATTTATTTCTGGCAATTTATGTCAATCGAAGATACATTGCCACTTCTGAGGACTGAGTTGGTCTGTAAGTCAGACCCTTCTAGTAAAGTACAAGAAATGCTTTATGCTATAAACAGACAACAAATGTAGGGTGGTACAGTTCCGAAATACAATGGTTTAACAACCTTTTGTAAACTAATAAACAATAACTTTATACAGTTATAGTATTAGTTATACCTTTGTATGCATTCCAAGGGCTCATCAGAATATTCGCAATTATATCTCATTGCAAAGTTATTCTACTCGTCTATTATCATCGACACACAGTCAAACGTGGTTTGACGGCATTACCTCTCTTCTGAAACCATTGGTAAGACAAATATTTTAAAGACCGTTAAAAGCCACGAAATATTTTACTGTTTATGAACATGCTTACATTAAATGGGTATAAGTACATACAGTTCATGATTTAAAAGGTTATCAAAAAGTTGTTTTAAAAGTTAATTAAGTTTCTCTAATTGTGCATATGCTCTGAAAGAACTAGAAGTCATAAACAAGCACGAAGTTTAATTAAATAATTAGGTAAAGTACTTTAAAGCTAATGCCTAAATATCTAACTTCTAATGACTCAACACTCTCAAGAACAATGTTATAGTGAAAATTCAAGTCACATATTTGACTGACATTGTTTCAACATCTCTAACCTAGTTTGGATGGAGAAAAGCCACTATTCTCCCAAAAGACAAGACCGAGTAGAGTTCAAAGGATAAATTTGAAATTTCAGTCACGACGTGACATGAAATTTCAAGTTTTAGTAATGGATCTTCCCTCTAAATGGGTTTCAAGCAGCGGTCGGCAACCTTTTTGACAACACGGGCCACATAGTAACTAAGGCAAAAAAATAAATTTGACGGCAAAAATAAGAAAATTTGAAATTCGTCCAGTAAATTGACGGTCGCAATAACAAAAACCCGCGCGTTACGAAAACCCGCGCGTCGAAAAGAGAGGGTCGCAAGCTGTATGTTGCCGACCTCTATGCTATCTTCTACAAAATTACTGGAATGGTATAGTATGTATTGACATCTATTGAAGCATTTTATACCAGTTTTTCTTTATCTGATTGAAGTAGCAAACGAGCATACAGTCCACCTGATGGTAAGTGGTCTCTACCGCCCATGGACATCTGTAATCAACTTCATACAGAATATGGCTTACATCTGAAGTCAACCACAAATGTGTCGCCACTCCAGGACTATAATTGTCGCCTCTTGTGAAAGTGTGCCGGCAACCACACCCTTCCATCGAAACACAAGAACTGCTTCACGCTAGAAGTAGGTGTGGCTACTTCCCCGGTCGAACTACACTGGTTTTACCACCTTCGCACACACACACACACTTGTGTGTGACAAGCACACACACGCATGTAGATTTCACGTACAAACACATCAATTAGCTTCTCACGAGCAAGTGACAGGTGATGTTTTATTACAAACGTCAATTACCCAAGTCGTGATTCGGTGTGACATTTTGATATCATTAAATATTAAGGTCGACATTGTTTTCAAACTCCAACGTCGAAGTTTCGGCTTCGAGGTAGAAGACCGAAAATACATTATTACCTAATGGTTTATTAATTTATCCATTAGGATTTCGCTCACGGACGGTGTTCCTGTGAATACAAATTTTAGGTACCTTTTTCTACATTGTTTTAAATTCAGTACCCAAGCTGTCCTTTGGCAAAAGGCCAAATACATTTCCCTGAAAATAGTAGCTACCTACTATTTGACCTTTACCTTAAACTTGAAATAAAACTGAAATCTCGGGAACTCGTGCTACATTTAATGAGTGTTGCATAAGTAACATAGTTCCTATTAAACCAAATTCGAGATGTATGTTCTATGTACAAGGTGTTTTATATAAGTGATTGTAGGTATGAATAAACAAAATATATGGGTACAATAGAAAATATAAAATACTTTGTCTTTAAATTTGTCTAGATCTATCTAATCTCGCACATTACCCGAATTCGTCAGAAGAAAGGATTTTTTTTCAAGCGCATGTTTGTATGAATGTATGCCTATTTGTTTGACATGTCCTTCAACCGGAATGGCTTGACAAATTTGGACTTGTGATGTGCCTTTGCATTTGTTTATGTTTTTATATTGACATGGGATGTATATTCATAAACAATGAGCCTTATTTTTATTAAAACTAAAGAGGAGAAAGGAACAATTTTTTTCATTACTATGTGGATATAAAATAAAGGTTTTATGAGCCATATAACGAGACTATTTTTAATAATAAATGAGTATTGAGAACAAGAGCAGAATGTCATAAAAACACATTAAAACACAAAATTTATCAAAACAAGATACAATATAGACCACCGCGCTGGCCAAATGCGAATTGGAGGATTTTACACACCACCGAGAACTATTTTTTTTTAGACCTCTCAGGTGTGTAGGTTTTCTCACGATGTTTTACTTCACCGAAAGGCAGTGGACAATTAATTTCTAATACGCACATAATTTTATAAAAATCAGTGGCGCGTGCCTGTGATTGAACCTCGGACCACCCGATCGATAAGGCAAGTTTAACCACTAGACTATCACTGCTCTCACATTTTAGTGCTCATCCTCAAAGCAGGTGATGCATTGGTGGATCCTCTGGTGTTCCAAATATCCATAGAACATGGCGATTACTTACGACCAGGTAGTCCTTTTTTATTTTAAGTAAGGCAGACTTATCGTCAGGTTTTAAAATAATAAAACAAACACCTACTTCTACCGAATACTTTTTGCTGACGATGACAAATAAAAATTACAGACCAAAGTACCAAAACCACATTTCGCCGCCAATTTAGATTACAATCTTCACCTAAACAAGTACTCAATTATATTTTAATAGCTATCGTACTAATTTACCACGTATTTTTATAGGTTCCACTTCGATGTGTAATTCATTTAAATTCATTGAAATTGTAATGTCATATAAGTCATTAAAATTGATATACCTATTAACTAAAACAAAATATGCATTTTTATTTAGTTCTGTCACTTAATGTACAATGTTAATGCATTAAGCTTTATTCTATTGATAATTTTCTGATTAAAAACCCTATTTTTATCACATTGAAGTAAAACACAAAAAAAACAACGTAAATTTTAAGATTTTAAAATGTACGTTGTATTTTTGTAAGTAGTAAAAATATTATAATTAATTTACCCTATAATTTTGCACGTAAACTACATTTAAGTAAACTAGATTGAATTTTATCTGAACTTACTCATTTACAAGTTTAAGACTCAACAAACGTTCATTTAGATGCCAGTACGTTACGTAAATCATAAACATCCCGTACAGGAAGTTACTACGTACATCCTTATTGAGTCAACCAACCCTCAAGCAGACGGCAAGTTAAATGTAGGCAATTTGGGGAGATTATTACGTTACTCATTATATCGCGGTACTTACTTTTGCAGAGAGCTTATACGAAACGTAGCCATGAAAATAAGAGGTGGGTTTTCTAGTTGAGCAGTGATAGCCTAATGGTTGAAACTTGCCCTCTCAATCGGGAGATCCGAGGTTCAAACCCAGGCACGCACCACTGATTTATGTGCGTATTAGAAATTAATCATCGCTGCTTTTCGGTGAAGGATAACATCGTAACTACACATCCGAGAGTTCTTTAAAAAAAAAGGTTCTCGGAGGCGTGTGAAGTATACCAATTCGCTCTTGGCAAACGCGGTGGACTATAGCCTAAAACTCTCTCATTCCGAGAGAAGACCCGTGCCCAGCATTGGGACAATAACGGGTTGACGATATTTCTATGTTAGACATGTTATCATTTTCAAGTACTGAGGATATTTTTTTTAATTTAGGATAAAATATAATAAGAAACTAGCTGACATTTAGCGCGCTTTGCCCACGTCATGAACTATGTGTGTGCCATATCTCACCGAAATCAGACTTATGAGTTTTGCGTGAAAGATACCATACCGGTCTGACGCTCAATGGGTTCCAGGTTCTATTCACGGGAGGACAAGTATCTTAATGATGAGTTTAGATTCATGTTCTGGGTCTGGGTGTTTGTGTATTCGTAGTGTGTGTTCAAGGTACCCACGACACAAGAGAAAATCCTAGTGTGGGGTTATTAGTGTATAAAGCGTGTTTTTTTTAAATCGCTTAGTGGCCAGCTCCAAATTAATAAAAAATATATCTCCACAAGAAGCTACCAAAGTACTCACAAACTTTTTCCAGTTTAATTTCAGCCTACACACAATAATCATTTGTTGAGCTTTCCTTTTATATTTCAGTACTCAAAGTAAAGAAGCTTTAAGAAGGACCAAATATAACTTGAAAACTTATCAACAATCCCAAGTTTTTTTGCTAAGTTGTACAAATATTTCTGACGCTCCTTTTATATTATAGGATTGAAGAAGGCTCGGTAGAAATGAAGGAATTTGTTTATTTCTTTGAAAGGAAATAGTAGACGCAGTCCCTTATCAAACTAGGTAAACGTATTCGCTTAGGACTTTAGATAGCTGACAGCGGGAAATTGCGTTATGACCATATTTGGGAGTATGCTTTAAGGATAATAGGAAATATTATACTCTATTTACGAACTAGATGGATCCCTATTGAACTAGGCTTTTAGCGTGATAGAGTAAATATTTGTTGAATATGTTATAAGAAAATATCAAATGTATGTACGGAGCAGAATACATATAACATTATAATATTGAAATTGAACCCTTTAAATTTTGATAAGCTCACGATAAGCGATTTTAAAATGCTTTTTACCGATATTTTGAGGCAGTAACGTAGAACGTGGTCATGGCGACACTTTTAAATATCAGAGGTCAAAATATCAGAAGAAATATCTGAAAACCGCCTATCGTGAGCACTCGTTATTTATTAAAATAATAATCTTAAATGGGCGAAAGCTGAGGGAGAGTTATCTATTAGTCTAAAGTCATATAGATGGCATCCATATCTTTGGCCTGCTTTAAAGATAAAGATTTACTTTAGAATATGGCGGTTTTGAAACAAGAAAAAAAAATCAAATCTTATAAAATTTTATAACATACATTTAAATACAATTATTGGATATTCAGTAAATCTTTCTAACAATGCACAGTCATGGATAAATATGGCATAGTTATGACCACGTCACCGCATGTCGGTGACGACAACTGGTAATTTTTTCCTCTAACAAAAATCGTTCATCGCGCTTAAAATAGTTTACACACCAAAAAAGACATTGTGCTAAAGTCATCTTTAAGCACAAAGAAGTTTTTTTAAGATTAATTTAAGAAGGAAGATCTACTGAAATGTTTTTAAGGATAAAGGAGGCAAGAAGAGAACATAATAGTATTCGTAGAAACATGAAAAATGAGGAATCATCGCATTACCTAAATAACGTTTTTTCGTCACGTCGGAGCAGCGTGGGGAAATATAATCTAAGCATAAGGCGGGGGTAATGGGGTCCGCACCCCCAATTCTATCAGTGGGTAATAAAAATTCTTCTAAAAAGAATATTTATTGTTTTTGTGTAGATGATTTTTTCAGTCTATTTATTTCTCTCCTAGGAGGGGGGGGAGGCTTAGCATAAAGTGAGACATCGTAAAGTCATAGCTCCGACTACGATTTCAAGCTTCCCCAGTTGTTTCCCAACTTTTTCCGACCTTAAGCTTGCAGAGGAAACCTTTCAGTAATAAACGCTTTTAGTTCTGGCTTCTGTTTTATAAGTTTACTAGCTCTTACCCGCGGCTTCGCCCGTACGGTCAAGGGGAATTAACATTAGCATTTGATAGCGTCATTCAGATTGCAAATGAATTTTTCTATTAACAACGTCTGGAACTACTAAATATATATCAACTAACAAAACATCGATATTCTCATGGGAATGAGAGAGCGTGGTAAAAATTAGTCTACGTCATTCTTCGACTCTCCGTCCTCCAACTATCTCCCAACATATAAGCCATATCATATAATAGCAATGTGGCGACGTAAAAGAAGAACAAACAAACACACTTTCACATATATAATATTAGTATGGATATCCTATAGAGCTTTCAACGTTAACTATATTCCGTGAAACCTGATGAAGGTATAACGTAATAATTTCCACGAGATGGCTGGCTACATTTAATATCCTGTCGTGGCTTGATAAGGGTTGGCACATGGTCTGAAGGAGTTACCTTTTTGTTATTGAATCATAATCCGTTATATCCCGGGCCTAAAGCCGTTTTTCCCGAGACATTATTAACTTTTATAAGCATGATGTTTATTTTCAGAAAGAGGGTGACGTTTTTTCAGCTTATTTATGTAATTATATACATTCATTTCATTGGATTATACCTACCGCTTTAAACAATGAAGTTCGACCGGGGAGGTACCACCGTCACACCTATTTCTAGCGTGAAACATTTCTTGCGTTTCGGCGAAAGGGTGTGTTTGCCAGCACACTTTTGTATGAGGCGAACTTCTTAGTCCTCAGGAGTAGCAACGCATCTGTAATTGACTTCACATAGGCCTATGTTCTAATATGATGATATGAAGTTGCTTAAAGATGTCCAAGGACGGCAGTGACCACTCACATCAGGTGGTGTGCCGTCTGCGTAAACTGAAAATCATTGAGAAAATGTTAGCGAATTCCGCTACAATTTGAAAGTTACAGATATTTATGTGCAGCAATGACTATTTCATATCCCTACTTTCCCGTTTCAATGTAGATTAGACCTCTCAAGACTCGTACCCACTGGATGGATGCATTAGGTGCAATAAATTATGTATCGCAAAGTAACTTTATATGCAAACCAATTTGTCGGGTAATGGAATAGAGAATTATGACGATAGCCGACTCTCATATTTATGAGCCGACCATCTTAGCCCTCGAAAGTAGCAATGCATCTGTAAGTGACTTCAGATGAAATCCTTGCTCTTTATGAAGTTGCTAATGTCTATGGACGGCAGTTAACACTTGCCATCATATGTCTGTATTTTTTTTATCTGACTGAAGTAGCAAACGAGCATGAAGTCCACCTGATGGTAAGTGGCCACTGCCGCCCATGGACATCTGTAATCAACTACACACTTGCTGCTCCCGAGGACTATAATGGTCTCCTCATGTGAAAGTGTGCCGGTAACCACACCCTTCTGTCGAAACGCAAGAAATGCTTCTCGCTAGAAATAGGTGTGGCGGTGGTAGTTCCCCGGTCGTACACTGGTTCTACCACCTTGAGAAAATTCTGTTCTGCATGTTTACTTATAACTTCAATCTATGAAAAAAACATTTTATACCTCTTAAAACTCTTACCTCCTTACAATTCATTCTTTAGGATAAACTTACTTTATATGCAACCAATGCGTTGTGTAAGAATGAAGTTAGTCTTCTAAAGTCCGCAGTCTCTACAAATCTAAACTGACACAATAGAATTTAGATATACCGTTGTACCGGACTAGTCACTTCAGAGCTTCGTACAGCGAAGTACTCTTTAGACTGTTGTCTTCATTTATTATGCAATAAAACGAACGCGGTAAAATTCTTTTTCAAACTTTTATGGGGAAAGCTAGGAGTTTATGAAGGCTTTATAGATTTAACTATTCTTTTTTACAAGCCATTTGGCAAAATGTTTATAGTCCAATGTCTCTTTTTTCAACAATATCTGAATCTATATTTTGAAGGTGGTGAACCAGTGTAGTTCGACCGGGGAAGTACCACCGCCACACCTATTTCTAGCGTGAAGCAGTTCTTGCGTTTCGATGGAAGGGTGTGTTTGCCGGCACACATTTATTCGAGGCGACCATCATAGTCCTTAGGAGTAGCAACTCATCTTTGATTGACTTCAGGTAGAACCCATGTTCTGTATGAAGTTGATTACAGATGTCCATGGGCGGCAGTGACGACTTACCATCAGGTGGACTGCATGCTCGTTTGCTACTTCAGATAAAAAAAAAATATCTGAAATCATTATGAGTCTATACATTTTTTTCTTAATATACAGATCAGGTTATTTACTCATTCAAATTGTTTTCATTACTATTTGTTGTTTGTTTACTGTGAGTATGGTTATTCTCTATATAGGGTCGATATTGCTTCACCGGACCGCGATTAGACACGACACAAATTTTCGCGACTAATGTCCAATGCAATTTCGCCTGTGATTTCATGTCCTGGGACATACAAAAGTCGAAGCAAAATTTTGATATAACTTCTAAACCACTTGTCAACAATGAATGACACAAGCCGCAATATATGATCTTACTTGGGTTGTCTTTCTCTTCAGCAATTAATGTTCTTGAATATGACAAGTAAAAAAAGGTTTCCGAATATCAATATTATACTGCTCTTGAAGTAACATGGGCACAAAACCTTGTACTAAATTACTTATTTCACGTTTAAATCGTAGATCGTGCAAAATAAAGTATTCGCATAGTTTTTACTGTCATAAAGTGTACAGTACAAATACCCCATATAAAATACAATTATTTATAATAATCTGGGTTGCATGTTGTTGCTCTACTTGGATGGCAATGCTAAAATTTTGTTACAAATCTAAAATATGGTGCCATGAAACAGATTTGATGACTAGAATATTACCATAGAAACTCTACACCTAACACAGACCTATAGTGTTTAAAATATAGCAGAAACATATTTTTGAAAAATTTACAGTAGGGTAACCACTTTTACTTTAAATATGGTACTTCACTTTTTTGGTTTTATTGTAAATGTTAAATATACAAAAAAATTAAACACAAACATTGTATTAAATTTAATACCGGTATCTAGCTACTTAAAATGGCTTACCTATATTACCTACAATTGTCTACTTAATTTATTTTATACTAGTTGACCCGGCGAACTACGTTCCGTCTAAAAGTCTAAAAGTCAAAAATCTGTAATTATCAGTGTTTCTCGACTAGGTATATTATACGTGTATTATACATAGAAATCTTCCTGTTGAATCACATTATCCATAAAAAAACTGCATTAAAATCCGTAGCGTCGTTTTAAAGATCTAAGCATACATAGGGACAGACAGCGAGAAGCGACTTGTTTTATACTATGTAGTGATTGGTGTCACGCGACTGGCGGCGCCGCGACGGCGACGCCTGCGAACAAACTGAATAAAATTCCGGAAAATACTGCAGTAGCTTCAAATGCGCATTTTATTGCCGCTCCTGGAATTTACTTCGTCTTCTGAATTTATTGATTCGATAACAGTTTTCCTTTGACCGAGAGCGAAATTTTTAGATCGTAGCTACTTTAATTTAGGTAAGTAGGTGAGGGAAGATCAAAACCTTATGTATCATACCATTCATCCATCCATCCATCAGCCCTTTGATGTCTACTGCTAGTCATAGGCCTCCCCTAAATGGCGCCACTCCAACCGGGCCAACACAACAACGCAGTGGTTTTTTTGTGTGGTATGTACCATACCACACTATTCAAATTCAAAATCTCAGTGACTATATGAAATCATGCAATCACAATACTGCAAAAAAACTCTACCAGAGTAAAAACTCTACCTGTCTGTCTGTAAAGGTAGTCACAAACTTTTGCTAGTATACTTGATACGATCTCAATATATGTTATAGTATATTGTAACGCGAGAAATTGTAAGCTTATTCGTTATTATTTATCATACATCGCTTTAAGGCTAGATGAAATTAGCGCTCCAACAAAACACTCCCTCGAGGACTCCTATCACAGGAATTATAAATACAATAATGAGTTTATTTAATTCTTCAATCTTCTTTGAAATTCAGAAAGGTATGCTACGTGCCCTTTAGCTCTTTTACATAAAAATCTAGAGGTTTTAAAACAAAACTAGAGACATTTTCCAAAACAACCATTGTCCCACAGCAATTTTGTCAACCTTAACCATGTGAAAGCCGATATTTAAATTACAAAATGGCCGCCGCTTATCTCCCCAGTAAAATTACCAGTCCAGCGAAATTTGCTACTTAACAATAAGCACCTATTCAGGTATACATAATTTGGCAATGAAATTTTATCTTACATCTAACTTGGTCTCAAGCACCCATTTCTTATCTTAAGAGGATAATTATGAAAAGTAAGAAATTTATGGAAGCGTATTTTGAACTAAAATATTTATTGGAACATAAATGTACCTTAATTTATTTCGTCAGCTCACTTGTGTCGATATTTCGATTATTTTTCTACACCAATCAGCATTTTGGAGGTCCAGTATGGAGGTCCAGGAAGGGTTATGTCCAGCATAACCCTTCCCTAATAGCGTGACTTCATTCGGTCCCATGCCCTTAGAATGCAGCAGTTTCCCGCTGTCTTCCTTAAATCATCGATCCATCTGGTCGGAAGGCAGTTTGTGCTACTTTTGCCTAAACATGATCGTTACTCGGAAACCTTTCTACTCTATCAGTTATTAATCCTTCGACGTGGCCTATCCATTGCAGATTGTTAAATTTAAGAACTATGTCGGCAAGCTTAGTTCATTTATGAATTAAACGAAGCATGGACATATACACATATTTGATTGGAAATATTTTGTAATTTTCGTAAATATGTTCAATATCAACGCAACAGATCGCACTTCATGAAAATAAAGCACGTTAAGTGTATTTTTTTATATTAATCCGAAACCAGAAATCAAACTATGATAACAATATCAAACAGTTCTTAATACACACATTAATAATAACATAGGTACTTACGGTTCACACTTACCTATATCGATACAGCCCGTCAGCATTATCTTCCATCTTACACCTGCCGGCGATCCTGGCGTCTGGCTCCAAGCCCCAGCTTCAGCTCAGGAGACCACGAGAATCGAGCACTACAGTTTGTACCAGCACTACACAAATGTCTTACACCTTTCACTATTAACTAGTAGTTCCCATTCTTTAAACTAGACACCATACGATATCTTAGCTTTCTACTTGAAGGATGCACTAGGTTTGTATTTACTGTGGAGTTGTGGACAGGATAGTTATAGTAATGCTTGAAATATGTTGTTAGTCGAATATGAAAGGAAATAAACCATTTTGAGTCCGTATGTTTAAGTATATGAGTAAATTGTAAATAACAAATTCTTTGAAGAGACAGGAGCCATAACAAAGGAGAATGAATCACAAGTGTTCGAGTATTTGTTGAAATTCATAAATATGGAAACTCCTTGAAAAGAGAAAGATCATAAAAATTTCTTTGAAACTAACGTAATAAATTCTTGAAAGTTATCCATTGATAACAACAAGACCCGAAAGCATTTTATTGGAATTATGAGAAATTACTTTCAGACAAATATTGATAGTGAAATGAGAAACATTTTAGTTCTATTACGTGCGTTCACACTTATATAGTTCCTCTGCTGATGTGAACTAAAATGAAAATTTCCCTTTTAATTTTTCTTGATAAAATTACTGAGACGTTCTACGTAAATTAGGTTAAATTAGTACACACTAAAATCACCACTACAACTAACTCGACTACAAAAAAGTCGGCTTGAGCATCATTAATATCTAAAAACTAGCTCTTATCAGCGGCTTCGCCTGCACGATCAAAGGGAAATAACATTACCAGAACTCGCAAATGAATTTTACTGACGCCATCTATTAAAAACGTCTGGAACTACTAAATATGAATCAACTAATAAAACATCCTTATTCTCATGGGAATGAGAGAGCGCGGTAAAAAGTAGCCTACGTCACTCTCCGCCCTCCTAACTATCTCCCAGCATATAAACCGTATCATATAATAGCTATGTGGAAACGTGAAAAGAAAAAAAACACTTTCACATTTATAATATTACTATGGAACAATGGATGTACGTACCGTTGCCTATCATTAAAATCTCGTGATGCCAAAACTAAGGCCAAAAGAAGGCTTAGTAATAGGGCTGCGTTATTACCCTTTAGGTATCCTACGTACAGTATAAAGCGCGGTGAATAGATCATTTTGTATTTTCGTGTTGGTGCTGAGAGAATCCCATACACCGTTTACATAATAGCGAAGGACAAAAAGCAATTCGACTACAAATAGGGGTGGATACAAAAGGTCCATTTGGGTCATAACTTCCCGTCAAACCCGCCCTTGAAAACCTTCCTTTTGTGTCCGTCATGAAAGGGTTTTATTTTAATCCTCTCTTCTTTACTGTGTCCTCTCTTGTGTAAGAGCAAATATGTTGCCGAATTTTATGTTTCATAAAAGTCCATTCAATATTTATTACTAGCCTGGTTGTATGTAGCCTGGTTTCATTTAATTTCACAAACATATTTTTGAAGACTGTGTGTTTAAACCACATGCATTGTAGATAGGTAACAGCGGACCTTTGTGTAATTCCGGATACGTTACAGATATTCAATTATTTCGAATTATCCGTTAGTTTTGGATAGTGTCAGTAACGAATATTAGATTTTTAAAGTATATGAAAGTTAATACAAGTCGGTACCTAAAAATTGGTTATATTTTATCACAATCAGTCATTATTAGAGCTACCTAGAAAACTTGAAGTTATTTATTAAAATATGTACTATTTAGATTCCGCCTGTGTCCATAATTTTTATTACGGAGTTGGTTACGGTTTCGGGTACATTATTTCGGATAGCCGATAGTTTCGGTTATAGTTACGGAGCTCCATAACATCCCAGAGTAACGACATGGCACAATTTCCTAAGCCATTTCCCGTTATTACCAATAAGTTATTAGGGTTTGGATGCTTTGTCGAAAGCCTTATCGTAAATGTATAAATCAATCATGAAATTTACTGGCATAGTGACAATCGAAGGAGCGGAACGATCATCATACCAGTCTGACACGCAATAGGACCTAGGTATTCCCTGCTAGGCAGATAGACATCTGAAAAACCAATTAAGATTTCAGTTTTGGGTTAAACTATTTGTGTACTCAACTTTATGTATATTCATGGCAACCACGGAAACCATGGAAAAACTATAGTGTGATGCTTAAGTGTAGAAAACGTTATTTATTATAAAATCTACTTTAAAATGTTAAATAATCATAATTCATATTTTTATCTGATTGAAGTAGCAAACAAGCATGCAGTCCACATGATGGTAAGTGGCCACCGCCGCCCATGGACATCTGTAATCAACTTCATACAGAACATGGGTTCCATCTGAAGTCAATTACAGATGCGTTGCTACACCCGAGGACTATGATGGTCGCCTCATGTGAAAGTGTGCCAGCAACCACACCCTTCTATCGAAACGCAAGAAATAGGTGTGACGGTAGTACTTCCCCGGGCGAAGTACACTGGTTCTACCACCTTGAAATTGTATTGAATTCATTGTAGTAATACTGGTATTTCTATAAAAAAGAATCAGACAAATGTCCTGAATTTTCATCTTATTTGGAACTCGTCTCGAATCTTTCAGATCGCATTTATGTAAACCGACATAGAATTTTAAATTGAGATTTAGAGATAGGAAATGGCTGCGGCATTTCGGATTTGTATTTCGCGATAGGAACTGCGGCGTTTTGGAGTACAAATTTTATTTTAGTGCTGTAACTCCAACTCATTAATACCAAGGCCTGCCAACTGGACTAGTTGCGCATTGCGGGGAGCAACTGTTTTAGAAACGACCCTGCCTGCGAATTCATACGTGGATTCACGTCATCCATCCGTTATTGGTAGGTATTATCGGATTGTAGCTGACTATCGCTAAAAGCATTTTAAATATTTCCTGGAAAATATACCTATTAACGTTTTAAAGCACTAATGTTTTATGCCAAGATGTCATTATCGGAAATTTTAGTATTACCTACAATTTATCTTATTTATCTATTTATAAATATAGTCTTATTACGACATATATATTATGTCGTAATAAGACTATATTCATAGAAAATGGATAAGACCCAAAAATGAAATTTTTGTTACCTATTGTTGAAAAATAATAATAATAATAATAATAATAATAAATGTTTATTGACCATAAATGAGAGTACATTTGTAACGAAGAGCCCTGACTCCCAGAAAAGCGTGAGCTGTGGACTGGGAGACAGTTCCTTCCCGATTCTATTGTTACAGTTACAGTCTTAAATCTAGGGTTATTAATCGCCTTTATACAAGGTTAACCAATGACAAAAATATATATAAAAGTAACGCTAATATTAAACATTAGATAAATTAAACTTAACAACCAAAACCAAACAATTTAATCTTAAAAACACATAAATCTTGTAGCACAAACATCATAATATCTCGTATCAATACTTTTGGATAAATTCCAACATTTGTGGATCTTTTGTGTAGCTGGATTGAAGACATCAACAAGAAATCTCATGAACAGCATTAGCACGTGTTCCTCCACTGTTATCACGACTTTTGGGGAAATACAGCGCCAGTAATGTGTAAGCACAGGGAAGATCCTGGAAGTGTGCAGAAGCTACCGGAAGAGGACAGGACATTTTTCCTAAGGTCCTGCTGCAGAAGCCGACCCGAACACGTTAAAGGATCGTTATGGAACTGACATAATTATATATTCTCCAAACTTTAAAAAACTAACAACCAATAAAAAAGAAAGAGTAAGCAATTATTTTTTTCCAAAATAATATTTGTCGATGCTTCGAAATTGACTACTTGCCCTCTAGAGCAAAATTCATTATAATCATTCATAAAAATATTCAATTATTTTTAAACAAGAATCTAAATAAAACAAAAATAGCAAACAAAACCAATTTTGGCCTACGTCTCAATTTAACGGTTATTCAAGTAAAAGACAATAGATATCTGTGTACTCAAATATCAAAGATGCTTCAAAAGCAATTATAGATTAGTCTTGACGAAAATTAATACCGTCTTTACAGAAATTCGGTATTGGGATCATCTGCTTTGACAGTTCTAATTAAATATTTAGGTCCCTTCGTGAAATTATCGAGGAGTGAAATCAGAGATCAAAATTAGTTGCGTAACAACTGAGATTGACCTTCAATTTATGTTAAATAATCCACCAGGCAATTTCTAATGGCCTGATAATTTATTTCTGTATTCTCTCTTATTATTTCTGTATTCTATCTGTTTATCTACCAGGGTTCATTTAAATAAATTTAGGTAAGCTGCTAAGTATTCCTTTTGTTTAGTTAAATGTAAAACAAGATTGCTAGCTTTTCCATATAAAGAACAAAACAATATAATAAAGGTAAAAAACTACCGGCATACACATATGATTAAACTTTATAAATAAAAAAAGATAATTATAACCGCCGAATAATGCTAGCCAGATTTTCTCAGTTCGTTCCGACCCGTAAAATTGAAACATACACTTCGTAAGTGCCGTCGTAAGCCTATACAACGTGAATCCGAACGGGTCAGGGAGCGCGCCGATCCGTCGCAGAGGCGCCGAGGGCGCAGTGTCCCTATAGATCCGGGACCAGAATAGGGCTAAAGTATCCCCTGCCTGTCGTAAGAGGCGACTAAAAGGGGCTTCCGGGGTTGCAGGCGGCTAGAGTGGGAAGTCGAACCGTCCAGCCAAGCGACCCCGGGTAGGACGATGGCATGTGTAGTCGCATGCCGTCGTAAACACCAAAAGATACGGTGACCTCAAATGCTCACTGGGGAAAAGCCCAAAAGGGGCATCACGCTCGGAGGACTCTGGTTGTTTTCCGTTGGAGATCCCGAAGTTCTCCTCGCAGTGCTGAGGACGGCCACTAGGGGGGTTATAGTAAGGCAAAAATCCCACATAACCCGGTTTTAACGGCGTCGGGTACCGTTTCAAGGTTTCCCCCTCGATAACTAAAAAAAAGGTCTATACAACGTAAAGATATTTCATTTTCTCTTACAGGTATGTCACCGTTACAGTGTCAAATAATAAGTGTTAATACGATCATCAATAAAATCAACACGCAGATGATGTTTGCCTATCATTGGGAGTTATGTTATCGGAGAAAGAAGAACTATACACGTTTGTGAGTTAAATGCTAAATCAACCAATAACACAGTAAAAATAAAATTAACGAATTCCACTTTAATATTACTCGAAAATATCTAAACCGCACTAAGTTCACGGCCTTTTTATAAATCTGGCGAACATTCCCGAGCGGACATAAATATTGATCCATCTTAGTGTCGGAGTTACCGCGTAAGAAGACAGATACCTGGGAAATCGTAATACAGTTTCTATTGGTCACATTCACAAAATCAAAATAAACAAAAGAAAAAAAAAATAGCAGACGTAATTAGAATGCAAACAATAATAATAGATAAGTTTTGAACGTGTTTTTCATTTTCTTTTTAAAACTGTTCCTCGGTTAAGAAACTTGGCGAAGGACTTGAGTTTTATGCCAGAAACGATATGTTACTGTGAAAATAGAACAAAGTTTGCGAAACCACTGTGAAAATCCTAATATATGGACATTCACTGTGACTCATCCTCCTACTCAGCACGAGTTCGCCATTTTAAATTCGGGTCTTGGATATTGCAACCTCCGTTATTAGTTGGACTGTGACAAAGAGCTTTCCAGCTTTTCCGTACTATAACGATTTATATAATGTCTTTAGGAATAAAAATATATTTGTAAGTAATGGACTCTAGCGCTACTTCTATGTCGCGCAATTTGTTAAAGTTTTTGTTTTGGAGTTCTTTTTCTAAATCATAAGATATTTAAGTCTTTATATTTTATACAAAATATAAGAAGTGAGTTTTCCATTATTAAAATTAGGCTATCATTTGATATACATATAAATAATGGCTGGCCATCGTAATTCTTTTTTAAATAACGGACTTTGTCGATTTTCTGATCTGGTAAAAACACTTTAAAAAAAGGTTGATATAAAATCCTCAATGCCCGTTTAACTAGGCTTTAAAAAATATAAATTGCAGTGTAGCGGATACAGTTTTCAATGTCGAGTTACTCGTGCTAAGTGCGTCACGGCAGTTCACGTTCAGTAGTCATGAAGATGTAGGCATGACCTTGCGTAGCTTAAATCCTTAAGCCATGACTTTTACGATAAAATCATCAGAACAAAGTAAGTAGTAACAAAGTAAGTTTAACGGTAGAACATTGTAGTTCGACCGGGGAGGTTTTTTTTTTATAATTTAACCTAACGATAAGGCAGACGGGCAGACTACCTGATGGTAAGTAGTCACCGTCGCCTATGGACATCCGCAACACCAGAGGAGTCGCCAATGCATCGCCGGCTGTGAAAGAGAGCTCTTTTCACACCTTTCTTGAAGAACCCCATGTCATAGCGCTCTGTCGCACGTTAGAAATAGGTGTATCGAGGTACCACCGCCACACCTATTTCTAGCGTGAAGCATTCCTTGCGTTTCGATCGAAGGGTGTGGTTGCCGGCACACTTTTATATGAGGCGACCATCCTAGTCCTCGGAATGAGGACTAGGATGGTCTATATGAAATTGCTTTCAGATGTCCATGGGCGGCATTGACCTCTTACCATCAGGTGGACTGCATGCTCGTATGCTATTATAAAAAACTTCATTATTATAAAAAAAAATAAAGAAGGAAAACTGACTTAACTACTGACATATCACAGCCCGAACTCCTATAATTAGGAACTTAAAATTTTGCACCATGATACCTTTTATAGTGTAGAGGAGCACTGATAAAAGATTTTTGGAATTTCGCCCCTGAAAAGGATAAAAATGGAGGTGAAAGTTTGTTTGAAACGATAACAAACTCTCAAAAACGTAGTTTTTGGCTTTTTGGTTTGATATAATTGAAAATCTGTATCACCATTTTCAAAAATCAACGCCTAATCCGAATGTTTTAATGGATGGATCCTAATATGATGTTTCATGCATATCTATCGCTGACAGCACAAAATGTTTTGTAGGTGAAATATTACATTCAATCTCAGACCCTCGCTTTCAGCCGCATGAAAAAAATTGTAATACCTTTTATTATTGTTGATGGATTCGAATGAAACAATACTAAATTTGCTTTGGACAGAAACTGTAATTATACCATTCTGTTAAATAAAATTTAGTAGTTTCGTTTTGATATAATTTAAAAAACAACTACTATCCTAACAACAACAACAACAACTAAAAATCGACTATCCTTATTAATTTTGAAAGATTTATTGGTTGTTAATAGCAAACTATTTGTTATAAGTTTGCTATGTCTGTCTGCCTATCTATGGACACACAGCTCCTGAACGGGTGAACCGATTTGAATGCGGTTTTTTTGCAAATATATGCGATGTTCACACACGCGAACCGTTCATTTTCACATATGCAAACACTACAAATATCACTAAACGGTATTTACTTCTCTACTCTCCTTAAATTTCACATTGAAAAGCCGTAATATTTGAATTTCCTCCGAATAATGGATAAACCTATTAATTTACAACACTGTAGAATTCCATAAACATAAGTAATTACTACAAAATATAACAGAAAAATGAATTATTCTCCTACGCGCTGTCAGTGAAAAAGAATAATGTTCTTGAGTATTTATGGGCACGTGTAATTTCTCATTACAATAATTTAACGTACATACATTTTATAAAACTTGTACATTTGTTATAAATATTCCCATAAGTGGAATAGATGCTTAGTCAATCGATTTAATATATAAATTTTAAGCAATTGTAATTATTACAGAAAGTCTTTTAAGTCTTATATCGTTTATGCTATGACAAAATTAACACGTATCACATCTTTTGTAAATTAAGTTTATAATTTCGAAGTCTAGCCTTGATTTTTTTAAATTAAGAAGAAGTTCTTTAAAGTCTTTTTAATGAATGGCTCAGTCATAAGGTTAAAATACTTTTACTAAATCTATAGTCATCCTAAAGAGTATAGACTTAAACCTGACTTAGAGCAAGACTTACATCTTAAAAGACTATTCATGTTGTAAGCCGGTAAAAAAGTGATGAGTCTTTTTAATAAGATTTAAAAGACTGAGTATCTTTTATCGTTAATTTCAATAGCAACCAAGACCTACCTGTAGGTTTGTGGTCAGTGGTTTGTAGTGCTAATTAAATGACAACTGGGATCAGTCATAAATGGAAACTCTCAGGACTAACTGGAACATACTCGTAATATAATATTAATATGAATTAAAAACAGGGTTTCAAACATTTTACAATTTTATCCAATTCCGCAGGCTACATAAACAATTCAGCGTAATGAGAATTGACTTGGCAATGTAGGGGCGGAAACAACTGCAGAGTAGGTCGAACTGTTTTAATTACAACTTAAGCCCTCGGGAAACACGGAGAAAAATACACACAGGAAATTAGTACTCGTATGTTCTTTGTCCATCCTCTTCATTAATCTTATAATTATTATTGGATAATTTGTTAACATTATTTGGTGATGCATTACACGCCAATTTCTTACGGTCAGAATTATTCAAATGAAAATTCTATTTTATATCAATACTAGTTGACCCGGTGAACTTCGTTCCGCCTAAAAGTCAAAAATCTTTAAAAAATATCAGTATTTCTCCACAATATTATACATAAAAACTTTCCTCTTGAATCACTCTACCTATTGAAAAAATTGCATTAAGGTTCGTAGTGTAGTTTTAAAGATCTAAGCATACATAGGGACAGACAGAGACAAGTGACTTTGTTTTATACTATGCAGAGATGATAAACAATTGATGGCATCAAATTGACTCTTTATGCCAAGAGAGTCACCAACTAATAATCCAGACAGGAAGTCGTGACAAGAAGTAGTGAATTTAGAACTTTCCTAGCTAGCTTCTTGGCTACGAAAGGTGGTAGATGTGCAAGACGTTTTTTAGATCTTTGGGGAACATTGATCATATTTATTAGAAACTTATATCGTGGCAACTGAGTGTGCCAGGTAAATGATGGTTGATATTTGATAGTATGTAGTTAAGTAGGTAGGTTGAATTCTAAAACACTAGCCAACACTGCGAACAGAATCTAGCAAAATAATTATGAAATAACTGACATAATTATGAAATCACGTTGAAGATAAATATTAATTCAGACATTTACTATTATAAAAAGTTATTTAATATTTAGCAGAGTAAAATTTAATTGGCACTGGGAGGAGGGGTGGTCTTGGGGTACAGCCCATTATTGTCCCACTGCTGGGCACGGGTCTTTTCTCAGAATGAGAGTTTTACTGGTGGACTGGGGGTGCGATGAGGTGAGGGGTGGTCGAATGACATTTAAATATCCTTGAGGGAGGATGAGAAATTACGAAGCGGGGTTAGCATTTGCAACATTGTGTATATAAATTGTAAGAGATACAATTAAAATATATGGTTCGTTATATTGTAATATTATATTTTTCTTTTACGCACTTAGTCAGCGCGGTGGACTATGGCTTAAACTCTCTCATTCTGAGAGAAGACCCTCTATTTTATTCCAGCTTATATGAAGGGCTTAAAAAATGTTGGCTTTACATCTGCTTCATTAAAGATAAGATATAAATTGTATCGTGCTTAATTATAAGCGAGAAGACGGATAAAGGTCGAACTTTGACATTTTGACCACGAACCTTTCCAAACGATGAATTACAAAATATAATTACTACGTCATATTTATGTAATCATAAATACATTCGAGTTTATACACAATTATGTATAACTAAAGTTATATAAAGACCCTGAAATTTAAAATCATACCGCAGATTTATCTACGGTCGATACGATCTTATTTCTAGATATAGGAAATTATAATGTACATAAATGATACAGTTACCTAAAGTATACCGCTAACCTACATTCTAGGAAAATAAGCGGAACCTGAGACGCACTTAGTGTAATTAATTCTATGCACGTCACATCATATTACCTGAAGAATGGCGAGGAAAACAACGCGTGATACGTAACTTTTACTTCAACATTGTCTTTGCATTGTCGATCATTAATAAGACCGGCCGGCAATGTATCCTCTAGAACATAATTTAAACATCACTATTATAGCTATTCTATGCTTATGTAGAATCACGGGCAAAACCTTTTATCTTGAAAGTTATGGACATACTCGTAATTATTGATAAACGTCGATTTCGAACTGTAAGAGGTAAAGTCAGCGAGATTGAGTGCATATAACCTTATTCCGAGTGACCGTAACACATCAAGCTTACATTGCCAAATAGCTGAAATTAATAATAGTCAAATACAACAAGCCAATAAAAGACCAATTATGTAACCGAATACACTCACAATCAGATTATCCAGTGTCATGTGTGAATAAATGTTTGGTGATCGCGGGTGACGCGTATGTGCTTTCGCGGCGAGCGCTGCGGCGCAACTGGCGGCTCGGCAGACAGCGAGACTGGCCAACGCCCCCTCCTGCCCTCACCCCAGCCATCACCGTGTTGGCGCCCAACGCGGTGAACGCGGGCTCGTGCAATTATTGGTATATACGGTATTGCCTTTATTTTATAGGCCCTGTCCTGTCCTGAAGCTCGTAATCGAAGTTTCTTAGACAAACATGACAATAAAGTTGTACTCGTTCTGCTCAAATCAATACCAGACCCAAATTCGCATAGTTACATAAAGGTACACCCACACTTTAAACGAATATATCTCATTTCGCCTCTACACACATTTCTTACATAATGTTCACAGGGCAATATTGCCTCTAGGAATCGTATTACAAACATTTTATTTTTAAAAATGGTGTATTGCGCAAAAGGAATCAATATAGGTACGTTACCTTTGTAAATATTTAGGAATGACCACAATATATGTATGAGAGTGCTTTAATTTATCATATATTTTTGTCATACTCATGCTAGCCCTGTAAACAATGCGATAAGAATTTATGTACACAGTAACAATAATGTGTAGGTACCCATTTTATGGCTGTATAATCACATAGATAAATATAATTCTTGACAGGTAATACTAATGGTAAAGGTGGATTTGTGCGCCTTAATTGACCCCATTAGCATTAGTTATATTAGCATTAGTTATAGTTGTGTTGGGAACGAGGCACAGGTGTCATCGCGAAATATATGTTGTAAACCACGATATAATACTTTTTAGTAACATAGTAGCAGCATTTCATATGTTATAGGTACCTAACGACGGTAAATCTCTATAATAAATCAACGCTATAATTAAGTGGGTAGGTTCTTAGTGCAAATAAACGGAGGAAATGGATTAGTTGTGGGGACGATGGCGTGAGATTTCACCCCGCTGGGCGCAGAGGCAAATCAATGGCGATTGCGTTGAAACTAGGGGGTTTTAGTACGCGGAAACATCTAATATTACTGAGCAACGTACTATTTAAATATGTAACGGGTAATCACGACACTAATTTTATTATATAGTAACTGGGCCTTGCTGTTATTTGTTCTGACTCGACCGTTTCTTTTGCATGCAAAATTGTTCGCCTACCCACTCTAATGCTCACAAAAATAATATCATTGTTAAAAACTAATTTCTCAGTAAGCGACTTGTAATCTTTTTGGGAAATAAAGAATCTTAAACCATTTTATTTATTATTTTATTTTATTGTAATACTGCTATTTTTTTTGCAACTACCCTGTTTAATTAAATTGTAGGCACAAATTGTAACTTGTTTGTATTTATGTAGGTAAATGTTTTTATTTTCTGTACGCGTAATATTGTAATTTTTAAGTGTTTTCTCAGTAAGTGAATTGAAAAATTTTGAATGAGAAATAATAAAGATCTTAAACCATAAACCATAATTTTCGACCTAGTTTCATGGATCGTGGTCATGACGAGACTGTTTATTTGCACAATTGAATTGAAATATCCTCCAGTCTATATCTATTATTTTATAGATATTAGACGTCCCGCGTGGTGCAGTGGTTACCATACCCGGTCTGAATGGTGCAATGGGTCCTGGGCTCGATTCCGGGCCAGACAGGTATCTGAATGATGAGTTTAGATTCCTGTTCTGGGTCTGGTTGTTTGTGTATTCCTCTTTAGTGTGTCCATGGCACGCACGACACAGGATAAAATCCTATTGCGGGGCTATGAGTGGAGAAAGCGTGTTTATAGAGTTTCATTTTATCAATATTAGGTAGTAGTAGTAGAGAGCAGTGATAGCCTAATGGTTGAAACTTGCCCTCTTAATCGGGAGGTCTGAGGTTCAAAGTCAAACCCAGGCACGCACCACTGATTTAGGTGCGTATTAGAAATTAATTATCACTGCTTTTCGGTGAAGCAAAACATCGTGAGAAAACCTACACACCCGAGAGTTCTTTAAAAAAAAAGTTCTCAGAGGTATGTGAAGTCCACCAATTCGAATTTGGCCAGCGCGGTGGACTATGGCCAAAAAAACAACTCTCATTCTGAGAGAAGACCCGAATGGAAGAATAACGGGTTGTACCCCCAATATTAGGTAGTTAGGGATGAAATTTTTAAGCTGTATTTTATTTATATTTTAGGATAACACAAAGGGGTGAAGATTGATGGGTTCAACAGGCCGGCATCCATTCAGTGAGTTTCAGGGGGGTGACCTTGAATGTGCCGGAAAGTTTATAGCTCTGCCAACAAACCGGGAATTAATGGGAATACGCTCACCTTGGACCCCGAATGGATCGATGGACCAGATACAGAAACATTGTTAATGTAGGAGTAAAATCGGAACATTGATGTAGATTTTTATGCTTTATCTATACTAATATTATGAAGAGGAAAACTTTGTACCTATCTTTGTATGTTTGTCATTTAAAAAAAAAAAAAAATGCGCGGTGGACTATGGCCTAAGCTCTCTCATTCCGAGAGAAGACCCGTGCCCAGCAGTGGGACAGTAATGGGTTGACGACGATGTTTGTCATGAATTAACTTAAGAAACTATTCGACCGATTTTAAATATTCTTTCACCATTAGAATACTACATTATCTCTAAGCAACATAGGCTATTTTATTACTAGAATATAAAGGGCGTCTTTGTTTGAGGAATGTGATTATTATTTTTTTATTGCATGTACTGCGATATTTATTAATAGAACAAAAAATGTTCTACAATATAAGAGAATATATCAATATGTACTAAAGACTTGGTCATGGACACCGCCGCCGTACAATGATCAGTATACCATGACGCTAAGCAGCCGTCGCAAAATTTTTTGGGGCTACTATCGGAATAGCATCAACCACTGCTGATTACATTATAGTCTACTAACGAAGTCGCGTCGATTCTGCTAGTTTGTGAATAAAGGTGAGATTATGTCGCCTACTTACTTTATGGCAATTCTCTTAGACCGTTACTGTAAACTGTAATGCTTGATCGTTATACCAATGAATATTGAAGGGTTATTCAACGAGATAATAATGTTTCTAATAAATGTATTTAATTAAGGCTGTAATTTGAATGAGCAATTTATCTTTATTTTTAATTGTAATATTGCACTTTAAGGATTGTCTATGGAAACTATCAAATGATGTAAAGTAAATAAGTTGATGTCAAGTGATTTAACACTACTGTTACACAGTGAAGTAAAACATTTGTAACTGAGATCTCTTTATTTTCATGATTCTATAATTTTCCACCAGTTTCTACTAATTGTACACTAAAACTTCGACTGTAAATTAAGTAATATCAAACCTGTACCTACGTTTAATGTTTCAGTTACGAGCAAATATAGAAAAATCATTAAAGCAAAATTGCCGACACAATTTCGTAAGTAGTCATATATAAACATGTCACATTGGTTGGGACTAGTGATGTGTCGGATATAGGTACGTATCCTTAGCGGATATCCGAGGGAGAAATAAATCTGTGTTACTGTTTGGCATATCAAACGGACGACTTCATTAATCAATTTTATTGTGTGCGTGAAATTCTAATTGTGGGTAGTAGTGATTGATTTTTACTAGCATATAAATCGGTTTTATTTCATTTAGTATTTGTTATATTTATACCTACTGCACAAATTAATATAAAATCGTTAGCTGCCAGGTGGTACAACCAGTGTACTTCGACCGGGGAGGTACCGCCACTTATTTCTAGTTTGAAACAGTTCTCGCGTTTCGATGGAAGGGTGTGGACTGTGGTTGCCGGCACACTTTTATATGAGACCATCGTAGTCATCGAGAGTATCAACGCATCTGTGACTAACTTCAGATAGAACCCATATTCTAGATGACGTTCCTTGATCATGACGTCCATGGGCGGCAGTGACCACTTTCTATCATGTGGATGGCATGCTCGTTTGCTCCCTCAATCTTATAAAAAAACTCTAGTGACTTACTGATATGGTACGTTTTATGTTTTAATTACTATTACAAAGTGTTAACAATAATTTTAAAGCCATGTTCGTTACTAGGGTAGATACATAGGCTTGACAACTTACCAACACGTGGCTTGCTCGTTTGCTATTTCAATTAAAAAATATATTTAGGTACACTAATGATCCTTGTTTGTATTCGTATCCGCGGATACATTTTTATGTTCCTGCACATCACTGGTAAGTACATTAAAGGGAGTCGACCTTGGGCTATTGTAAGCGCGGGAGATAAATTGCTGTATGAGAACAGAAAATCCTGAAAGTATTTTTAGAGTATGTTATTGTATTCAACGAAAACAGCGCTTATCCCGAACACCGGTTACATAATGAAGTAATATAAATTCTGAGTTAATATTACGTAGTTTAAAGTCATAAATTCATTGTTGTTAGTTTTCATTTCAGTACAAAACTAATTAAATTGTAGTTCACTGTAAAGTTTTAATGCGTAAAACGTATAACTACTGAACGCAATATTTTATTATCTGTATAACTTTCTTGTAACGTAATCTGGCTACATTTCTGCGGATTTAAGTTAAAATTCTCAGAGCATTTTCGACTATACACTAACTACCTTTTTCGTGGATTAAAAAGAGTATTTCAATTCTCGAGTTTTAAGTCTTACCCTAGTTACCGTAAATACCGGGCAGACTGGGTGAGCCGTAGCACTTAAGAAAGCGTAGTCAGCTACTACGAGTGCTACGGGCTACGAGCGGCGCTACGAGAATATAATGCGTCTCACACATGGCCCACATACATTTTCCGTTATTATTCAACGACTTTTCCTTAGGCTATATTAGCGAGGACTACAATAATATACATGTGGAAATCTGGAAAACATTTTACTACAACATATCTCTATGTAAATGGGTCGTTTAAGATATGATGATAAAAAGGGTGAATAAAAGCAATTAAATATTAAAATTTACACGATTTTTAGATATTTGTATTAGTATATTGCTCTTCTATACGATTACGAAGACCAATTCGCACTTAACCAGCGCGGTGGACTATGGCCTAAACTTTCTCATTCTGAGAGATGACCCATGCCCAGCAGTAGGACAATAATGGGTTGTACTCCACGGTTACATATAGATATCGCATACCGATTGTTTCTCTAAAGTTACAAATAGATAATAGATATCGCGTACTTATGACTATGTCACAGCATGTTCAGCAGCACGCAGATTTTCCTCTACCAAGAATCGTACAATACGTTTAAGAATTTAACACTTCAAAAAAAGCAGGAATCTAAAATTTTGTGCAAAAAATTCGTCATTGCAATAAGGGTAGCGTGAACGTCGCTCCAGCAGGAAAGTAGCACGTAGAGTGATATGAGTGGGACGTATAATTAGTGCCCAATCTGCTGTAAATGTGCGCCAAATAAAAAATTTGTGCGTGTTGTAGTTTTTGAAATAAACGGAAAAAACGATTCCTGCTGGGGTAACGTTGTTCCAGCAGGAAAATTCTAAACGAAAGATCGGAGAGTTAAAAATTGCATATGAGCAGAGAGCTTATATTTGTGCAAATTTGTGCGCTAAAAATATAATTTGTGCGTCTTCAGGTTCTCGAGATATTGCGTTTCCTGCTGCGGTAACGTTTTGCAAAATCGCGTATCTAAAAGACTATTGTATGTGCGCCTGTAGAATAAACATGTACAAATAGCTCTTAATTTGTGCGTATTTGTGACAAAATTAGATTTTAAAAAATACTTATAGTTTTCGAGTAATCACGGTTTTTTCAAAAATCCAAACAGTGTCATAGCTCCTAAATAAGAAAACATATAAGGTCACTGAAAACTGCATTCGGTCCGTCTTGGCGTGGTTAATTAGCACAAAAAAAATCAAAAGTGCACATACGTGCATTTTTGGATAATATGAATTAAAATCAAAAAACGACGTCCTACCTTTGACGTCACCGTTCAAGAAACTGGCTCAACCTAAGATCTTTGGGCATTAACCAAAAATTAGTGCGTTTAGTCAAATAATATGTAAGATAAATATCCAGTGAGAAATACTTCGCATTAAGTAAATATAAACAAAAAACAAAACAGTAACACAAACGCTGGTTATACGACCAAATTCGAATGACTACAAAAAAGCGGGGGTTTCATATATACTAATGACCTTTCTTTCTTGAACGTATTATTGCAGGTACTGTCACGCTCAAACGTTTATTGGTGATTAATTATACGACCTAGGGAAATAATTACAAAATATAATAAATGGATTGTGTAATTATCAAATGAAAGACCTAGTATGTGTGAAAATTCTTATTTATATTTTCTTTAATTTTGATTCATAAATAAGATCATAGAAAAATCTTAAGTAAAATATTCGGACGCAAAAAGTTCCTTAAGGTTATTAAAGTTATACTTCTTTTGGCGCGCTAGGTAAAAATGATGAGAGTAAATAGAGTCTTACGAAGAGTCTTACGATGCGCGCGCACACCGACAAGTAAATCCGACACCCTGAAGTTAACTATAGTAAACATTTTAGTTTTTTCTACTGTTAATGTCGTTTTTTCTCCAAGCGTAGAATTATGCGGAAGATAAAACTTTTAAAAAGATTTATCTTATATTAAGCCAAAGAAGTATAACTTCGAACGCGTGTACATAAACACACACACACTTTATATTTTTGTATCTTGTATAATTTAAAATCACAGATCTGCTGCTGAAGTACACTGAAGTAGAAAATAGAAAATAAACTTTTTATTTGTGCGGTAGATTTGTACACGATGAAGTACATAATAAAAAAGAGCTTAATTGCTACTTGGAATATTATTAGTTATCTTCATTCCAAATTAAATTTGGAAATAAAATAAAAAGTTTATTTTATATTTTCTACTTCAGTGTACTCGAGTATACTAAGTTTTAATCGGTTAGTGAGTAAAGTTAAGAAGGTCATTAGCATGTATAAAATCCCCGCTTTTTTATAGTCATTCGAATTTGGTCGTATAACCAGCGTTTGTGTCTGTTTTGTTTTTTTGTTTATATTTACTTAATGCGAAGTATTTCTCACTGGATATTTATCTTACATATTATTTGACTAAACGCACTAATTTTTGGTTAATGCCCAAAGATCTTAGGTTGAGCCAGTTTCTTGAACGGTGACGTCAAAGGTAGGACGTCGTTTTTTGACTTTAATTCATATTATCCAAAAACGCACGTATGTGCACTTTTGATTTTTTTTGTGCTAATTAACCACGCCAAGACGGACCGAATGCAGTTTTCAGTGACCTTATATGTTTTCTTATTTAGGAGCTATGACACTGTTTGGATTTTTGAAAAAACCGTGATTACTCGAAAACTATAAGTATTTTTTAAAATCTAATTTTGTCATAAATACGCACAAATTAAGAGCTATTTGTACATGTTTATTCTACAGGCGCACATACAATAGTCTTTTAGATACGCGATTTTGCAAAACGTTACCGCAGCAGGAAACGCAATATCTCGAGAAGCTGAAGACGCACAAATTATATTTTTAGCGCACAAATTTGCACAAATATAAGCTCTCTACTCATATGCAATTTTTAACTCTTCGATCTTTCGTTTAGAATTTTCCTGCTGGAACAACGTTACCCCAGCAGGAATCGTTTTTTCTGTTTATTTCAAAAACTACAACACGCACAAATTTTTTATCTGGCGCACATTTACAGCAGATTGGGCACTAATTATTCGTCCCACTCATATCACTCTACGTGCTACTTTCCTGCTGGAGCGACGTTCACAAGGGTAGCTTACATCTTGTAATATAAAAATGCCTCAAGTTTCCCCCAAATCCAGCGGCCTATTTTTCAGTACGCGTCAACTGACAAGCCGAGAATACTTGCTTTCCTCCTGTTTTATCACTCGTATTCATATTTGATATGTTTTGTTATTTTCGCCGATTTTTCATATCAATTTAGAAATTAAAATCTCATGATAATTCTTATATCGAAGCCATTTATATTGAAACCATTTAATTAGAAAATCACGTGAGTTATTTCTTTGTTAAGCGCTGAATATACTGTTTCAAAATTCCTAATTTATATGTAATATTTACAAGTTATTCTCTACGGTGTTTGTCTTAATCTATGTATTTTTTTGCTAAAATAAATTCCGCAGGTTCAATAACATAAGCATAGATCATGATACACAGGTTTTTCCATCGATACGGTGTAGTAAGTAAGAAATAAAAAGAAAGAAAATAAAAATAATGTATTTATTGAATAAAATAAAATAGGGTTAAAATAATATTACAATAATAATTCACATAAATATCACAATTAGGTCAATGTTGGCCCCAATTAGGTATTTTTACATTTTTAAATACCCGCATGTTAATTATAATCACAAAACTAGGACGATTTAATTAAATCAACGTTAACTTTGTATTGATAAATAAGGCACTTCTCTCAATGGTAACGATTATGGAATTCCATTGAACAAATTAGACTTACATAAAGTATAATAAATTACAAATTGGCAAATTTTCTAATCTTTGGGGGCGCCACTAGTGATAAATTTTGTGCTTCTACCCGCCTTCTTCACAATTATTAAACACAAACATAAGTACAAATAATATACAACCAATTGAGAACAAAATAAACCAATAGAATTATCACATAATTAGACAACACTAGAATCACATATTAAAGCTAACATTCAGCTAAATATCTAATCAGTTTTAGCGAATTCTTTAGTATTTCGTGTGTAAATGCATTTCTAATACAATTTTGATTATACATATTCAAAAAATATATACAATAAAGCATAAAAGAAAGAAGGTTCGAACAGAAATCAGGGAAGTTGTATATAGGTGTGTAAATAAATATACTAATGCTACATGCATTAGTTAGGAAGTAATACATTTGGAAGAAATAAAAACAAAATAATCTTCATGTTTTTCCTCTCAATCGTCACATTCGTGGGAAGACACGGGAACTACGTCGTAGTCGATACAGGACTCCAAAGTCGTCATACGTAAATGTTAAGTATCGTTGGCAACTTAATACTTTTTTTTCATCTGATTGAAGCAGCAAACGAGGACGCAGTCCACCAGATGGTAAGTGGTCACTGCCGCCCATGGACATCTGTAAGCAACTTCATATATAACATACGTTATATCTAAACACAATCAGATGCGTTGCTACTCCCGAGGACTAAGATGGTCGCCTCGACACTGTTCTGATAGGAACTGTGCCCTTCTTACTAGTTTATTTGGTTCCCCAAAATAGTTTTTTTTAAATACACTTTCTACACTCATAGCCCCACACTAGGATTTTTCCTGTGTCGTGGGTACTATGGACACACACAAGACGAATACACAAACACCCAGACCCAGAACATGAATCTAAACTCCTCATTCAGATACCTGTCTGGCCGGCACGTTCACGTTATCGTTTTGTTAGGTAGCTTATAAAAAAAAAAAAAAAAAAAAGACGTTGACGTTGTCAATACGTATAAAATTTATTATACGAAAATAAAATTATATTTTATAGCAATTATTTTCATATAATTGTTAAATTTGTTATAAAGTCTGTGATAATTACTGCATAAATGTGATGGAGTGATATACAATGTGATTTGTGATTTCTTATAAGATGGCGGCCTAATTAAAAATTTCTTTGCCGGATTAGAAGATTTAGTGTATCCAAAATCGATACATATTTTTAAATGAATACTACATGCTACACCTTCTGCGTGTAATTTTCCTCACAAAGCGATGTTTTCTTCAATGTTTTATTACCTCAAGAAGTTTAGGCATGAAAAATTAAATTGGAACTTTTGGTGTTAAAGAAAATTTTATTATATAATTTTATTTACTTTAGTTTTATTATATAATTTAGTAATAAATATAATCGTAATTTTTATTTATAAGCTTATAATAATTTATTTTTCCTAAGTACTCTCTTTTAGCCCATGTCGCAGGTACCTTCAACATCCGGAAATGTTTGCAACCAATTCAGCACATCTGCACACCTTGTACAATGTCCGCACTGTTCGCAAACCCGTTATTTTAAGGGGCCAAAAGGTTTAAATATACATATTGGCAAGAAGCACAGTGAAATTAGGTCATCAATCCAAAATCTTTGTAATGATATTTCAAACAATTCATTTCCATCCCAAAGTATTGATTCCTCATCTGCATTTGTACCTTTTTGGAAGAACCTTTCTAAATTAAAGTCATCAGTCCCTATAGTGAAGCGTATTCCAAGGGGTGCTCGTATAAGCATCGCAACAAAATTATCACAATGCATTAACAATATATTAAAAGAAAATTCTATTGTAAGTTGGCAGATCTTTTTCACTTTTTCATACAATTTCCTTCATGCTACACCAGATTCGATAAATAAAACATCCCTCACTCTAAAATTAAAACAAAATTGTTTAAAACCCCTAGAGAATATACACATTTCTGGCATAAAATCGCAATCACATAATTATTCTATTTATAAAAAAGTGGAAACAAGAGTAGGTGATGGAGACATTAAAGGTGCTGCAGATCTCCTTTTTTCAAATGATATTATTGCTCCTGATTCCCCGGAAACACTTGCCGCCTTGAGATCAAAACACCCTTCATCTTTGACACCAGTTTCTGTTAATCCACCCCTAAATTGTATGGCTCTTAAAATTACCCCAAAAGAAATTTTAGGTGCTATTATGTCTTTTAAAGCTGGTTCGGCAGGAGGCCTTGATGGGCTGACTCCTCAACATCTTAAAGATCTTACTTGTGGAGCTACAGGTGAAGCTGGGAAAACCTTATTGAATTGTTTAACCCAGCTTATAAACCTAATATTATCTGGCGATATTAATAAGGAAATCACAAATACATTGTTTGGAGCAAATTTATGCGCTTTAAAAAAGAAAGATGGAGGAATTCGGCCAATAGCTGTAGGAAATACCATTAGGCGTATAGCTTCTAAGGTGTGCTGCAGACACATTCTCCCTAAGCTTCAAAATTATTTTCAACCAATTCAATTAGGATTTGGCTCAAAAGGAGGATGTGAAGCTGCAGTCCACAGTCTTAGAAGTTATATGCTTAACGATAACAGGAGTGTGGTGTTAAAGGTGGATGTAAAAAATGCATTCAATTCTATTAATCGTGACATATTTTTGGCTGAAGCTTACAAAATTGTTCCTGAAATTTACCCATTTTTATATCAAGCATACGGTTCTCCTTCTGATTTAATTTTCCGTGATAATTTAATTAATTCATCTGTAGGTTGTCAACAGGGGGATCCACTTGGACCTGCAATTTTTAGTTTAGGTATCCAACCAATCATTTCGACACTAAATTCTAAATTAAATTTATGGTATTTAGACGACGGTACTCTTGGAGGTGAAGCAGATACAGTTCTGGAAGATTTGAAATTTCTTATTCAAAATTTTCAAAATTTAGGTTTAGATTTGAATTTTTCTAAGTGTGAACTTTATATACCTAATTCATTATGTGCTTTAGAAAAAAAGAATATCACTGACCAATTTCAAAATTTGACACCAAATATTCAGCTTCAGAACAAAGAGTCTCTTCGCCTCTTGGGTTCACCCGTTTTGGAAGAGTCTATACCAAGCTTTCTAGATGAACAAATTAGTAATTTCGATAATATTTCTTTCCGTTTAAGCAAAATTAATTCTCATGTAGCATATCATATTATCCGGCTTTGTTTGTTTGTTCCTAAATTCACATATTTTTTGAGATGTTCTCCAATTTGGAAATTTACAAGTCATCTCCTTTCAATGGATTCTTTAATTCAGGATTGTTTGATCAAAATTTTAAATTGCACTTTAAATGAAAAATCCATGTGCCAAGCTACTTTGCCAATTAGGTATGGGGGTATTGGTATTAGGAAAATTTCTTCAATTGCTTTACCAGCTTTTTTGTCTTCTGTACACAGTACAAATTCATTATTTCAAAAATTAACACATTCCTCTTTAGATGTTTCGGAAATTTCATACTGTGCAGAAGCCAAGGAATCTTGGTTAGCAGCATGTCCAGGTGAATCCCTCCCCGAATGTTTAAGTTCTCAAAGGCTATGGGACGACGTGCTCTGCAAATATGTACATTCTCACCTTGTAAACAGTTGTCAAAATTCTATTGAGCGCGCTCGTCTCCTGGCAGTTTCTGTTAGGGAATCTGGATATTGGTTGCAAGCTCTTCCCTCTGCTAATCTAGGAACTCTTCTAGATAATACTTCTTTTTCGATAGCAGTGGGCCTACGACTGGGCACTTTTTTAAATCATCCACATTGCTGCCCTTGTGGAGCTCAAGTCGATCGTTTGGGTCTCCACGGTCTTTCCTGTCATCGAAGTGCTGGCCGTCTTTCACGACACGCGGCTTTGAATGATGTTATCCGGAGGGCTCTTGTCACTGCCAACGTACCGGCTCAACTTGAACCGAATGGTTTAGTACGTGGTGATGGCAAGAGGCCCGACGGTATAACTCTCATCCCCTGGAAGAATGGGAGGTGTCTAGTGTGGGACGCTACTTGCGTTGACACACTGGCACCTTCTCATATTAATATATCTTCCAGGGCAGCCGGTGTCGTGGCGACTGACGCTGAAATCCGCAAGTGCCAGAAATATGGAGATATCATTAAAGATTACATATTTCTGGCATTTGGCGTTGAAACTATGGGACCGTGGGGATTAAATGCTAAATTATTTTTTAAGCATCTGTCCAAACGTTTGATAGAGTCAACGAATGATCAGAAAGCTGGCACATACCTCGGTCAACGAATTAGCCTTGCTATTCAACGAGGTAATGTTGCCAGCGTTCTGGGAACTCATCCTAGGGACAGTAATTTGGATGCAGCATTTTATATTTAATTTAGCAATTTGTTTTTTCTTTACCTTTTAAGTTATTCTTTTATATATACATATAGTTATAAAATAAGTTATTTAATATATTCATATTGTTATTTGTAAATTAATAAAATTATATATGGTAGCTTGTAGTGTACTTTATAATAATGGGCGAATACGTAAACAAAGATTGTTTTGTAAACACGTAATAAACTCGTACTAAGGGCACTGTTCTCGAATTGAAAAATCTTTAACACGTAGTGGTAAGTGGTGGTAGATATAGGTACTACACAATTTTGAAACATCTAGAACTCTCCAGTTACCTCAGAGATACCTACTCATTTAAAATTAAATCGAGCGATAATAAACGTATACTTAGAAGAATTGTAAAAGGGACGTATCATTACACTTTAAGGGACACGATCCACTGGATCAACGATGCTATGCTCATTATCGTTTGAATTATAGAGTAAAATAGTAGTTCAAGGTGGTAGCACCAGCGGGAAGTACCACCGCCACACCTATTTCTATCGTGAAGCATTTCTTGCGTTTCGATAGAAGGGTGTTGTTGCCGGCACACTTTCACATATGACGACTATCATAGTCCTCGTGAGTAGCGACGCATCTGTGATTGACTTCAGATGGAATCCATTTTCTAGTGTATCTAAATGTAGTGTATCTATATGTAGTTGATTACAGATGTCCATGGGCGGCACTCGGCAGTGACCACTTACCATCAGGTGGACTGCATGCTCGTTTGCTGCTTCTGTCAGATAAAAAAACTCTTTAATATGAATAAGAATAACCGTACCTTTAAGCAAACTGCCTGCAACATTACATTTAGTTATTTAGCTGCACAGACAGCGTAACCCAAATATACTTCTAATTTTTACAGATACTAAAAGTCTATAGATCAGCTACGGCTTTGACGCTACATTTGAGCAAGAAACCCTTAACAGCAGTAAGTCTAAGCTTTATTCAAATACCATACCATTCCATACCTTCATAGAATGACATAAATCGCCTCATCTAATATATGAAATTCTCGTGTCACAGTTTTTGTTGCCAAATTCCTCCGAAACGGCTTGACCGATTTTTACCAAATTTTATATGCTTATTGAGTAGGTCTGAGAATCGGCCAACATCTATTTTTCATACCCCTTAAGGGTTGTCCACCCTTAATATTTCTGAAAAGCATGTCACTTACTGTGTTTTATTTGTAGGTTATGGTGCGATTTTAGGATATTCCGTCCGATGCAGACTAATTAATATTCACTCTCTAGCAGCAAAACTAGATGTTTATAAATAAGTACAATATTTAAGTCTGTCAGAAGTAAATTTGAGTACACGTTCTATGGTATATTAACAGAATCGATTGTGCTAAAAATAATAACTGGAAAATAAATACAGAATAGTTATTTAAATTAAAACTCAGTACCCAATGCCGGCACCATGCTTTTATACTCAACAAAAAATTCTTTAAAGTTCATAGCATGACTATTTACAGTCCGTTTTTCCGTTGAGATTCAAACAAAATACGTTAATTATTTAGTCAACGAAGCAATAATCCTAATCATTCCTCATCATTGGTATGCAAACAATATAAAAAATGCACCGAAATAAATATTTCACAACTCCACAAATCTCCACAATAAACTGTAGTATGCGCTTCATTTTACACAAATTTCAATGAATTTACATTGGAAACTTTGTACCAAAATTCACTACTTTTGTGCGATGGTAGAAACCAATACAATTTATACATAATAACACAAATTAAACAAACAAAAACAGAAAATTAAAATAAAACATTATTTTATTATTATTAATATTGTCTCCTAATATTTCTTATCACATACATTATATAGCATAGTGAGAACTTAAGGGACCTACATTAAATTTTAGCAATTGAATTAATTACTAGAAACTTCTAATAAAGTCTTTAGTCTAGAAATAAAAATAAACGATTTTGTGCTTAAAAAAAGGACCAACATAAATGTGCGTCCGTTTAATAATTACGCACTTTAAGAAACTCTAAAAAGTGAATCCATCCATCAGCCCTTTGAGGTCCACTGCTGGACATAGGCCTCCCCTAAATGACGCCACTCCAACCGGTCCTGTGCCTTCTGAATTTATTTCTACAAAATACAAATTTTACATTACATCACGATTCTTCTCACATAACAATGTTTTGTTTTGGTCGTTATGAACTCTTAAAATCAAAATATCCTATAAATTGTAAGGAAAATATCGTAATCTTAATAATTATTATAACGCTCGTGCATCTTGTCCGTATGATAAAATAAAATTAAATGCAATACGCTAATTTTCAGGCGATTTTGTCACAGGTATTTATCTAAATTGACCATTGGGAACTGAAACAAAATAAAAATAAAAATTAATAATGGGACACTGTAAAATAAAATGACAAAAATAACATAACAAATAACATAGGTAAACATTTTTTGATGATAAATAAGAAATAAGAATCAAACAAAAATGATTTAAAACCGTAGTTGTTATCTACACGTTTATTAAATGAGGCATAACTTTCTCATTTTATTTGAAACTTTTTCACTAAGTTAAAATTTTATTAAGTTCAGTAAAATAAGTTTGGCATAACATTAATATGTTTATTTATTTATTTTCACATTGCACATACATATTGACATCCACATAGAGTTATGTTATGCAAAGTGACCAGTCAACCGGAGCGGCCACCACCGCCACTCCTATTTCTAGCATGAAGCATTTCTGGAGTTCTGAAGGATGGGTGTGGTTGCCGGCACACTTTTATATGAGGTGACCATCTCCGGGGGTGGCAACGTATGTGATTGTGATAGAACCCATGTTTTAGATGAAGATGGTTATAGATATCCATGGACGGTAATGACTGCTTAAATACCATCAGGTGGACTGCATATTCGTTTACTTTTTCTAAATTATTAAAAAATGCAAGATATGAAAAAACGTTGTCGATTGTCGATCGATTGCAGATAGTTGTTTCGTAACCGTTGTTTAAAATCAAATTAGCTTAATTCAATCGAATGATTTTAAACTTGCTGTCGGGGTTGGATTCTTCAACCAATAGCAGAGCATTATTTACAATGCTCATACGGTCCGTCCAATCGGAGGGCAGTATCCCTCACCATGCTCCGGTAAAGCAGTATGGCGGCGTAAGCGTTGTTGAAGCGACCGCTGCTAACCGGCTCGGACAAAATTCGTATGTGTGGAACTTAATACCTTTAATTTTCGTGTGTATTGTGAAGATATAAACTATTTGTGTACTCTAAGCGTGTGGACTAAATCGAAGCCTTCAAATTCATCGTTGGTGTGTGGGCACGTGTTGTGTGGACCGCGTGGAGACTTGCCAGGATCCTGGAAGAAAGAGGAGCCGCGGGCGGACCGTACGTGGCTAATCGTAAGTAGAATCCGTATTCCGACAGCAAGTTAGGTAGCCCCAAAATGATGTGGAATTCCCCGGGACTTACGGGAAGGCGGTTCTCGCACAAAAGTTATCGATAATTCACGGCTCGTAGCCCGCAGACCTTCTTATGGCATTTCCTTACCCTCATTCAAACAAGAATCAATCAATTCTTAATAACCTTTTCTTTATTGCTGACAAATTTCAGGGACTTTTATTGTTGGCTATTTATTACTAATTCTGTAATGGTGAGCCCATTACCTCGTTTACCTTTGTGGTACGTGGATAGCTATAATATGATATTATAGCTATCCACGTACCACATGTATTAATGATGGCTGATCATTCGTATGAGTCTAACTTTATCTGTCCTGTTTATCCGTTATTAATTTATAACAAAATTTATTAGTAATAAATCCCATACGACGGAATATAGTAGAAGATATTGTCCGTCTATTGTCCGCGGATGACTATAATATTTTTACCGCGACAACATAATTTTATACGAAAATTTTTAGGGTACTGAACATAATAAAAGACGAAAATACTTCAAGTGCTTACGATTTGTTTTCAATCCAAGGGCATCGAACGCGAAATTCTAGTACTTTTGTTAGGATATTATAATATTACAAATTTTTTACTCTTTGGTACAAGTATTGTATTAAACATTTTTATTTTAAGCGCAGACCCAACGTGTAACGACTGTCACTCACCTTAGTACATTATTGCAGCACATTTTACTTTTCGTAGAACTCTTTGCACTCAAGCTCGGTGGGCCTCCAACATGGCTTCGGGTTACTGTAGACGTGTCTGTCGTCCATCATTGCAGCACATTTTATATACCACTTTCCGCACTCACCTGGGCTTGGTAGGCCTCCTGTAGGGCCTCGCGTTCCTATACACGTGTCCGTCCTGCGAGACGAGCGTGCCGCGCGAGCTGGCGGGGCTGATGGCCGTGTGCAGCGACTGCGGGGACCCGGAGCCCGGGGACCCCGACAGACGCAGGTCGAAGTCGCGGTCTTCGTTCGTTGGGGTTCGGTCGCCTGTTGGATTTGTATTATTATAGGATGGTAGAATTTGGTTTCTGCCTTATAAAATAGTATAAAGAACTATGATCCAATTTATAAGGTGTGGGAAGATAAAGGCATTTACAATAGGCGTTTCATTATAGTTTCAAAAAGAAGCAACGCGCTACAATGTTCTAAAAATAAATCTATTTTCTCATAATCTTCTTGGTGGGGAGTACCAGGAGTAGCGAAGCATCCGTTATTGACTTTAGATAGTCCCAGCCCCAGTTCTATATGATGTTAATAATTCTTCATGGACGGCAATTAATATTTACCATCAGGAGGACTGAACGCCCGTTCGCAATTTCGATTAAAAAATAAAAAAGCAATTATATATTACGTTAGTATCGTGTTGGCTACTTCATATAAGTTTAACTTTTGTCAAATTAACAATTGTTAGAAAAATACACGTATTTCGAAAAAAAAGGTATACAAA
This sequence comes from Spicauda simplicius, assembly GCA_949699795.1. Classification (NCBI taxonomy): domain Eukaryota; kingdom Metazoa; phylum Arthropoda; class Insecta; order Lepidoptera; family Hesperiidae; genus Spicauda; species Spicauda simplicius. The sequence continues at coordinate 3,410,377 of OX453058.1, read as the reverse complement.
ATTAATTTAGCAAAACCACTTATACCCGTTTTCAAAAGAGGCACTCTGTTCTAATCAGCTAAAATAGAATATAAGCGTAAGAAACGAGCTTATAAGTATAGCAAGCGAGTGGTGACCGACCGTCGTCCCGGCAGGCGAGCGGCGTGCGGCGCGCGGGCTCGGGGCTGCCCCACGGGCTGCACAGCCCCGCCGTCACCAGCGTGTCGTCCTCCGAGTCCGTGTCTGGGGGAAACGTGGCATCAGTGGTCGGGAACCTGATATCAGAGGAACTTTGCGGCTCACGGGTCTTAATAACCGCTTTTAACGAATGAAAATTCTTTCAAATTGTGGGTTGTCAGACCTGCGGATCTTTGCGGCCCGCGGGCCTTTCTAACCGTTTTAAACGGTTTGAAGCCAAATTCCTTTAAATTGTATTTTCAAAATCGATGAAACGGAAATGCGTTACGGAAGCAATTGTCGTCAGGAACCTGAATCCCGCGGAACTTTGCGGCTCGCGGGTCTTATTGAACCGGTTTGAAGTGAAATTCATTCAAATCGTTACGAAAGCACTTGTCTACGCTACAACTAGATAACGCTGGAGGACTAATAAGAAGTAATAAATTTTATCATAGTTTGCTTGAAATCACATAAAACCCTAACAATTAAACTAAATTCAAAGGATTTAAATCAATGTACTAAGTATATAAAAAATATTACAATTTAAAGTTACGCTCGATTTGCTAAAGGCGAGCGAAGCCGTCGGGTACAACTTGTTTATGCAAACAATAAACTCACCTTCATATACGTCGAAAAAGTTCTCCTTCGATTCGTTCTGGGAATGAGAAGTTTTCTTTTTCCTCTTGCTCTGTTAAAAACACAAACGAACGTTATGTACATAAACTGTTTATGATCTGAAGTAGTTAAACATTTGAACAATTCTTACTAATATTGTAATACTGTATTACCTGTTTGGTATTCAAAGAAGAAATGCTGCTGTTATCTTCGGAACCTAACGTCAAGACATAAGACATTTTGTTCTGATATTTATTGTTTTTTGTTTTTTTTATAAAAAATAAACTAAACAGGATATGAAAAAAATTACAAAGCTTTAGTTTAACATTTATGTTATTATTTTATAACTGAATTTAATAACAGAAATTTGCGTTATTTCATAACATATTACGCACATCGACATAGTTGAAGCCATGAAACATTTTTTTAAATTTTGGTATTAGGAAAATAACCAAAGAGATAATCGCATCTTTATGTATAAAAGGAAATAACTCATAATTTATGTTTCGCAAGTTTATACCATAAAGCGAACGAACTAGGTGCTAAACTCGCAAACCAAAAATAAAGATATTTCTTTTTAAGAATAAAGTTGCGTAATAAAATCAGTTATCTTCTATAGCAAAAATAAACTAAAATAGTTTATTTTTGTGTTCATGTCGCGAAATTACTTATGTTAGGTTTATTATTGATAGAACAATTTAATAGATATTATGGTATGTATCAATTTGTAATGTGTGTAACTGTGACTATATATTATTCGTTATTGATAAGGTACTAATAAACTCCACGTTGAAGAGAACGGTCGTTTCATTGTACACCCGCGCGAACCTTATAGTATCGTACCTTAGTGAGTTCTTCTGCGACTGACATTTCTAACGCGTGGTGTGTTCGAGCTAACGCTGCTAAAGCTTCTTCCAAGACCCTGTTTCTTTCTACCTGAAAGTAAAGCTTATTCGTCATAAGGGCATCATATATACATTAATAATATTATAGCTTAATGATGCTAAATATTTATATTTATTTTTATAATTAGTGAAATACATTCTGTAACTTGATTTTGCATAAATTTACATTTCCTTTCAGATATCCATGGACGGCATTGATCATTTACCCATGAGGTGGATGGCTTGTACGTTTTCTACTTTTACCTTATAAAATGAAAATTTGAGCTCGTATCGGTATCGTATCGTTAACCCATTATTGTCCTACTGCTGGGCACGACTCTTATTTCGGAATGAGAGTTTTAGGCCATAGCTCACCGCGCTAGCCAAGAGCAAATTGGGGGGACTTCACACACTTTCGAGACCTTTTTTTTTAAAGAACTCTCGGGTATGTAGTTTTCCTCACGATGTTTTCCTTCACCGAAAAGCAGTGATAATTAATTTCTAATACACATATAAATTAGTGGTGCGTGGCGGGGTTTGAACCTCGGACCTCCCGATTGAGAGGACAAGTTTCACACATTAGTCTATCACTGCTGGTTGAAACTTGCCCTCTCAGTCGGCTGGCAATACATAGGAGTATTGCCCAGTATAATTGTAACACTGATAAATCAGAGGTTTAATAATACCCTTAATTTATGGGTTTAGGAACACCTGTAATCCAGGAGTTTAGAAACGCCACTAATTCAGAAATTTATTTACACTCCGAATCCAGGGGTTTTAAAAGACCCTTTATTCAAAACTTTAGTATCATCTCTACTCCAAAGTTTTTTAAAACAATGAATTTACTATTCACATATCTTGAGTTGAGTTTTTAAAAAGTAAAGCTGTTTTTGGGTATATTGCATTCTTACAAACTGCTATTTGATACGGTTTCAATTAATGGGTTAAACAACGCTCTTAATTCGAGTTTAGCAGCATCCTTAATCCGGAGGGTTTAGACGACATTGGACAGATTCTACTTTGGACATCGTAGTCTAGTATGGATTGGAAACAAAAATAGAGAATTGTGTAACACTGTTTTATAGTAAAAACTATATATTTATTGAGAAACGTTGTTAATCGATACTAGACTATGATGTTCAAAGTAGAATCTAACCGATGTCGTCTAAACCCTTCCGATTAAGGATGCTGCTAAACTCGAATTAAGAGCGTTGTTTAACCCATGAATTGAAACCGCATCAAATAGCAGTTTGTAAGAATGCAATATACCCAAAAACAGCTTTACTTTTTAAACACTTTACTCAAGACATGTGAATAGTAAATTCATTGTGTTAAAAAACTTTGAAGTAGAGATGTTGCTAAACTTTTGAATATCCAGAGCTTCCCAAACCGTGGATGTGAGGGTTCCGTAGCTCACCTCCCGTGCGAGCGCGGCGGCGTCCCGGTCGCGCGCCTGCGCCACGAGCGCGGCGCAGTGCCGCAGCGCCGCCAGCGCCGCCGCGCCCGACCCGCACGCGTGCTGGAACCGCTGGGGGAATTACACATCTTTGTACCTCCTATATACTTCCCAATACTATAATATCGTCCGTGTATATTAAACATGACTCATAATTTAATCCTGATAACGCTACTGTCATTAGTCGAGAAAAACAGCTTTTTTTCTTACGGGGAGGAAACCTTTAAAAGGTACACCGAAGTCTTGAGAGAGACTCCGGGTTATGTGGGATTTTTACCCACTAAAACCTCCTCGGTGGCCTTCCTCAACGTTTGTAATAGGGAACTCGGGAACTCCAACGGAACGAACCGGTGTCCCCTAGCGCAGCGCCCCTCACGAGCTCATCTCTTGGGGGACGTGTACCATCCCCCTTCACCATCCGGTGCTTACGGCGAAATGCAGCCACACATCCCGCCGTCCTTCTCGGGGTTGCTTGTTGGACGGTTCGAGCTCCCACTCTCGCCGTCCGCAACCCCAGAAGCCGTCCGCACCCCCCGAGAAAAACAGCTACCATTGATTTTCAAGCCCATTAGAAGCCTCTTCGTCTGAAACTGACCTTTATTTGTTGTAAACGCAGTACATTGGTTGTACCTGGTAAAAGATTTGCTTGATAATAGCTTTGTGCTAAATCGAGATGCGAAAAGTATACGGCACCTGACAACGAGTCAAGGAGGAGTCCTGTCACGGTCGCCATGTAATGTGGTGTGTTAGGTTCGAATTAAATAAGACTACATGTTGCTCAAATAATATCTCCTTTAATACTGCACTCCCGACACAAAGCAAAGTCGATTACAATATTAGGTCGTATGACGTAAAACGACGCACACTACAAGGTGATAGAACCAATGTAGTTCGTTAAAGTACCACCGTCACATCTATTTATAGTGTGAAGCTTACGCTTTCTACACTCATACTACACTAGGGTTTTCTCCTGTGTCCTGGGTACCATGGACACACACAAGACGAATACACAAACACCCAGACCCAGAACATGAATCTAAACTCACCATTCAGATACCTGTCTGGCTGGGAATCGAACCCGGGACCCATTGTGCGTCAGACCGGTATGGTAAGGTTTTTTTCATACTGGAGTCTTACCAGCTAAACCCCCACTGTGTTTTCTCCTGGCACCGTACGGCGGGAACATGGGCACGCTTTCATAGTCATGCGCGAACCCGCCGGACCGGTATGGTAACCTAGCGTGAAGCGTTCTAGCGTGAAGCATTTCTTGCGTTTCGATGGAAGGGTGTGGTTACTGGAACACTTACACATGAGGCGACCATAATAGTCCTCGGGTGTAGCAACGAATCTGTGATTGACTTCAAATAGAACCCGTGTTCTGTAAGTAGTTGATTACAGATATTCATAGGCAGCAGTGACCACTTATCATCAGGTGGTATACTCGTTTGCTACTTCACTCAGATAAAAAAATAAAAAAGTTATCTCGTTTAATGATGCCCAATGTGTTGCGCTTCCTGAAAGGGCTGTGGAAGATGGACAGAACATTCCCACATTTAACTCGTTTACTAATACTTGATATATTACGCGTACTAAAAGCGCTGCGAGGGAACACACTAACAATTTTTAACCGACTTCAAAAAGGAGAAGGTTCTCAATTTGGCCGGTATATTTTTTTTATGTATGTACAAGGATTACTCCGCCGTTAGTGGACCGATTTTAATTATCCTTTTTTTATTGTGTAGTCATATATTATTATATTGTGTTAATCGAAGATTTATGTGTTACGTGAGCTACAAGCGCTACGAGGAGACAGACATACATAATCTTACTAAACATTGTAAATGCAAAAATTTGTAAGGATATGTGTGTGTGTTTCTTCACTTTCACGCAAAAATTCCCAGCAAATTTTAATGAAATCTGGCGAACAGATTATTTATGATCTAGTTCAAGATTAAGGCATGGGAAACTCATAACTTGAAAGACGTAACTGAAGCAGGCGAAGCCGCGTGAATGACCATAAAATGAAACAAAAAATGTTCAAATACCATATAAGCGGAGTGATGGAGCGAGTTGCCGACGTTGACACTCTTGTCGAGCGCCGCGATGATGGCCGCGCACTCGCGCAGCTGCGTGTCCAGCAGCGCCAGGTTGTTCGTGGCCGTCGTTAGGGCGTCTTGCATTGAACCTGGGACATAATTAGTTATATTGATACAGATTTACACGGTAAAACCTTATGGTACAAGGTAAGGTTCGTCCTTGGAGTTACGGCCGCCGCGACAATTTTTAGTAACAAGCATGTACATTTTGGCAAAAGGAATTAGTTACCGGCTCCCTTTCATTTGAGCTTTCATATACATACATATTGCTACATGCTCATTTGTTAATCCAGTTTTTTTTAGAAAAACAAGGACAGCCCAGTCACAAACATAAATCTTAAACAAGTTCAAAGAGTATTTTCTTTTCAAAACTGAAATAAACAACAATCTTCAACTACCCACAGGCGGAAAATAATGCGGCTCTATAAAAGGCTCGCCGAAAAAGATTCATCTTTGCTCTTTCTACTATATTTGGAGATCTTCCTTTCCTAACGCTATTATCAGTATAACTTGTCTTTCAGTATGATAAAACTGAATCCCATATAGTTCAACTAACCGAGCGGCTTGCACTCATCCTCCAAGTCTTCGGTGGCCTCCTTCGCGGTGTCCGGGGACGCGCCCGCCCACAAGTAGTGGCCGGAGTACGCGATGTGCTCGTTCAGCGCCGTTATCCAGGACTATAGACGAAAGAAGATAATATGAAAGGACAGGAGAGAGTTGCTTAAAAATTAAGAACGAAATATATAGAAAAGAGTAATCAACTTAATATGAACATTTTTTTTTTACTTTATTTATTTATTTATTTATTTATTTCATACCAACACAACTACCATTACAATTTTGCCCAAAGCGGCAGTGTGGTCTCACAAACAATAAAAAAATGGATTTACTTATACCATTATACATACATAGAAACATTTATAAATTCATTATGAGGACAGGTAAACAAATCAATAAATTCTGCTACGTTATTTAAAGCGTGCAAGCGTACTTAAAACTAACGATAAGGCAGACGGGCTACCTGATGGAAAGTAGTCACCGTCGCCTATGGACATTAGCAACACCAGAGGAGTCATCAATGCATCGCCGGCTATTTTGACGAGGACGCCCCTATACTGCATATATGTGGAATTTTGCGTGACAAATGCGTGCCACTTGCATTCCATCGGTTAAAAAAATTTCCCACATGCACTAGGAATACAAAGAAATAGAAGGTTTATTTACATATATGGGTGAAAGACACGAACATGGACCGGCGTGACTGCCATTTATAAACTTATACACTATTCAGTCTGTAAATGTTGATTTGAGAATATTCCTATTTGTCTATCTTGTTGTACTTGACTAGTATGTAAATTTTGAAGATTTAAAACAATTTGTATGGTTTTCATAACATATATGTACCAATATGCATTGCGGTAACATAGGATACCAGGTCTCCCCAGGTGAAAGACAGTAACAGTAGAATATAAATAGGGTATTAGAAAAAGACAAAATGTATATCAATAGGGCTTTTAGTGTTGTCCGACGACCCGCGTGGCGCAGCGGTGACCGTACCGGTCAGACACGCAGTGGGTCCCGGGTTCGATTCCTGGCTAGACAGGGATCTGAATGATGAGTTTAGATTCTTGTTCTGGGACTGGGTGTTTTTGTATTCGTCTTTGTGGGTGTCCATGGCACTCACGACACAGGAGAAAATCCTACTGTGGGGCTATGAGTGTAGAAAGCGTTTTTAAGTTTTAAGTGTTGTTTAATAACTAAACCTATTTAATAGTAACCTTTTTATCTTTGAAGTTATACTTTAGTGATGTTCGTGGGTGATCAATGTTGAACACGCAGCATGCAAAGAAAACAATTTTTCTTAATGTTATTGTAAATTTTAGTAGATATTTTTTTTTATTTGGATGAGCGAAAACGTTAAAAACGATTGCTCTGAGGAAACGGTAAAAACTCGTACCAAGAGCACTGTTGTGTAATCTATGTTTATAAAAATATTCCGAAAAGAGATCAGTGTTTTTTAGTGGGCCATAACGCCTGATGATTGATTTTAGGCATATTAAAAGACTCGACCAAAGAGCACTGTTGCAATTCTATATTATTAAACCTTTCTGATACGTCATAATAAAAAAATATTACTATAAGCCATATTTTTTTCCAATCATCCATCCAACCAACCTGACGACACGCAGAGACACTTTCCCCCTGCGGCACGGCGAGTCTATGGCTGTCGCCGTCGCTGAAGTTGATCAAGATGAGTGCGGGTTCGGTGTCCGGCGTGGTCAGCTTCGCGCCGTCCAGGTACTTCCGAGCGCGCCACCGGCTGCCCTCGCGGGCCGCTTCCGCCCGGTTCCCGTAGTAGAGGAGAACTCCGCGTTGGAGGACCGCCTGGTGAATGGAAATTTGGGTTAGAAATAGGTGCAAACATTAATCATATATATAATCATGGCAATCGGCAGGCCACCTCGTTCGTAGAACAGACAACCGATGTGGTAGAAGAGTTCTGGAATGGAGACCACGTCCGGCAAAAGCAGTGCAGGCCGCCCCCCGACCAGGTGGACTGATGACCTGAAGAAGACGGCGCATAACCGCTGGATTCAGATGGCTCAAGACGGGTCGGAGTGGTGCAGATTAGGGGAGGCCTATGTCCAGCAGTGGACTTTTAAAGGCTGAGGATGGATGGATGGATCATCATGTCAGAAAATGTGTAGATAATGGGTAGAAAATTTCTTTACAATCGAGACTAGGTGTTGCCATACGGTTTTCTAGACTTCTTGAAAAATACTAGAAAAATGAAATAAAATTATATCCATGTGGCGAATCATCAAGAGATGACACTACTAGTATTCTGAAACACGCTATCGAAGTATTCTCGATACTCCGCATATATACAAGTTCCGAACAACGACTGTTGGAGCACGGCCGCTCCCCAGGCATGATCACCTTGCATGGTGGGAGATCTTCCTATTGCCAAATCCAAAATTTTTGATATCGGCAGTAATACTTCAAAAATCCAAAAAAGAACGAAATACAATTTTATCCAATAAGGGGCCGTTCAAGTATTACTTAAGCACTATTGGGGGGTCTTTGTTTTGCTTATTTTGCATGACACGGGGGGTAGGGGGGTCTAGATGATGATTACGTTATCGCTAGTCATTTACTTTTTACAAAACTATACAGATAATACATTTTTAATTGAAAAATGTTTACGTAAGCATGGGTGGCAGGGGGGTTAGAGCTTTGCTTACTTTTGCTGACAAGGGATGGGAGGTTTTTTTTTTATTATATTTGTGCCTTCGAGGGGGAAACCTTCCAAAGGTACCCGACGCCGTGGGAGCGACGCAGGTTTATGTGGGATTTTTACCGCACTAAAACCCCCCCGGTGGCCGTCCTCGGCGCTGAAAAGGAGGACTCCGGGATCTCGAAACGACTTCAACCGGAATCCTCCGAGCGCGCTGCCCCATCGGGCTCCTCCCAGATGGGCGGCTGGGCCCACCGCTCCGTCTAGTCTTTACGACGCTATGCGACCACACGTACCGCCGTCCTTCCCGGGATTGCCTGACCGAACGGTTCGAGCTCCCACTCTAGCCGTCTGCAACCCCGGAAGCCCCTTTTAGTCGCCTCTTACGACAGGCAGGGGATACCGTAGCCCTATTCTGACCCCGAGTCTATTTGTGCCTAACGACAAGGCAGATGAGCTACCTGATGGAAAGTGGTTACCGTCGCCATGGACATTTGCAACATTAGAGGAGTCGCATGCATTGTCGGCTATGAAGGAGAGGTCTTCTTGCACCTTTCGTGAAGAGCCCCATGTCATAGCGCTCTGGTAATACCTCAGGAGGAAGCTCATTCCACATAATACACAAATAATTGTGTTAAATCTGCTAACGTAATATTTGAACGGCCTAAGTTCTATAACGGCAACTCACCCAGACCGCCCGCCAGCCGAGGAACCGCGAGCGCTTGAGCAGCGGCCCGTCGAAGCGCGCGGCGGTGCGCTGCAGGCGCTGCACGGGCCGCACGCTCAGCACCTCGCGCATCTCGTTGTCGCGCGCCATGTCGATCGCCAGCTGGCCTGCGGGAACACGGCTTTATACTATAGACTACTTATATACCCGAGTGGCGGAGCGGATACCATACCGGTCTGACGCGCAATGGGTCCCGAGTACGATTCCCGGTCAGACATCTGAATCCCGGTCTGTTCGGTTCTGGGTCTGGGTGTTTGTGTATTCGTCTTGTGTGTCCATGGTACCCACGACACAGGAGAAAATCCTACTGTGGAGCTATGAGTGTAGAAAGCGTGAAAGCGTGTTTTATACTACCAGACTGTGTGTGAGTGCACTATGTATGTGCGTGTGGGAAGCGACGTCTTTTTTAGTACCCGACTATGTGTGTGCGTATATGTGTACGTGTGTGTATGTCCGTGTAAACTGCAAATTAAGGGTGCGTTCCGGATGGCGCTCACAACGCCGTAAACGCCCAAAACGTCGTTCTCTTGGGTGTGTAGGTTTCCTAACGATGTTTTCCTTCACCGAAAAGCAGTGATAATTAATTTCTAATACGCACATGAATCCGTGGTTCCAGGATTTGAACCTCGGACCGACGACAGGGCAAGTTTCAACCATTAGGCTATCTCACTATCATCATCACTATCAATAAACATTATCAATCTGATCAAGGATAATAAACATCGTCAAAAATGTTGATTGAAAGCTATTTCTTACCGCTATTATTCCTTAGTGTGGTGTCCACTCCATTCTGCAGCAGCAGGACAGCTATCCGCGCGTGTCCCCTGTACGAGGCGCAGTGGAGGCACGTGTTCCCTTGCGAGTCCACACAGTTGATGTTGGGCGGATTTGAGCTGCTTAGCTGGAAGTGCGAAGATCAAATGTTGAATGTAATAAAATACATTTTTTCGGATGATAAATAAAATCTTACGATAATGATCTAGAGATTTACTAAGTAATCAGATACTTTAGCCCAAATATTAACCTTCAGAAGTGAACGGACGTCACCGACCCTTTCCCCCTATGTTAATATAATTTTTGAACCCCATGGAAAAAGAAAAAAAATTACCAACCGACCTTATATTCACGATCATCACTGTCAGACCCGTAACGAAACTATATATGTAACTACATCAATAACTCAAACAAATAACAGTAAGAAAACAGTTCATCCTTACCAGTTCCTGTATAACGTCGATGTGGCCTTGCTTCGCGGCGGTGAGGAGCTTCAGCTCCCGCGCGTGCCGCTCAGCGCGCTGCGCCGCCTCGAGCAGGCGCCGGACGCCGCGCGTGCGGCACGCGTCGCACGCGGTGCGGCCCTCGCCGTTCATCACGTGCACGTCCGCTTTGTACTTCAGCAGGAGGATCACTAACTCCTGGTAAAAGTAATAAATCGTTCATGAGCTCATTGGCATCTCTATAATGAAGGTCCAAACAATAAAGTAGTAAATACACAGATTCGTCTTGTGTACCTGTCTGGCCGGGAATCGCACCCGGGACCCATTGCGCGTCAGACCGGTATGGTAACCGCTCCGCCACGCGGGCCGTTATACATATTTTACTAACTACTAAACCATTTTATAATTCTGTAAGACTAATATCTAGTTCATACCTCATTCCCAATAAACGAAGCCTTGTGTAAAGCAGTGTCTCCACTGTCATTGACCTCATCCACCTTAGCCCCTGCCTCGAGTAATGTCTCAACCACATCCTTGTGGCCAAAGTATGTAGCTAAGTGGAGGGGTGTCCATCCTAAGTTACTTTTGCTTTTGCCTAAAACAAAACATGTGAGTACATACAATACAAATACAATAAATACTACAGTTTGTTTTGATATTGTTAAGTATCAAACCATCAAACAAATTAGAAACTAGTAAAATAACTCTATGGTACAACCTTGGGGATGAAATATGTATTTCCTACCCCATTTTATTTCTCTTTTATTTGACTGAAGTAGCAAACGAGCATGCAGTCCACCTGATGGTAAGTGGTCACTGCCGCTCATGGACATCTGTAATCAACTTCATACAGAACATGGGTTCCATCAGAAATCAATCACAGATGTGCTACTCCCAAAGACTATGATGGTTGCCTCATGTGAAAGTGTGCCAGCAACCACACCCTTCTATCGAAACGCAAGAACTGCTTCACGCTAGAAATAGGTGTGGTTATGGTACTTTCCCGGTTGAACTACACCAGTTCTACCAACTTTAAATGCACACATAACATTCATAATTCCATATTGTTAACAACTTTAACAGTTTTTGAGATATATTGTTCTGATATTATTTAAAATGGAAGTCTATTCATAAACAATCAACTTTGGATTTTTATTTAACACCATCTCATTTACTGCTTAGCCTAGTGTCATTTCCAATAATGTATGAGTCAATTGACTCAGTGTATTAAATTACAATAACACAATACAGCACTTCCTGCTTTTTATTATTACACTTGAGTGATTTCTAGTACAAACTTCATCTGACTGTTATTAATTAATAATTTTAAGGAAGATTAGTATAAAAGGGGTAGCTCTATGGCAGCAAATATATGGTTGAATTGCCATTGGGCCAAAAACTGAATATTCTGCAGGCTTCCTTGCAAGCCAAGCCCAAGGTATGACCCATTTAGACTTGTACTAATTTGAAAAAATCATAGCATTAGTTGAAATTTAGCTTGAACTCCACAAAAAACAATAATTTGAAAATTAACTAAATAGTAGATGTTCCCTATTCAAATGTGGCCAAATAGGTCAAATGACAAATAATTGCCAATTATTTGTTGCAAGATTATTATATTATTATTATATATGGATGTAACAACGTCTGAAATAAACATTATTATTATTATTATTTTACACATCAAATTAATGTCTTCATCTCACAACTAAGTGCAATACTTGCTGCAACATCACTTTGTGATGTAACAGTTATAATTCTATATGACAACACCAAATAAGACATATAGTAGGAGATTGAAGAGTTAGTTACCAGGTGTCTACCACCTGGTAACTAACTTTTCAATCTGGTTCTACCAGTGTAGTTTGACAAGGGTAGTACCACTGTCACACCTATTTGTAATGTGAAGCATTACTTGTGTTTCAATGAAATTCGATGGGTGTGGTTGCTGGCACACTTTTATATGAGGCAAACATCCTAGTCCTTGGGAGCAGCAACGCATCTGTAATTGACTTCAGATAGAACTTAAATTCTATGTCTATGGGTGGAGGTGACCACTTATCATCAGGTGGACTTCGTGCTCGTATGCTACTTCATTATTATAAAAACAATCTAGTGAGTAGTTCTTGTGCTTGGGTGGAACAGTGCGGTTGCTACCTTGTTTTCATTAAAAGCAACCATCTTAGTCTTCAGGTAGTACCCCTGCTCTGCATGATGTTGTTTGCCGTTATCCATGTGTTACACTTACCTCTTACTATCAAGTGAACTGCATGTTTGTTTGCTACTCCTACTAACCAGGTAAAGTTGTAATATACCATACATCATAAGACAACAAGACATTTATAACCTGTTATAAAACTGCAATTGTAACATTGATTCTAGCTTGGTTAACAAAAGGTAAAGAGTAAGGTTCACCTGATGAGGTACCAGACCTATTTCAATCATAGAGTAGTTCTTGTTTCAGTAGAAGGTAATATTTGCCAGCTTAAATATTAGGCATCATCTTAGCTCTCGGGAAGTAGCAAACCATTTGTAATAATTTTCAAAAAGAATTCCTATTTTACATGATATTGTTCAAGGATGTGCATAGATGGCAGTGACCACTTACCCTCAGATGGACTCCCATACTATATACAAAAAAACTCGGCTAATACAGGGAAGGTGTCTACTAATTTAAAGGTACCTTTGCAGTCTATATCCAATGTAAGTTTTCCTTCTTTTTTCGCCTCAAGCATCGCCTTCACCACTGAGATCTCGCCATGCCTCGACGAGTACAGCAACGATTCCTCCGCCTCCAAGTTAGGAGTGTCCTCCTCCGGAGAAGACATCTTTATACTAAAGTTTAGGTTTAACGCAGTTGTTACTATTTTCTGATATTTATTATTATGTTAATATTGATTCGTTTGGGGACTTATGAACTCATTGTAGTTATTTTCTTGTCCTAAATAAAGGCGATCCCTCGAATGTTGTTGTATTTTTTTTACCAAAAACAATTCTAGCGCACTCGTTTTTGCGGACTATTTTGCGGACTGCAGTTTTATTATTGCTTTATGACAGTGACATCATGCTATGACAGATTGACAGCATGACAGCAGTGAATCTATTCATAATCTAAGATTAATAGACGGTAAAAATAGATTTCTATCAAATTAAGAGGCTTAGCATAATATTTAAAACTATGAACGTTCGTAAGTATACCTACTAATAACAATTACATATTAGTCATTTATAGTATTTAAAAACACAAACAAAAAAATAAGTAATATGAAATTCACACTTAATGTACTCAATAATCGCCTATTTGTTATCCGACTTCCAAAAAGGAGGAGGTTATCAATTCGTCTGTATTTTTTTTTTTTTTTTTTTTTTTTTTTTTTATATTTGTTACCTCATTTCTCCGGACTGGGTGAACCGATTTAGATGATTTTTTTTTATTTGAAAGGTAGTGCGTGTCATAGGGTCCCATTTTTTTTTAGTATTTTTTTGACAAGGGCATCTATAAGAAAAACGCATAAGTCATAAATTTGCATTTTCAATGTGCCCGATAAATGTATGAATAACTCAATATCCCGCCAACCGATTTTGATGATTCTTTTTTTATTAGAAAGGATGTACTTCAGGGGTAGTCTGATAAGAGTTTGATAAGGTTCTAATCATAGGATCTTAAACTTTTTGGAGCAAAATAATAAAATTAGTGATAGTCTGCCGAACCTTAGCTGCAGAAGTCCAATTGAGTAAAATATAGAATAAAATTACTAAGTAGGTATTTACTATGAAAAATTTGACCTTCAACTCTTCAATCCTGATGATGCAGGGGTACTGCTAGCCTGAACTATAAAAGTTGGTCATTTGATGTTTACGAATATATAATGGAATTGATAAGCAAATTCATGGGACAAAAATTTGACCTTCAACTCCTCAACCCTGATGATGCAGGGGTACTTCAAGCCAAAACCACAAGAGTAAGCCATTTGGTGCTTACGTATATGTTATAAGATTACTGAGCAGAAAATATAAGATGAAAAATTTGACCTTCAACTCCTCAATTCTGATGATGCAGAATACTGCAAGCCTAAACCATAGGAGTTGGCTATTTGGTGCTTACGGGTATGTATTAAAATTACTAAGCAAAGACACAAGATGAAAGTTTTGACCTTCAAATGAAATAAAAAATTTTTGACAAAAAAATTAATGATAATAAAAATTTAATATAACGTTCAGTTCGTATGAATTGATAGTGTTGTATGTTGTGTCTAAGCTTATGTTTAATTTGTTATTTTATGTAGATGTTTATTTAATGTTTGCATATGTGTATGCACAAAGCAAACTTAGCGATTTTATTTTAATACAAATAGATGAATATCGTCACTAAAAAGCATGAAATAAAAAATTTTTGACAAAAAAATATCCACCGACTTCCATGCCACAAAAAAGTTAAAAATAATTTAAATATATTTTAGTTTAAAACATACTCAGTACTTAGGACATAGTTCTGAAGTCGGTGCTCATATAGGACGTAGTTACCGTCGTCCAGCGAAATATGTCGAGCACCGACTTCAGGACTATGTCCTAAGTACTGAGTATGTTTTAAACTAAAATATATTTAAATTATTTTTAACTTTTTTGTGGCATGGAAGTCGGTGGATATTTTTTTGTCAAAAATTTTTTATTATTTGTAAGTGTAATGGAAAATATTACGTAAAAATTAAAAACTCAAAATGTCACAACAAACTATCCTAACCAACAAGTCTTATTAAACTTTATTTGTAAAATAAATTGCCGGCTTAAATAGTTGTTAAAATTGTACTTCTTGTTTTTCCTATTGAGTGTATCAAATACTACCGTTAAGTACTATAAATGTGTTTAATTATTTCATTTGTTAATTGAGATCTGATATTTAGTACTTCACAGGGTAGAAGGAATTTAAAATAACATTATTTCATAGGTGACTATGATGGGAGATATACAAAATCGCTGCCGCATTTGTTTGGGCACTGGATCTAATCATGTCTCAGTTCTTGGAGACCCTACTATATATTTGCATATAAAATCCTGTTTATCTATCAACATTTTATCCAACGATGATTTTCCAAAAAAAATATGCGCCTCATGTGTGTCGCAGTTGCGTGAGTTTTATAACTTTCAATTAAATGCAAAATGTTCGCAAGACTGGCTGGAATCTATTGTAAGTGAGAAGAAAAAATCAACTGAACTGAAGCTGCATGTACAACCATTGCCTGACTGCGAGTACAACTCAGATTCTCTACTAGAATTCTTAAACAACACTGCTAACATTGAGGACTACTTGAACAATCTTGGAAAGGACGAAATACCGTCCATTGTAAATATTTTAGACCGTACTGCAGAGGCAAACGATAAATCAGTTAACCAAAAAACAAAACAGCCAAGTCCTAAAAAGAAGGACTCAAAAGCAACATGTATCAACATGGACATTGATGTTCTAGATTCCGACATTGAAATAGTCCACGAGATATTATTGAAAGAAACTGAGCCAAAGAAATCTAATCTGAAAGCAGAAAACAAGCTCTCATGTTTTGGTTGTAAGCATACATTTGAAAGTATGAACAAACTCTGTTATCATCTCAGTATATGTGATATGGCAATAAGAACTTGTATATATTGTGATATGCTATTTGACTCTAAGGCCAAGCTAAAAAAACATACCCTAACACATGGTACTCTTACACCATTAGTTTGCAATTGCAGCAAATCCTTTGAGAACCAAGATACATTTTTAGAGCATTACAAGACATGTAATATAGACCATATGGCCTCAATGGGATATGTTCATCGGTGCAAAGAATGTGGTCAGAAATTCCAAGAGAGATTTGAATTATACAAACATGCTAAAAAGCATGTAATGGCCGCACAGAAAAGGATTTGTGATGTGTGTGGTCACTCTTTCATAGGAGATGAGGAATTAAGTAACCACAAAAAAGAAGTACATGATATACCTGTAGGATTTTTATATAAGTAAGAAATATATACATTACTTACATTTACTATACTTTTGGTACAACTTTAAAAAGACCTCTAGGCATACACTAAACATGGAATAATTAATTTGTGATTTGTCTTTGAAAATAAAGATTCATTTGCCTGGCATTTGACCTACAGCCCTGTATGCCTGTCCGCTCGAAACATAGTATAAGCATCATTTCATATTATAAGAAAATTTTACTACCATTGCAGTGCAAAGTTCTTGATACATATTTTCGTTTTTAATGCGATTGATACTTAAAATGCATAGTTAATTTGCTTTAAGCATTGCATCTTCCAGCCCTTGAGTAAAATATAATTGTTATTGTTTATGCATATAACTAATTGATGTCATTTCTATTACAGGTGCAAAATCTGCTCTTTAACAGGAAATAATCGTAAAGAAATCTACCAGCACATTCAAAGACATCTAGACTTGCAAGAGTTGTGTCGACACCTTTGTGAGCATTGCGGCAGAAGCTTCTCGTCCCGTACAACTCTACTACGACACTCCCAACAACATGCACCAATACACATCCATAGATGTAGTCTCTGCAGTATGACATTTACAAATGAAAACGCAAGAGACCAACACCTACTTCAACACACAGAGACAGTTATGTGTGACAAGTGTGGTTTAAGTGTTTTAAGTAGCAAATTAAGTGTTCATAATTGTATTTAAGAATTATTTTTATAGAATCATAACAGCAAATGTGTATGCAGTCCATCTGACAGGCCTTGGAAATCCATAATCAACTCCATACAGAATAGAAGTTCTAGCTGAAATTAACTCCAGATGTATTGCCATTCATGAGGACTAAAATGGTTGCCTCAAATTGAGGTTACCTGGCATTCAAGCCCTTCCAACGAAACCCATGAACTGCTTCATACTGAAATTATATGTGATGATGGTGCCTTCCTGGTCAAATTATGTAACATTTACAATCTTGCAATAATATTTTATTATACCAGCCAATAGCCATGCAAAGTGCCATGACTATTGACAACCACTATTAGAAGAAAGTTATGACCAGCAGTGGATCTCAAAGTTGACCTCAAAGACCTCAACCTCAGAGTTGACCTCAAAGGGCCGATGAATGGATGTCATGATATAAGTATGGGTGATCTATAAAACATAACTGGAATTTATATATTTAATTATATATATAAAATATCCAATGTGATGTAACTATAGGTTTCTTCTTAGCTGGCAATGGTTGATTAGCACATTTGTCACTGGTGTAAGTTATATAAATATTATCTTTGTCATGGCCCTAAAAAACTGTCCAGGCTCTGCAGGCTCCCTTCTTGTATACTCAATCTATTGGTAAGTCCAGTTCTGTTTCATGTGTCTTAGTTATTTCTATTCAGTGCATGTGTACTTAACAATAGGCAAATGGTAATACAAACATCCAATTATATATTTTTTATAATGTTTGTTGTGAACATGAACACTTGTTTTGTTTAAGAACTTGCAATAAGTTCGTTTAAATTATGCTACTGAAATCTGTTATCTACACTACAAAAGATATTACAAATTAATAATTGATAATAAAAAATACAACTGATTAACTTTATTTGTTTTTATTATAAGTGTATTTCCTATATTATTTCTAATAATCAATGTATATTATTCGTAATGTTAACTATATAATATATATCTAATACTTTTCCGAACAAACAAATAAATGCTAAAGGTGTAAATATTAAAGTTTTTAACAAAAACAAAACCATCCCCTGTGTCCAAAGTTGAAGAAATCCGAAAAAATTATTCGTATTCTATATGGCATAAGGTTATTCAAGAGTATTAGGAACTTCATGAATGACGGGATGCTTATACTCTTGCGGTTTTTGCGAATTCCTGGAAATAAATTAATTTTATTTATATGTCCGTGAGTTCCAAAATATTTGATTACATAATGTGTTTACAGCAGTAAGCGGTTATCGCAACGGTCCGACACGCAGTGGGTTCCGGGTTTGATTCCCGACCAGACAGATTGAATTTACTTTCTTGTTATTGGTCTAAATATTTGTGTATTCTTTTTGTAGCACCCAAGACACAGAAACAAAATACTTGTGTGGGGCTATTGGTGTAAAAAGCGTTAAAGTGATTACTTTATGTAAAACACAAATGCACTCCTCGACTTACGTCGTTTCGAGTTACGTCGCACCATATTTTGACACTATTCATCAATTACACGTCATTTGTTTCGATTTACGGCATAGGAGAATTCATTTGTCGTGAGGTCGACGTCTGTTGGAAAGCCTTTTTTTTCGTTATCGAGGGTAAAACCTTCAAAAGGTAACCGACACCGTGGGAGCAACGCCGGGTGGACATCCACAGCGTTGCGTGCAGGACTCCGGGATGTCCAATGGAACACCACCGAAGTCTTCCGAACGCGCCCTTCGGACTCTTCCCGGTGACATTGGTACTCACTGCGCCTCCATGTGTTTACGACACTCTTTACGACAGCATGCGGCCACACATGCCGTCGTCCTATAGGGGGTCGCGTAGCTGGACGGTTCGAGCTCCCACACCTACCGCCCGCAACCCCGGATGCCCCTTTTAGTCGCCTCTTACTACAGGCATGGGATACCGTAGCCCTATTCTGATCCCAGAACTACAGGGATACTGTTGGAAAGCCTAGCGAGCAGGGATAACCCACCCCGCATATAGAAATAGCATCTGCTATTGGTAACACAGAAAGGAATTGTGACTAAAAAACCTTCTGCAGCCTTTGTAAGCTTGGATGATGCACTTTTCAGGCAGGCAAGGGAAATCATAGCCCTATTGTTTTGGAACACAGGGATTAATCTGGGAATAATGTCTGAACCGGCATATTCGATGTCCATAGAAGTAAACAAAGCATTTTATGCTGCAGAGCTTTATAAATCGCTTATGATCTCCCCATCTCGAGATACTGTGTACGTGCATACCTACGTTTGTATGAGAAATTGAAGGTTCCTTTACCTTCAATGATGATTCTCGCAGCATCCTGAGCGGTTATCTGCGAGTACCACGACGTGAAACGATGGCTGGGCGGTGGGTAGAGCTCCGTTGTGACCGTCCCGAGATACACCGATGTCGTGTTTATATTCTTCGTCCAGGTGTCCAGCCTTAACTCCTCGGTTAATGAATCCATTAGCCCTGACATGATTTAAAAGACTTTTTAAAATTAATATCATGTTGTCTGCCAGATAACGAGTGGTTATTGCCGTTCTTTACATTTATAATAGCATTAAGTATTATATAATAGAATTGGAGAATTCGCCAAGATCAATTTAAGGTCCGCTGCTAGCAATGATATTATAATATTGCCGTCAAATAAATCCAGGTCTACGCCAGAGACTTTGTGCGTAGGTAGATACTGTATTCACAGGACATAGAATAACCCTGCTGTGGCAAGACTTAAAGGTTTTACCTTACATAAGTAGCCATCCTTTATTCTTTTTTATCTGAAAGGATACACCCATGCCCATTTGTGAGTGAAGGAATTAGATGATCAATCTAATGAATAAAGTGGATACCTCTAAGGCCAAATTTGGCGGCACAGTATGGCGCCATATCAGTGCACGGCATCAGTCCAGTGCTAGAGTTAATCGCTACGATGTGGCCATGGCGCCGCTCGATCATGCTCGGCAGAAATGCTTGTATTACCTGTGAAAACATATGGGATGGGTTATTTTAATTGATGCTGTAGGATTAATTTTCCGCTAAAACCACCTACAAAGATGAGTTATATTTCGGACAATGTAATAAGTTATAAAGTCTTCATGGTGCGGTGCTTTCACTCCTACTACTTTTGGTACTAAATTTTCTTCTAGTTAAAGGTTTCGGCCATGCACAAGTAGAACCCTGAATGGGTTGGATAGCCTTTTCTGTGTCTTATATCAAAATCTACAGGTAAACAATGAGCAATGACCTTGATATTGAATTATTGGAAACATACCCAAATATGTGCTAGCAAGTTGATTTCGATAAGTTTGGCGACGGTTTCTGCACGTAGAGCCATGAGTGGCGCGCAGGTCAGAGCGCCCGCGTTGGACACCACCATCGTGACGTCGGTCAGCTGGCGCCGTGTCCGCGCCGCCAGCGCGAACACCTGCTCCTTCACTGTCACGTCCACTGTGTAGCCGTAACACTGTAATTATGATAATGTTTTTTATAATACACAACTAATACCTACGCCCTTATAACCACATCATTAAAACGCTTTACTACGTTATTAAACAGAAATTGATATGGCAATGGTGAACCCGGAGTCAAATTATGCAAGGCTCTACAATCTTTACTTTGCTGTTACTTTGCTACTGGAGATTGATTTTATGATTCAGGCGATTACCTTAATCTACTGAATAATAAAATTAATCTCAATACTGCTGAAACCCAGAACTTTCACAATTGTATTCATCTTAAAATCTCTATGTACTAAGTAGGTAAGTATTATTCATTACTCAAATGTTTTGCAAAAAAAAGTGATTAAAATATTTGTAAAGCATACATCTCCATCCTTCTTGCGTATCTCATCGACCAAGGCGTTGTTAAGACGAGCGTTTATGTCCCAGCAGACCACTGTGGCTCCAAGATCTGCGAATTGTATCGCCAGCTCTCTGCCTAGACCTTGAGCAGCACCAGTTATCTGTGGAAAAATACCCATTATTTGTTTATTATTCTGCAAAAAATACAAAACAATATTTGATTAGGTACCTTTACACATACATAGCTGTCGATTGAAAGCAATGATATAACACTACGTAGCATACAGTTTTTGAAGTGAAACTTCTTTAGGCGCATGAGGGTAACATTTTTACAGATGAAACGTCACGCCGGTATGCAACGGAAGTGTCGGAAATGAGAGAGAGAGTGATCGAGACCGATTGAGAGAGAGTAAAACAGGGCGAACGTAGCATGAGCAACTAGCCGTGGAGTGAGAGTAGGGAGCAAGCGAGTGAGAAAGATTGAGAGAAAAAGTGAGACAGAGCGAACGTCGTATCACGCCTTTTTCCCTTCCTCTTAATCTTGGAAATTTAAAGTTTTAGATTTGTATAAATATAAAAAAGATTTATAAATTAGTTCGCCAAAGAAGTTTCACTTCTGACATGTGTACTTTGTACGCACGCATGTTTTTTTTTTATAATAAAAGCTGCTAAGGTACGGAAATATGATCAGCAAAATTTAATGAAAACGCGTAAGGCCCTAAACACTTATATTTTTAAATACATAATTTAAATCTACGTAGGTACGCACAGTGCCGGATTAAACCAGCGCGTGGCCTGTAGCAAATTCTGACAGGAGGGCCATAGTTTGCCTTACGTAAGGGTATTAAATATAACAAAACTGTAACAAGAAAACTTTTCTGGATTTAATCTGGTAAAATTTAGAGATGACACTTTCTATATTTACTTCTTTCAGTTTAAATTTTCCAGGGCCGCCAGGCCCCTCTAGTCGCGGGGCCCGTAGCATTTGCTAGTCTTGCTATGTGGCTAAACCGGCACTGGGTATTAGGGTGGCCCAAAAAAACCGACTATTTTTTTTTTTCGAGTCTCGTACCAAAATATGAAAGTTTATGATGTTTTAAGAGTCCCCTCCAAACGGCAGGTCAAAAAAAAATTTTTTAAGGGTCACTCCAAATTTTTAAAAATTTCCAAAATCGTCAAAAATCGAATTTTTTTTTTAATCATTTTTCTCATTATTTCATTTTTTTCTACAAGAAAAATAATAAAGATCCTGAAAATCTCAAGTCGAAGTTTTAATATTTAAAGGTCGCTCCAAATTTTTTAAAGTTTACAAGACAAGTACTTTATATCTTTTCAAGCTACTCCTGAATATGAATATTAACGAACTTAATATTTTTTTCTTAATTTGACATACCAAAGAATGGATTTTTTTTTATTTAATTTTTTTTGTTTCTCGTGCTTTATGGAATTAAAGCACGAGAAACAAAAAAAAATAATTAAAAATGCCTAATATCTTACCAGTACTGTCTCGCCATACAAATTCTTCATCGCTGGTGGTATCAAAACCCTAACTGCTGCGACGGCACAAGTGGAGCAAAGCTTGACCACCAATACCAGAATGTCTACAGCCCAAAGTGGAGCGGCGGCTATCCCCCCGCTGCCCCACCACGGCAGGATCCACACCTCCTGTAGAACTCTAAACTTTCTCGCTATTGTGCCTATGGAGCGAGAAAAAATGTTCCTAGCCATTATTATGATAAATAATTAAAAACACAAATCAGTTGACGTCTGCAAACTTTTGTCATTACGACATCGTCAATGATTGACTCGTAAATCGTCGTTGTCTTCAACGAAAAATTTTTCAGCCAGATTATTATCAGTTAATGTCCACAAATTCGCAATTGGCCTGCGCGGTGGACTATGGCCTATAACTCTCTCATTCCGAAAGAAGACCCTTGCCCAGCAGTGGGACAATAATCGGTCGACGACGAATAACATTTAACAATCACTTCGATAGGTACCTAGGTACTTAGTTGTGACGTGAAAGAATCTTTTTGGAATTAATTAGAAAAAAGTATTTTTGACGTTTGAAAAATGTCTCAAACTCAATTTTATCGAATTCCCATTTGCTGAAGTACTTTTAGTCAAATCTGTTTAAAATGGCAAAACCGCCGATGAAACCACTCCAAAAGGAGCGGGAGAATAGGTCAGCGGATAAAAAGGACTTATCCTTTCACGCGTATAGTGTAACACCGGAAAGTGCCTACACATCCATCTTGCTTTTAGAGTCTAAAGAACCGGAGATATTATGTCAGGTACCTACATAGATTTATATTACAAAATATGTTTTCAAAATCGAGAAACTTGGCTGCCGCGCTGAAGAACCAAATGTGTGATAGGTACTTGCGCTGCTTTTTCGAATTGTAACGACACCTCCTAAGTATTAAATCATACAAGCAGTTTAATTCAAAGCGCACATTAAAATATCTACTATAATAATTACATAGGTATATTATGAATAACGATGTAACGATACATATTATATTTTATAGGCGTTTTCTCATTTCTATATACCTAAACAATGTATTGGTAGAATATATGTATCCGAAATTCAGGGGAGAAGTAAATGTAGAGCTGTCCTGTCCCTGTGGTTCCGGGATCAGAATAGTGCTACAGTATCCCCTGTCTGTCCTAAGAAGCGACTAAAAGGGGCATCCGGGGTCGCAGGCGGCTAGACCGAGGACTCGGACCGCTCAGATCGGCGACCCCAAGAAGGACGGAGGTATGTGTGGTCGTATACCGTCGTAAAGACCAGACGGAGCGCCCAGCCGCCCACCTAAGAGGTGTCTGAGAACCCTGCGTCGCTACCACTGCGGCGACTATCGGCTGTCTGGAATCTGCTTGTAACACTTTTAGACCATGGGATTGTAAAAAAGTGGTTCAATCACGTGTCCGTTCGTCCATCCAGTCTTGTGTTTTCGCAATTTAGTTCAATACTGTTTTTTTCTACTTTAGACTCTTCGAGCGATCACAAAGTTCTCCGCGCAAGACATGGTGAATCGCGTTTCCTTGTTCAACATGCATGCGATTCCTTTTATCCTGCCTCACGTCGACCACCCGGAGCTGAACATCAGACGCTTTGCACTGAAGGCCCTAGCGCAGCTGTGTCAGCTGCCTAAAGGTCCTGAGCAAGTACTGGCTGATCCGCAAAACTTAAGGAAGATTGCATTTATGCTCGTGAAGGTGAGGAATTATAAGGAAGATAGCAAAGTATGTCTTGAGAAACATAGGTACTATGGGTGTAGCATATAAATCAATTACTCAGAATTATTATTTCAGTATTCTATGTACAGCAGTGGGTAAATAATGGGCGGACGATACACCAGCAAATTATTATATTTTCAGGTAGAGGATGTGTTCGTTCTTGAATTTGCATCTCTAGTTTTGTCGGAGCTCACAAGAGAGCCTCTTGGTTGTGAGCAGCTGGTCTCGGCAAATATACTCAACAGCCTTTGCACCCGGATGAAGAATAGCCTGGACCCTGATGTCCAGAAGAATTGTTTACAGGTTATTGCATACTTTAAAATGGAAAATAAATAAAACATTTTTGAAGTGAAACTTCTTTAGGCGCATGAGGGTAAAATTTTTACAGATGAAACGTCACGCCGGTATGCAACGGAAGTGTCGGAAAAGAGAGAGAGAGTGATCGAGACCGATTGAGAGAGAGTAAGACAGGGCGAACGTAGCATGAGCAACTAGCCGTGGAGTGAGAGTAGGGAGCAAGCGAGTGAGAAAGATTGAGAGAAAAACGTATCACGCCTTTTTCCCTTCCTCTTAATCTTGGAAATTTAAAGTTTTAGATTTGTATAAATATAAACAAGATTTATAAATTAGTTCGCCAAAGAAGTTTCACTTCTGACATGTGTACTTTGTACGCACGCATGTTTTTTTTCTAAGCTTTCTCTTCCGTAGACTTAGCGATCCGAATGTTGATCATGGATGTTGACTACGATAATTTCACCTGAGAAAGGATTTCCAAAGGAATGCAACCGGAGTTCTCTGAACGCCTGCCTCATCGGGCTCCTCCCAGATAAGCGGCTGGGCCCACCGCTCCGTTTGTCTTTACGACGGTGTGCGACCGCACATACCGCCATCCTTCCCGGGGTCGCCTGACGGAACGGTTCGAGCACCCACTCTAGCCGCCCGCAACCCGGAAGCCCTTTTTAGTCACACCTGAGAAAGGCCCTAGATAATTTCATATTTACGAGTATATCAACAAATACTGTAATGATTTTAATGATAGTTTCTGTTTGTTTAGACCCTCAGTAATCTTCTTGACGATCCCGTCTGTGCTTCCGAAGTCACGAAAAACCAACAGTTTAGTTGGCCGTCACTACTGGCACTGATGCAGAGCCAATATTTAGCAATACAGCATGCGGCATTGAGGACTGTCGATCAACTCATCTGCAGATATAAGGATCAGAATGTTCAGAAGTCGTTCCGAGCTTCCACCGGCGTTTTGGACCTTTGCGACATCTTAGAGGTGAGCTGTGCTCGGAATCATATGCCATGTGAAAAGGGATTCCAACCATGGCGATCTATAAAAAAGGCACGTAGTCTCTGCAACGGCCCGAAAATCTAAACGTTCTGCAATGAATAAAGAAAATCTAAACGCTATGCAAGGAACCAAATATTTTATTATACCATTGTATTGTTTTCGTCATAATTATTTGCAAAGTTTGTGCTGCGCAGATTAAACCGAATCTCACTTAATTGAGCACCTGATACGCAACTAACACTGCCGGCTATGCAATCAGATGGTCTACTTATTTGTTATTTTTAATTCATAAAATAATATACTTCTGATCTTAAATTCTAGTCATACGAGTTCCGAGACGTTCACACTTTAGTCCTTGGAGTACTGCGCAACTACGTGGAGACTGAAGAGAATGCATCCCACTTATACCAATCTGGATGCATTTTGCGGCTCCTGGCGTATCTGGAGATGGCACTCCCGGCAATGAAGCCACACTGCTTGGCAGTTTTGACGAAAATGTCCTTCACCAGTAACGGCCGAGATGTGTGTAATTTTATGTTGTTTGACTATTAGTAATTGTGCCTTTTGATGGGCAATTCTCTTTCATGTATGCATTTACTGATATTGCAGTTACTTTTGAAGTAAGTGTAGAAGAATATGTAATAGCGTTTATTCTTAACTTATGCATCTAATGAACACAAGTATAAATCAGATTTGTGTACCACCATTTAAAAAAAAACATAATTATTCCATACATCGATATATAGTATTTTAAGAAAATGTTTAGATCTCCGTTTTTCTAAAAATGTTGGTAATAAAATTCAATTCGACAAAAATCAGACACATGGTAGGTATGCGTTTTTACTAGAAGCACAGTATTATAGCGGTCGACCGTAATAGAAATAACGCCTTCCACATTGTGGTCCATACTAGGATTTTCCACTGTATTGGTGTTATGGCTACACGCAGACCAGAACCAAACCCAGAAAAAAAAAAAAACAGAAAATCTAAATTCATTAACAAGATACTCGCCTGACTAGGTATCGAACCAGGAATCCATTGCGTGTCCGATCGGTATGGCGATGGCTTCTCTACGCCCATTTAAGTAGGTATACTTTGAACATAATTATGACTTTCTTTAAATAATATATTTTAACAACCCAAACTTAATTTTTAGGCTCTTTTCGAGACAGGGACAGATCTAGTCTTCTGTCACCAACTCCTCAGCTCCCACGTGGAGCTCCTCGCCGACGCAGCGATGGGTGTTGCCAACATGACTAAACTGTTGCCTTCAGCAGTGCGAATGTCGGACACCAACATAATCGAAGCCCTTTGTGGTGAGAATCATCTATATATTAACACGTGAAACTAAAATTTGTGATTCGTTTTTAAG
Source organism: Spicauda simplicius (assembly GCA_949699795.1). Classification (NCBI taxonomy): domain Eukaryota; kingdom Metazoa; phylum Arthropoda; class Insecta; order Lepidoptera; family Hesperiidae; genus Spicauda; species Spicauda simplicius. The sequence continues at coordinate 3,383,600 of OX453058.1, read as the reverse complement.
GTACTTGCCGCAGGCGGAGGGGTTTGAATTTACGCAAGGCGGCTATAGTTGATGTAAAGAATGTCAATGTCCAACTATGAAAACACATAACGTCAAAAATGTCAAATTTCTTTGTCAAAATACCCGCTATTGCTTTTAAATGTACCTTAGCTAATAAACCTATCTTTACCTTTAAGGGGTGTGTTCAAAATAACTTGAAAATTATTACAATTTATATAAATTAGATATTAATGCTACTTTGGACAATATGAAGTTTAGTTTTTTTAAATTTAAATTACGGTTGAATTGACTGTTGCGACGGGTGACTACTTAACTACAACCAGTCATAGATATAAAGGGGATGGGTGTAGGAGTTCTGGAACCTCCCCTGTGGTGTACCTAATATAAAATTAGAACGGATTTATAGAAGTTCTTCGCACAGGAGGACCAACTTTGATTGTTTTAAAGTCAATTAATTCTGGAAACCCTTAACATAGGGTAAGAAAACCATTTTCACCAATCCTTAACAAAGTTATAGCTATCCTATGCGCCAAGTAAAGTGTGAAACGAATAGAAATTGAACTTTCGTTAATCATATCAGGGATCCTGGGCGACGACGCGGCGGTGTGGTTCTACATCCGCATGAACGCGTTGCGAGCGCTGGCGGAGCTGTGCCGCATCATCCCCAAGGCGGCGTTTAGCGTCGTCGAGCCCAAGACGTTTGCGTCGCTCAGGAACATCAACAAGAAATGTTAGTTGTGTTTGTTGTCCGTCAATATCACGTACATGGTCAAGGACATACCTTTTAGGTTCACTGCTTGATATAGGCTTCCTGTAAGGGTGGTTATGCCAATAGTCACCGTGCCTGGTCCGCGTCTTGGTGACCACAATAGGTGTTGATGTTAGAGAGGAAATGTTGTTGCCCATTTTCTGGATTTTGTATTTTAGCCGCATCCTGCGACATGAAAGGGACGAGATCGAGTGGCGTGGTCGTCTTACGGCTTTGAAATTATTTGTATATTCCGGTGATTGCATTCTTAGTTCAATTTTCTAATGAGGAATATGTGACATTACTGATTTATGTTGACTAACTGTATCAATCTGACACAGAGAGAAAGTTTTCATCGTTCCCTAAAATGCATTAAACTCAACATTTCCCCTGAGTTTAAATAATCTTGCGACCAAAAGCCATTTATAAGAAGTAGTAAGTCGTAATAGTTTGATGTGGGTTGAATTCAGGCATAACAACCGAGAATTTTATGCAGTTAAAGACAACCCGATAGAGGCCCAGCGGCTCGCCGTGCAGTGCTACATCAACCTGCAGAACTACCACGTGAGCACGCGTGCCATGCTGAACGCAGACTTCATGCAGGAACTCATCAATATATTGCAGGTAAACGTGGTAGAACCAGTGTAGTTCGACTGGGGAAGTGTACCACCGGCACACCTATTTCTAGCGTGAAGCATTTCTTGCGTTTCGGTGGAAGGGTGTGGTTGCCGGCACACTTTCACATAAGACGACCATTGTAGTCCTCGGGAGTAGCAACGCACCTGTGATTTACTTCAGATGGAACCCATGTTCTGTATGAGGTTGCTTACAGATGTCCATGGACGGCAATGACCACTTACCATCAGGTGGCCTGCATGCTCGTTTGCTAGTTCAGTCAGATAAAAAGGTAAATATATAAATAAGTATTTCACAACAGTTAGTGGGCTTTAACATGGTAAAACCTTTATGCTTATATTTTATTGTTTAGAGAAAATATAACAAACTCATGCTCAGGGTACGATCGTGTTTCGATCTAGTGACTACTACTAGACTAACAAAAAATAGATATTGTACCTGACAATTTGTGTGTCCATACACATAAATACAAATAAAGACATTTTATTTCCAGCGTGTCGACATCAGTTTGAAGATCATGACGTGTACGGTATTGACGGGTCTTATGAAGGAAGAGATCGCGAAAGACTTGTTTACTATGCGGCAAGGTGAAGAGGTAGGTGCTTGTTTACACTACATAAGTTAACTTTATACTAATTACTACTTAGCTCTATCTTAAAAATTTAAGATGGAGGATGTTTTTACTAGGTATAGAAGTAATAAACAAGCATGCAAATCACTTGATGGTTAATTGTCTCTACTGTCTATGCTAACTTTCATGAGCGCTGCTAACTTTTTTTTTTTTTTGTTTTCGAGGGGGAAACCTTTAAAAGGTACCCGACGCCGCGGGAGCGACGCAGGGTTATGTGGGATTTTTACCGCACTAAAACCCCCCCGGTGGCCGTCCTCGGCGCTAAAAAGGAGGACTCCGGGATCTCGAAACGACTTCAACCGGAATCCTCCGAGCGCGTTGCTCCATCGGGCTCCGCCCAGGTGGGCGGCTGGGCCCACTACTCCATGGGCGTGGGCGTATGCGACCACATATACCGCCGTCTTTCCCGGGATTGCCTGACCGAACGGTTCGAGCTCCCACTCTAGCCGTCTGCAATCCAGCCCCTTTTAGTCGCCTCTTACGACAGGCAGGGGATACCGTAGCCCTATTCTGATCCCGGAGCTACAGGGACGTAGTACTTTATCCTGCTAGTCGTAAGCGTTATACCGCTGAGTAATACTGGTACCTCTTCACGCCAACACACTTATGATTTCAGGCAGTATCGAACAATCTGAAGATCGAACACATCGGTCTCCGCACGGCGCTGTGTATGCTCATATCGGCGAGCGTCACCGAGGAAGGAGCTGATGTGTACTTGGATCTTGGCACCATTCACTAGTAATTTATATTTACTTCTTTTTATAATCGACCCAAAAGTACCGTAGCCGGTGGCTTACGTAGTAGTAAAAATATGTCAATTAAAGTTGAAAATCTTTCGGGATTCGAGATATTTAAGTGTTTTTTTTTTACTTAAACCTAACCTACCTTTTGATCGTAGAGCCATGAGATACAACTTTGTAGTCGCTGTATTAGGTAGGTACCTAATTTCTAATTCCTAATGTACAAAAAATAACATAGGTGCGGGGTATAGCGTTTACCTCGCAGGAGCGAAAGTCACCGAATTAAAAATTTTGGGTAATTAAATCAAGTAGCCTAATGAGATAATAAGTTAGTAGTATTCTGATTAAACTACTGATTTATCATATTATTGAGAAAGTACGTGCATAATTTTATCATTATGAAAAGGTTTATTTTATACTTAGTATGTAGGTAGTTAAAAATATATTAATAAATGCGAACATAATTTCTACCTAATGTAAGACCTGTATGATACCGTATGTTTCAGCATGGTTGAGAACAAGCAAGCCAGATACGTGGTTGGCGCCTGGGAACCAGCGCTGGAAGCAATCTTTCGCAACCATCCGTCAGCGAAATTTGCTTATACCGGCCGTCTGGACATAAATGACTTTACACAAGTAAGTATTACTTGCAGTAATAAGTATTACTGATAAAGAGAGTTGTGATTCCGTTCCTTTGACAGAAAACCTTCTGAAAGAAGACTGTTTTTCTTTATTTACATTTCTTACGCTAGCTTCTTCGATTTTTTCCTAAACTATTGCCGTAACGAAAATCTGCTTAGATAGCATTCTTAAAACTCGATTAATCTGCCCATCTTCAGTTATCGCGCGAAGATTGAACATATTAATCAAGTTCAGCTCAGCTCAGCTCAACAAATAAAAGTATTGTACATGTCCTGTACGATTTTATGTAGCTGGTTTACTCTAAATATGATTTTCTGTACCTACCTAAACACTTTTATTGTACCTATGTTCCACAATAAATACTTAAATTATGAATTATGACTTATGAAGATAGAACATAATAATCAAGATCAGCTCAGCTCAAGAAATAAAAGTATTGTACATGTCCTGTACGATTTTATGTAGTTGGCTTACTTTAAATATGACTTACTTCAGTCATAACATTAATTGTCCTTAGGAGGGTTTCTACGTGCAGACGCGTCTTTCGCGTCCGTTCCCGAGTGCGACCGCTTTGGCGCGCGCGCTGCCGCCGCACTGCGACCCCGTGCTCGTGTGCGCGCTGCACCCGCCGCACGCGGACGCCGCCTCCGGCCTCGATATACGCACGCCATGTAATCTATATATTAATACGTGAAGCAAAAACTTGTGGTGCATTTTTTATTATGCCGCAGATGGATTAGTATGAAATTTTGCACGGTTATAGTGGACGTAGAGAAGGAGTGCAGAATGTTAAAATTTGTTTCAAATAATGCATATAACATACATAAAATCAACTAAAACTCTACCGTGCATTAGTCACAAACACATAAACGAAAGAGGACATTCAATGTCCTATTATTATGAAAACACATAACGCCAGAAATGTCAATGTCTTTGTCAAAATACCCGCTAGGTATTGCTTTTAAATGCGGCTTGATAATTAAACCTCTTTTTATAGTTAACGGGTGCGTTCAAAATTATTTGAAAATTATTAAATTTTATTTGAATATGAGAAGTATTCGTACAACTTTGGACTATAAGAAGTTTATTTTTATAATTTAAATTACGGTCGAATTTCGACCGATGTGACGGGTGACTAGTGTTTAGAAACTTGACACATCTATCCGCGACGATTAGCGTGGCTCAGCGGTTACCATACCGGTCTGACACGCAATGGGTCCCGCGTTCAATTCCCGGCCAGACAGGATGAATGATGTGTTTAGATTCGTGTTCTGGGTCTGGGTGTTTGTGTATTCGTCTTGTGTGTGTCCATGGTACCCACGACACAGAAGAAAATCCTACTGTGGGGCTATGAGTGTAGAAAGCGTGTGTCTACAATACATAAATGAAATATATTGTACCAGGTTATTCCCGCTGCTTTGCCCGCTTCGATCACGGCTACCACGGTAATGAGAATTCTGTGTATTAATCTAGGTCATAAAATGTGTGCCAAATTTCAACGAAACCCGACTAGCAGGTTTAGCGTGAAAGATTAACAAACACACATACGTCCTCACAAATATGACAAAGAAAACCCCGCGCAGTTTCGTAGGTACAGGTTCTTCTCAATTGACGTTGTGTATTGGATTCGGTGGCAATGTAAGAAGTAAATATTTTAATAGACAATTTGTAAAAATAAAGACATTTTATTTTACTTACCATCCATTTCATTTACTCCTGGAGTTTTGTTGAATTAATAGTCCTATCCAACAGTATTTTGAGACTTGAGTATTTCACAGCTTCATTTAAGCATCCTAACAGATGAGGGTGGGTTCTAGATCGTCAGTCGGAGTCCCGCGTGGGAATGCAGTCCACAAGCCGGCTGCGCGTGCCGCTGATGCCGGACGACCCGCATTTGCGAGAGTACTTGCTGCGTCTCAAAGTGTGGTTCGGAGACCCGTTAGTTGATGTGTCTATGTATACTTATTGTAGGAGTTTAAAGAATCTTAAATTCGCGTCCTATATACCTAAATCGTCAGTCTAGTGCCTCAAAATATGGGAATCTTGCAAATGCCGCGCTTCACTGGCGTAGATGGTACTCTCAAGCCTTAATCCGCCCTTGGTAAGGAGAAACTAAGCCTGAAATCTAAAAGACGAGTTTCCATTTTGAAATTTGAGAATACTTTTTTTCAATTTTGCTCTTCTGAAAACGAAGGTCCTGGATGGATTCGCCAGTGCTGCGCTTGATGAAAGAGATAGGTATAGGTATATATATAGGTTTTCCGTACTAATGAAACTTTTCATGAAGTTATGATTATAACGTAGGTACGTTTAATTTTGTCTGTCTACTGCTAAATAATACTAAATATAGTATCTGACAATAAAAATACAGGTAGTAGAAGTGGTGGACTTTTTTTTTTTTGTTTTCGAGGGGGAAACCTTCAAAATGTACCCGACGCCGTGGGAGCGACGAAGGGTTATGTGGGATTTTTACCGCACTAAAACCCCCCCGGTGGCCATCCTCGGCGCTAAAAAGAGGACTCAGGGATCTCCAACAAACACCACCGGAATCCTCTAAGCGTGTTGCCCCATCGGGCTCCTCCCAGATGGGCGGCTGGGCCCACCGCTCCGTCTAGTCTATACGACGATATGCGAACACACATACCGCCGTCCTTCCCGGGATCGCCTGGCTGGACGGTTCAAGCTCCCACTCTAGCCGCCCGCAACCCCGGAAGCCCCTTTTATTCGCCTCTTACGACAGGCAGAGGATACCGTAGCCCTATTCTGATCCCGGAACTACAGGGACGAGAAGTGGTGGACTTAGGCACAGTATATGACAATAATTATTTAATATAGGGACCTAATTAACGCTTCTGTTTTATATATAAGTACCTTCTTCTCATATTTTATATTTTGTTCTAGAACGAAATCCATGCATTACATCGAAATAGAAGATGCACATTATGAAGTAAGGTAATAAATATGTACTTATCCTGTGTATCTTTTAAATGCCGAGAGCTTTTTTAAAGTTTGTTTTAAAAAATCAAGTTACCGGTAATTACCATCAAGATGAAAATACATTTTTACCAAAGTCATTTTAAGTAGGTATATTTCTGAACCCTCAAAAATATACAAGATACAAGGAAATACAGACATGCCTACCCATTTTCATTAGAGACCCCGATTTATCATCATTATAGAACTCCGAATCAATTTGAGCTATAAAATACTCTTTAATATAATCAGAATGTAATTAGGAAATGACGTAGGAGATGCAATTTTATCTTTTTAGGTATTAGAAATGTTAAAGTTTGTGCGGATTTATGTGTTTTATATATGTCACGCATGTATCTATGTCAGCCCTTTGTGGTGAGAATATCATTGGCTACAACCAGTCATAGATATAAGGGGGGAGAGTGTAGGAGTCCTGGAACTTTGAAGGTGGTAGAACCAGCGTAGTTCGACCGAGGAAGTACCACTGCAACGCCTATTTCCAACGTGAAGCATGGAATTGTGTGGTTTCCGGCACACTTTTATATGGGGCGACCATCTTAGTCCTCAGGAGTAGCAACGCATCTGTGATTGACTCCTGATATAACCCATGTTAAATTTGAAGTTGCTCACAGTTGTTCATGGGCAGCAGTGACCACTTACCATCAGGTGCTCTGCTACTTCAATAAGATAAAAACAAAAAAAATGTCGCTTTCACGCAAAAACTGGTCGAATTTCGCCGATATTTGGCACACAAATAGATAGTTTATAACCTGGCTTAACATACGGGATACCCATTACCTACCGTTCTGAACGTGATCAAAGCGGACAAAGTCGCGGTTGTAGACTAATAATATCTACTTCTTGCGTAAGTACCCTTAAAGCAGTCTATTTACCCAGATACCGCGACAAGTGTGAGGAGGTGTCCACATCGCTAAAGCAACGAGCGCAACTGCTGGGAGAGTTCGTGGCTGACCAGATGAGCGGCCTGACGCAGGAGAGGGATTGCTCCGTGCCCAGTGTCGCTCTGCATCTGGCGGACTTGATGGTAAATACTGAATATGGACGTAGCGATAGATTTTTAGAACGCTCAGCGAAAGCTTACTTACTCTGCTACGGGGGTAGGTAAGAATCCATCCTACCTAGGTACTGTTTAACCTTTCCTACTGTTACCTTTGAATAAACCCAAGATTTATAATACCTTAGAAGCAACTGGACATTGGTAAAAGGTTTAGTGACTGTTTTTACACTTTGCTGTGCGGGTGACAATAAGCAAAAACTGTAATTTGAAGTTTTAATTACGAAGATCAATTTGAGCAACTTCAGATAATTGAACTTGTACCTACCGACTTACCTATATATTATACCTGACGAGATAATAAGATTACACATTGTCATAACAAGTAAAAAATATTAATTATGTTTTTAAATTGGCTTTGGGTAATTTATTAAGTACTGTTCGTAGCTGTATATTTTTCATTTTCGCTGTTAAATCCATACATGATGACATAGAGCTCATACATAGGCGACAAATCTAGACGGTGTGAGGATAGCCTGCTCTCCACCACGACCATTTCCCCTCGTAGCTGTGAACTCGTCTTGAAAATTAACTTAAATTTTTGACAAATAATTATTTCCAGGCAGATCTAAACTCTTGCGTGGTAGGTTTGGGCTGGGTGCGGTGTGGCGGCGCGCTGGAGCGAGCAGTGTTGTACAAGGTACTCGCGGACCGGCTCGGCCTGCCCTGCGCACTGTACCGCGCCGGTGGCCACGCGTGGTGCGAGGTGGCCGTGCCTGAACTGGACCCGGTTGGTGTTTTAAACTTGCTATCTGTTTAGCTAGTTGTGCACCGAGGTGTCAGTTGCGTCGTTCCTGCAGTTCCGGGATCAGAATGTCGTTAAGATATCCCTGCCTGTAAGAGGCGATTCAAAGGGGGTCTAGGGGTTGCGGGCGGAACAGGTAGGAGCTCGAACCGTCCAGCCAGGCAATCCCGGGAAGGACGCATACCGTCGTAAACAACAGTCGGTGCGGTGAGCTCAGCCGCTCACCTAGAAGGAGTTCGATAGGGCAACGCGCTCAAAGGAATCCGGATGCACTACGTTGGTGATTCCGCATTTTAGCAGAGGTCAGCCACCGACGGGATCTAGGGCGATAAAAATCGCTAAAAAGGTGTAGCGCTGGTACTTAGGTACCGTCGCTATATCTATTGTGAAACAGTTTTTGCCTTTCGGTAGAAGGGTGTGATTGCCAATCACTTCTATAAGAGGTGATCACTGCAGTCCTCGTAAGTAGCAACAAGTTTGTATTAGAGTTGACATAAAGCTATTATTCTATCGGTTGTTCTAGACAGTACTAAGATTCACCCCATTAAATCAAGTTGTAGGAACAGAGTACAAAAAAGCGACACCATAATTTTCCAGAACGAGCAACAAGACGTAGACGAGCGCTACCCAGCCGGCTTGCTCCGCGCGAACTACGTGGTGGACCTGATGGAGCAGCCTGGCCACTTGCTTCCTCGCGGTGGAGCGGCCGCGCAGCGCGTGTGCGGCGCTCCCTGCGCCCTTTACACCGCACGATCCAATGACACGTGTCATTGTAAGCCGTCTACCCATCTAACTTTTTGATTGAAAGTGACACTACGGAAATCCAGAAATGTAATACGCACGCTTTCTACTCATACACTCATAGCCCCACAGTAGGATTTTCATTTGGGTCGTGATTACCATGGACACACACAAGACGAATATACAAACACCCAGACCCAGAACATGAATCTGAACTCATCATTCAGATACCTGTCTGGCCGGGAATCGAACCCGGGACCCATTTCGCGTCAGAAAGGTATGGTAACCGCTCCGCCACGAGGGTCGTCATTGGTTCTTCATAATGGTAGGCATAATTATTGGGAACAACCCAAGAGATTCTCGGCGAGTAGCCACATAGACATCCGTAGCAATCCCAAATAACATCTATCTTTCCGGAGGTTAATCAGCTATGCCTTGCTAACCCTGAGAACTAATGGAATATCGCGAATAACTTCCTTCCTTACATGCCCTATAGACCACAACATAACAGCACACACGAAATGGCGGTGCTTCAGAAATGGCACAATATCACATAGATATATGGATTTAAATTGCGTATACATGTTCATATGAATACATGATGTATTTTGATATTATGTATCGCTACAATTATGGGTGCGTTCCATTAGACATTCACAAAACGCACGCGCACAACCGCAGTTTTTCCCGTTCCTTTAGCTTGTGACCTTTACTTACGTATTCTCTACTGAAACGATCACTTCGACCTACATTGATAGATAGGTCGCCTTGAGCGTCGCGTGGGTGTAAGTCATGACGTCATAAGTGACGTTTTCTCCGCGACCACAACGACCGCGGTCGTCTTGTGGAACGACGTTTTGGGCGTTTGGGGCTTTGTGAGCGTCTTCTGGAACACGCTCTATATGTCATCAAACAATGTGCCACTTTTTTGAGAAAACAATTGAATGCACAATGCTTTTAACAGGTTAGGTAAATAAAACAATTTCTTTACGCAAATACAAAATGTATTTTAAAATTCAATAAAACTAATTATTACAAGGCAGTTTTCGTTTTATTTATGTCACAATAAATATTTTTGTCAGTCTACAATTAATAGCACAACAAACGGACGGACAGACAATCACAAACATTCATTTTTTTATATAAAACATTATGGACATGTATAATAAATTTCGTAAAAATAAGAAAAATAAAAACAAATTTCGTTAAAGTTAAAAATTATGTATGTATAAGTTCATTAAATATTAAAAATTTTAAAAATAATATTTTTGATGTATATTCTGTAACAAAAAAGTCACACTTTATGTTACACGGAAGTCCATTGAACTTAAGTAAATTAAATAAAAGTAACAAATAAAATGGAATGCATATCATTATTACTAATACCGTTAGATTAATTTCAAATTGGTATTTTTTTACAATTATAGAAATAAAAACATTTGATAACAATGATAGTCATTGATTTATGCAAGGCTCGGAACCGGTTTCAAAATACCGGTTAATTTCGATTAAATACCGGTAAATAAAATCGTTCTTTCATTTACCGGTTAAACAGGTGAACGGTTTAAAATTAACCCAAATGATAAAGGTTACCGGTTACCTTTGTACGATCGGTTTTATCACCCAAATTAACCGGTTAATTCCATAATACGTTTTTAATAAACTGGAGTGAATTGGATAGATTCATGTTTTGATATGTTTATGCCGAAGCATCGCAACGGGCGCATACTATTATCATCTATTGTTGTTAGTTGGATTCAGGAGGCATAGGACAGGTCGGAGTGGCGTTGGTGTTTTTGTTGTTGTGTTTGGTGGTTTGCGGCGGAACCAGGGATCGGATCCACCGCTGGGTGTGGGAGGTCGGTGTCTTTGAGGGTGTCGGCTTGCCCATGCCCACGGCTCCTGGGTGGCGGTCTCGGCGTTGGTCTGTCGCCCTGCGGATGGGAGCTTTGAAGGTAGGGCGCGCCTTTGTGTTTTCTGGCGCGCCTTCCTGTTGGAAGGGAGCTCTATGCTCCACACGAGGGGGTTGCGGAAGCGACCAGGCACCGGCGGGTTCGCGGATGAATGTTAAAGCGCGCCCAACACTTGTGGGGGTTTAGCCGATAAGAGTCCGGCTTAACCCAGCTGCTGCCCTGGGCGGCTGGGTATCAAAAAAAAAAGTCGGAGTGGCATCATTTAGGGGAGGCCTATGTCTAGCTGTGAACCTCATGATTTGTAGTAAATTGTTTTGCCTACCTTTGCCTATGTTAATATAACTAATTGCCCTAATTTAAAAATTAAAGAAGTTATAAGCAAAAAAAAGGAAGACAATTTTTATATTTTCTTTCTTGCTCTATAACTTTATATATGTTTTACTAAAAAAAAAAAATCACACCTATCTTGTAGATGATCTTTTGAGTAAAATTATTCACTATATACATATTTTATCAATTCCATACATTTTAAACGCTGCTACACCGCTCCAAAGTTAACCGGATTCGCCAATGCTCATGAAAATCCGGTCAAAGCGAAATGTTTAACTTATTTTTGATTTTTTTTATTGTAAAATGTGTTATCAGAGGTCGAGGAACAAGGGAACAGATTTGAATTCTAAGACAAAAAATTGAGGTCTACAGATTTCACATCCCACTTTATATCTGTTTTGTAGACTTTCGTAAGGCCTTCGACGGCTTCGGATCTTCGGCTAGGGACGTACGCATTTAAGATGAATTACGTGGCTAGGTAGCCACCTAATTCGTCTCATACGCCGATTCTACGAAGATGGCACGACGACTGTCCGTATCGATAACATCGACTCGGAAGGTTTCCAGACACATGCTGGGTTCGACAGGGATGCATACTATCCCCACTCCTGTTCAACATCTATACATAGTGCATCATGAGAATCGTTGTGGAGCAATGGGAAAAGGGTGTTTCTGTGGATGGGCGGAAGACATCCAACTTGAGGTACCTACGTTGATGACACAACATTTCTTATTAAAAAAAGAAGACACGGAACTGCTGTTAACACGCCTAGAGACCTCTCCTTTGGACTCGCGATCAACAGAGACAAAACCAAAATGTTAATAAATAATGTAAGGTTGTCCAAAATTATGTGTAACTCAGCTCCACGATCCCGAACCCAAAGAAGATGTGCTATAACAAGGTCTGCCGTCGATAAGATGAAAAGAGTCTGGTAACATCACCAAAGCCACCAAAGTCCGCCTTATAAGAAGCTTGATCTTTCCAATTTTCCTTTACGGCGCGGAAAAGTGGACGGTTCGCCCGAAAGACCGACGAAAAATCTATGCGCTTGAAATGTCGTGCTGGCGCCGACTGCCGCGCATCTCTTGGACTGCATTTCGGACCAATGTGTCAATACTATAAGAGCTCAAAATCAGTGAGAGGTATCGTCGACAATACAAATAAAAATCTTTAAATACTTTGGCCACGTCGTACGAAACCAGCACTCGATGGAACGACTCATTGTCCAAAGGCAAATGGAAGGCAAACGTTCACGCGGTCGATGACCTACGCGTTGGACAGACATCATAATAGCAGCCACACAAACTTCCATTGTTCAATGTGCACGGGACGCTGAAGATCGTAGGGACATGGAGCTGCAGACATCACAAGAGCTGCAGCATCTAAGGATACGTCATCGTGAAACCACGACTCTGACTCTAACTCAACTATCTCCTTGCCACCTGCAAGGAAGAGTTCGGGACGAATAAGTAACAAAAATCCGGGAGATGGGCATCAGCATCTCCTTGCGTAGTTGTTACACCTGCTGCGGTCACCAACCCGCTCGCCAGGCGCGGTGACTATCGGCAAAATCCTCAAAGTGAAAGGTGCAGAGAAACCGGCGCCCAGTCCCCGGCAGCCCCGTTATTCGAAGGTAAGGCAGACGTCCGGCTACCACAACCGACGACTTCTGCACCTGGCATCATACAACACCAGGACACTGAAGACCGACGAGAAGATACAGAAGCTGGAAGACGAGATGCACAAGTTACACTGGAGTGTTTTGGGGTTGTCTGCAGTCCGAAGACAGGGGGAAGACACGATAATCCTAAAATAAGGCAACTTGTTCTATCACCGGGAGGGCGAACATCTGTCTCAGGGTGGTGTCGGGTTCATCGTCCACAAATTCTTCGTCAAGTGTCACGTGGTAGCAGTTGACAGTACATACATATATGCGCGACTTCTACACACCCAGACTATGAGGTCGAGATTATGTATGAGGACGTAAGTAGAGCCATACAGACCTCAAAGAGGCACTTAACCGTTTTTATGGGGGATTTTAAGGGAAGACTAGGCACGCGGAATGATGGCGAGCGGAAGGAAGCGGGACCCTTTAGAATTGGACAACGGAACGCCACTAGCTTGCCAACTTCTTAGAGAGGGAAGACTTTATGATGAACTCTTTCTTTAAGAAGAGGGCACAGCAAAAGTGGACATATTTAATGATGTCTCTGTGGTGTCTCTAGGTCTCGGGTACACTCAGAGCATACTCTCGGTCTCATGAGGGAGATGCGAGAACTTTGTGTGTCTAACCTCAATGTCGAAATACAGACTGCTCAATAAACAAATCTCTCAAAGTAGACGACGCGAGTGAAAGCCTTCGATTCCATCGAGCACTGGGCGGTGCTGGAGTCTCTTCAGCGTTGCCAGATCGACTATAGGTAGGAAGTGTGTCTACACAGCCGCCACCATGTCAGTCCCAGTACACGATCGAAGCACGAACCCAATCCAACTGCAGCAGGGATTCAGGCAAGGCGATGTCATATCACCGAAGCTGTTCAACGCTGCGTTGAAAGATTTGTTCAAGCTAATGGACATGGATAATGAACATGTCACACATATTAACAATGGCAAACACGTCACACATATTCGATTTGCCGATAATATAGTTATCTTGGCAGATTCGCTGACGGCCCTCAGCACTTATGCTAGGTGACCTTAATAGTGCCTCACAACGGGTGGGTCTTAAGATGGACATGGACAAAACGAAAATCATGTCTAATGTCCATGTCACACCCGTACCGGTAGTTGTTGACGGCACTCCTCTCAAAGTTGTTGACGCGTATATTTACCTGGGACAAACGGATGGGTAAGTCCAACTTTGAGAGGGAGGTCACTCGAAGAAACCAACTCGGCTGGGCTGCGTTGGAGAAATTACATAGTATCTTCTCGTCCACAATTCGATTCGTCAATAATTTCGACTTCAGGCTCTGCCTGAAGTCCTTCACGTGGTCCTTCACTGTAGGCCTCATTCAGAGGCTCAGGGTCGTTCAGCGTGCTATGGCTATATGCTAGAGCTATGCTTGTAATTTCGCTAAGAGACATGATTCGAAACGATGAAATCCGAAGACAAACAAAGCTTACCGACATAGCTCTCAAAACTAGCAAGCTCAAGTGGCAAAAGGCCGGCCCCATCTCTGGTAGGACCGATAACCGATGGGGAAGTAAGGTCCTCGAGTGGCGACCACGTTTAGGCAAGAGGAGCACAGGTCCCCCCTCTACCCCACCAGGTGGATAGATGACCTGGACGCTGAACCTGACGCTTTTGCTCCACGCTTCCGGGGTGGTTCCGTTATTGATGACAGAATCAAACAACTTTTGGAGCGCCACTAGTACGGGTTTACCGCCAGCTTTTAGCAGCCTTGTTGTGATTCCGTCATCGCCCACTGCCTTGCTGTTTGAGAGCCTGAAATTTTTATTAAACTTCAAATTAAAAACAAATTAAAGGCAAACAAATTAAAGGCTTTGAGGCAAAATGAAACGATGATGCGAATGGTATTTTTTAAAATAAAACTTACCTTTATTATTCATCATAGGATTGTTACTGAAAGATAAAAGAGGGTGAACGACGACGTTATACAAAATTGAAGCGCATACGATTGCGTCTAAAAACTTTGTGATAGTGAGCGCAGCGTCTAAAACACGGCAGAATATTAATAAACTTGGTTTTAACCGGTTAATTGTTACAACCGAAACCTAAATTCGTGAAAAACCGGTACTTCGCATAAACCGGTAATAACCGGTTAAGTATTGGATTTATGTTGTAAATTGAACTTGGGGCCGTTCAAGTATTACGTAAGCACTATTGGGGGGCGGGGGGAGGTCTTTGTTTTGCTTATTTTGGATGACATGGGGGGTAGATGATGATTACGTCATCGATAGTTGTTTACTTTTTACAATACTGTACAAAAAATATATTTTTAATTGAAAAATGTTAACGTAAGCATGGGGGGAGGGAGGTAGAGCTTTGCTTGCTTTTGCTGACGAGCGGGATGGGGGGGTAAATAATTGTAATAAATCTGCTTACGTATATGTGAACGGCCCCTTATTGAAGAAAATCTAAAGTTCGACCGGATTTCGAATGTTTTTTTCTCCCAATGCTATGGCGTCTGGAATAGACTTCGAAATATATCAACAAAAAAGGTTCTTCATCCCGAAGAACTTTCCGTTTTCTCGCCTATGTTAGGTTATGGGGACGATCCCACCTTACCGTTAAAATTATTGTTTCCTTATTACTTTCAATATTACTATATACCTATCAGACACCTTATCCTACCATTGGTGGTATAAAGTAAACAAATATAATCCTAACCTTATATATTTAAAGCATACAAAATTACTTATACTCTGGCAGTAAGTTATATTATAATATGTATTTAAAGCACAAAACTGGATTAAGGTAACATTTATCTATATTTATAGCTGCTATTTGCGACATAGTCTTTTATTTTTAATATTTGTATATTGATTTATTGAACTAAAAGTGTAAAGTTATTATTATAGAGAAAAAAAAGTATATATTGTAAACTTTAAGCCCTAATTAATTTGAAAGTGCTATTACCCAATAAAAATATATGAATACCTAATGGTAAGGGTTATCAGCCGCCCACGGACATCTATAAACAACTTTATACAGAACATGGGCTCCATCTTAAGTCAATCACAGATGCGTTGCTACTCCCGAGGACTCAGATGGTGGTTTCATATACCAGAAATCCGGTAATAACGCTAAAATGATCCAACTGTTCAAAACATGAACTTAGTTTATAATTAAGTTAAAAATATATCTTTCGATTAATGCTTTGTGATACTAGATTTCTTTAATACTTTAATATGATTTTTAGACTTAGCATTAGTATTTTCTTAAATACTCTGCAGTTATGTAGTATTTTATGTGTATTAGTTTATAAAAAGGTTGCAGATTACAGTAATTGAATATTACAGAGATCCTATAGGGGTTTCCCTATATAAAAGTTTTACTTATAACTTAGTTACGGTTCAAGTTTAGTCAAGTTAATAACTACGATCACTATATAGGGCCCGTCCCAGAAGACACTCACAAAGCCCTAAACACCCAGAACGTCGTTCCACAAGCGATCGCGGTCGTTATGCTCGTGGCGAATACGTCACTCATGACGTCATGACTTACGCCCGTGTGAAGCATACGACGACCCATCTATAAAGATGGGTTGAAGTGAACGTTCCACTAGAGATTATGTCAGTAACGCTCATACGGGAAATATGCTGTCGTGAGTGTGAGCTTTGTGAAAGTCTAATGGAACGCAATCATAAAAATATTGTTAAGTATTTAATCAGTTACTAAGGCACCATATGAACAGGTTTTGTTATAGACCTAAGTAAATATTTACTCATATGAAGCAGTCAATAATTAGTAAGGAGTAATTATTGAAATTTCATAAGCTTTTTTATTTGCCGAAGCACCATGTGCATACTAAGATTCTTTTAAACGTAGTATTTGCGCGGCCCCATAAAAAGCTATTTGAAAAATATTAAAAGATTGTTAGCTTATCAGTTAAAGGACGTAATCACACCAATTTGTTGGACAAGTCAATCGATTGCCAGCTATTAACTCGTTATTGCGCTTAGTAGCCGAGCTAGAGCGAGGTCCTTTTCGTAGTTAATAATGTAAACCGGCCACATCGCTCGTAGGACCGATAACCGATGGGGAAGGAAAGGCCTCGAGTGACGACCACGTTTAGGCAAAGGGAGTCGCCCCTTACCAGGTGGACCGATGACCTGAAGAAGACGGCGGAAAACCGTTGGATTCAGAAGGCACAAGACCGTTTGGAGTGGCGTCATTTAGGGGAGGCCTATGTCCAGCTGTGGACCTTAAAGGGCTGATGGATGGATGGAATGTAAACCGAAAAGGAAAAACAAATATATTGGTATTTCTGTATAACCTTGTAAATCAAATTGCAATTAGCTCGAGAAAGCTTAATTAGATTGGTTTTGATCGTCTTGCTCGTTTCTCCTTAATCAGTCTGACAGTCTTAAATCTATCTATAAATTAATACTTTCATGTCTTTTAAAATATTGTAAAGTATCCAATGCATTGCAATATATTGCAATGTATGATTTAAAATGAAGACTTAAACACATAATGCATGGTTTATACTAACAATTATTGTTTTTGTGGAAACATAATAAACTTCTGCTAAGGGAACGGGTATACAGTATCTTAAAGGTACAGTGTAGTATCATATTGTATGTGCTATCTTGAATTAAAATTGACATTAAATACATTTTTTTTGAATTGCTAGTGAAATGGTAATTAAATTAATTTCTCTTTGTAATATTAGCTATAGTGTTAATTGGATATGCATTAATTTAATTAGACTAAGGATTTTTTCTATTGTAAAAGGCGGCGGATTTCTCGCACAACAACTGAGGGACAAGGATATGGCTGAAAAACAGCGCTGCACGGGATTTCTATCCTGTGTCAAACGCTGAGCCACCTCCTTTTGCCTTTCGACGAATATAAGTTTACTTTTTTTTACTTTATCATTTTCCAAGCTGTATGTTTTAAGGTAATAAAGTATTATTATTATTATTTACACTGTATTATTTACGTATGTTATCGTATTGTATCTCTAAAATGCAACCAACTACGTATTCTAATCAGTATCTGTGAACTACACTTACATATTCTACACAAAGTACATGTTTTGTATCTATAAAATCCTTTTGTGCAAATTATGTTCTTTTTTTAAAACGTTCTGTTTCTTTGTTATGTTACCTGTATACAATGTTCCTTGTTAACTGCACGTGAGTTCTGAGCTACTTAGTAAAAAAAAACCTTTATTTAAACAAGGTTTGCAGAGAATTATGAGTTCTGAGTGCAGTACACGTATAGTGTATATTCTGAAATTATAAAGTCCTGAATTTTCGGCTTTTTGCTCGTTTTTGTTTATCGTTCAGTTCTATGTAAGTTACTTGTATGAATATAATAATGCTTACGACTCAGTTATTGGTCAGGTTATTAATATTAATATTACATAGTATCTTAGACAATAGTCTGCGGTACCCCATGTATCCTATATCCAGGAGGTGTTAGAGGTGTCTTATACAGTAGTCTATAATACCCCATATACGGAGTGTCCTGGACGTATCTTAAACAGTAGTCTGCGGTACCAGTTTTGTCCTAAAAGTATCTTAGATAGTAGTTTGTAGTACTCCGTGTACTAGATGTTTCCAGGAGGTATCTTAGACGGTAGTTTGTAGTACCCCATGTACGAGGTGCATCTAGGAGGTATCTTAAACCGTAGTCTACAGCACCCCATGTACGGAGTGTCCTGGAGGTATCTTTGACAGTAGTCTGCGGTACCCCATGTACCAGTTTTGTCCTAAAACTATCTTAGACCTGTGTGTGTTTGTAGTACCCCATGTACGGAGTGTCCAGGAGGTATCTTATACAGTATTCTGCGGTACCCCATGCAGCAGTTGTATCCCGAAGGCACGTTATACAGTAGTCTGCGGCACGCCATGCACGAGGTGCGTGCGGGAGCGCGCGCGCGGCAGCGGGTCCGGCGCGCGCGACACGCTGTCCTTGAGGGAGAGCGCGGAGCCCGTGGACGCCTGCGACGGAGGCCGCGATGACAGCGTTTGGGGTTGACTCGCCTGTTTAACAATATGGGGTTTGTTGGTTTATTTCGAATGTCTTGCAAAAATTAATTAAAATTTATGACTAGTGCAGGTGGCACTCATTAAATTGTTTTGAACCTTTTTACACGTGCAAACCCCACCTGCAAACAAAGTTTATAAAACCACTCGTCTCATTTTATTTTTCTTACTTCGCTAATCGATCTGACAGAGAACAGACGTATCCCTTCATAGTTTTAAATTTGAAAATATAATTTAACAAGTATTTAAATTATAAAATACGTTTTATTTACGCCCTTAACCGAATTTCCTATAGGGTTTAATAACAAATAGCTGAACCACTGAAAATGATTGTATCGATTGTCAAACATAAATCGATGTATCGATTGTTCCGTGGGAATAAGATATTTTCCAATAGTAAAAAGTAGCCTATATGCTAATCAAGAGTGTCAGCTAACTCCCTACCAAATTTTATGAAAATTACTCCAGCCGTTTAGACGCGAAGAAGAAACAAACACACACTCACAAACTTTCGCCTTTATAATATTAATATATACATATTTAACAATATGGGATTTAATGACAATGTTTACTTACAATAAATATAGTTTTTTGGAAAGTGAACATTTCAAATTGATTGCATGGTACATACACTTGTATATATGTATACAATTGTACATACATATGTTGAGTGCATATGTATGTACAATTGTATACGTATGTACAACCATATGTTAAACCATAGGGATGGGAAATTAGAATTCGTAATTTGTTTGTTATTTGAGCTACTTTATTTTAGATAACTTGAAGTCGGTCCTCCCTCTTCTTTTTTATGCTAAAATATGTATATTTGTTACTAATTATTGTGTTTCTACAACTAGCAAGTCTACGCCTACAATTGTAATGGCTTTAGGCCAGCCCTTCATTTACTCTGTTTTGTTTTTGTGAAAAAATGTATCAATGTGTATTATGTTGGTGTTCAATAAAATAAATAAGTACTCACAGCGCGGCTGAGCGACTGCGGCGTGGCGGGCCGCTTGACGGGCACGTCGCGGTACTCGTAGATGTTGTCCCGCGAGCGCGACGCGTTGTCCACGCCGCCCTCCGACCCCACCATGAAGATGTCGCCGTCGTAGAAACGGTCCGACTCGCTGGAAATGTTATGAAAATACTTTATATTCTGCTTTTTTTATGTCTCTAATATGGGAAAAACAAACGAGCATGCATGTGTATATTAAGTAGCAGGCGAGCATCCAGTCCACCCGATGGCAAATGCTCATGGTCGCAGTTGGACATCTGTGATAAACTTCTTAGAGAGCAGATGTTTTGTTTGTAGTAAATTACAGATGCGTTCCGACACCCGGTGCTCACTTCACCCTAAAAAATAGGTGCCGATGTTCAACAATGTGGCATAGACGCCAATGTTTAGCATTTAAACTTGGGAGCATTTTTGAACGGCACCAGATAGGAGCCATGCTTTTTTATATACTTTTAAAGTAGCAAACGAGCATGTAGTCCACCGGATGGTAAGTGATTATTGCCGTCCATGCACATGAGTGAGCAGCTTTATGTAGAACGGAGATTCCATCTGAAGTTAATCACATGCATAGCCATTCCTGAGGGAAAAGGTCGCTTCATATGAAAGTAAGCCGGCAAAAATACCCTTCCACCGAAATGCAGCAGAAGTAGATGGCAGTACCTCCACGATTAAACCATACTGTTGGTATTGGCAACATGATATCCACGAGCGGCAATGACTTATCATAACCAATAATTATATTATTGATAGCATGGATGGTTCTAACGTCTCCTCGCCTCATCTCAGCCTCTTGTACATCATCATTGATTTGTTACAAAAATTTTGAATATAAAACTAATATAATAAATGTATGATCACCTACATGGCAGGTACCAGTTTCCATTTCGGTGGTATAGCCCTGTTGTTGACAAACATTTTTGTTAGTAGGTTAGTAATGAAGAAGTTATTATAATGATACATCATATCAA
This sequence comes from Spicauda simplicius, assembly GCA_949699795.1. NCBI lineage: Eukaryota > Metazoa > Arthropoda > Insecta > Lepidoptera > Hesperiidae > Spicauda > Spicauda simplicius. The sequence goes on along the minus strand of OX453058.1, from coordinate 3,362,759 downwards.
AATATGACACAGAAACAGATGATATGAACAAAACACGAAACATATAGGGATAATACTAATATAAGAAAAATATGATTTCTAAGTCTTGTAATGTTTTATTCATATCAGTGATTGGCCTGCAAATACGATCGCTCCAAGAACTGTATATAACGTGTAGGCTTGACATCATTATTATCATTGTCGGACTGGCCTTATACATATTACATAAAAGTAAGGATTGCCAGCCGGGTCCTTTAATTATGCATGTCAATACTCTGTCACCTACATTCAAAAAGGCACATATTTTCAAAAAAGCAGTTGTCAAAAGAGATCAAACGATAATTTACGGAATCCGTAAATAAATTGTTGTCAAAAGATAATTTACGGAATCCGTAAATAAATTGCTTACACATTGAAAATTACTTATTTTTATAGCCATTGTAATTCTTTATCAAGTTCTTTAAATTAGCAAAATATTTTCCATTATTAAATTTTAAAAATTATAATCAGTCATATAAATAGAATTAACAATTATATTAAAAGTACAACAAAGCGAGAAAGGAGAAAAATGAAATGACTAATATAAGATGTATAACCACGTTTCTTTCCATGTAGTTTTTTCCGATACCGTCTGTACAACTTAAGAGTTAGATAAAAAAAATTAGATGCACTTTTTTAAGTACCGGGGCAGTACAATAAGGCTTTTTACTTTTTTAAGGGGACAGCGAAAAAAGTTAAGAAAAACAAAGTCACCAAAGTTGTCGAGTTAGCAATGTTAATAAACAGTTAAGGTAGGACACACATAACCTCATTTCACCGTTCTCTTACCGCTTAGCGTTCCGCCACAGCATGCAGCACACGACCAGTAGCACGATAAGCACGAGGCACGCGCTCGACACCGACCAGAAGGCTATTTGCAGAGGCTGTTTCGGCTCCCACCAGTACTGCAATAACGTGAATGTTAAACATATCTTTAGAGTGCGTTCCATTAGGCGTTCACAACGTTCACGCTCACGTCGGCAGTTGTTCCCGTTCCACTAGCTTGGGAGCGTTACTGACGTAGTCTTTAGTGGAACGATCACTTCGATTCACCTTATTAGATGGGTCGTCGTGAGCTTCGCGTGAGCGTAAGTCGTGACGTCATGAGTGACATTTTCACCGCGACCACGACGACCGCGGTCCTCATGTGGAACGACTAAAGGACCGTTTTGAGTGTTGTGGGCGCCTTCTGGAACGCACCCTTAGTATAATCTAAGTATCTTTGACGAGCCGCGTGGCGGTGCGGTTACCATACCGGTCTGACACGCAGTGGGTGCCGGGTTCGATTCCTGGCCAGACAGGTATCTGAATGATGAGTTTAGATTGATGTTCTGTGTCTGGTGTTTGTGTATTCGTCTTGTGTATGTCCATGGTACCCGCGACACAGAAGAAAATCCTACTGTGGGCTATGAGTGTAGAAAGCGTCTATCTTTGTTCTAATCAATTTATTCAAGGTAGTAAAACTAGTGTAGTTCAACCGGGGAAGTACCTCTGCCACACCTATCTCTAGTATTTCTTGCGTTTCGATAGAAGGGTATGGTTGCCGGCACAGTTTCACATGAGGCGATCATCATAGTCCCCGGGGATCTGTGATTGACTTTAGGTGGAACCCATGTTCATAAACATAAACATTTCATAAACGTTTTTCACCTACCTCAGTTATGGGAGGATAAGTGGGCACCAATCTACCAATCACAGTGGGCAGGTACATGGTCCAAAATGCGAGCTCTGTCTGCCTGTAGTTGAGCTGTATGCTGGAGTTGAAGGTGGTGTTCAGGTTGAGGTAGCGCAGCTGGCCAGCGTGGGCCATCTCGAAGTGGACGCCTAGGATGCGGGATCTGGTTGGATTTCTGTGAGCAAATGAAATACATAGTGTAATTCAAAGCTTATTCATACACAATATACAAATACGACACTTATACATTTGATCCATCCATACAATTCAACACTACAACACAACAACTAACAAGAAATCCGTTGAGTAATTCGCCAAACTTCGACGAGAAAGTAAATGCTAAGTAGGAATTCAGGCGTACAATCATTTGGCACTATAAAACCGTACGCCTCCGGAGAATGGGCGAATATCGCGGCGAGTAACGAATACAAATGGTTATTTATATACCCTTATCTTTGCTTATGTAGCAAGTAGTTACTGACAACAAAATGCGTGCAAACGAGGCACAAAGATCGTATGATCTTTGGTGACGTCACTTTAGCGATAAGGCCGACGCACTTAGCTCCACCCACTTTTCAATGGCGCGAACGCATCCCATTGTATTAAATCATCCGCCCTCTGTCATTGGTCGATTAATTTTAAACTTAATATTTTGTTTCTTCTTCTATTTTCTTCTATCTTATGTCTCGTGCGCAATACACGTTTACTATAAGTCCTTCGGTCTTTTATTTATAACAACCGCTACAATTATTTGTCTGTGTTTGAGCACGAAGTAATTTCAGTAATGTTTATACCTAGATTAAAAATGCAGAAACTGGATATAAATTTTAAGTGTACAGAGGAATATTGTTATACTAACGCTGTGTCTTCGTACAACTATAGTAGTGTGAAAATTCAGTTGGCGATCTAAATAAGCGGCTAACTCTTAACTGTTAGCTTGCGACGCACAAAAATTGGTCTAAGATTTCAGCTAACTCTAATTTCAGTTCGCCACAAATTTGCGGATCACTCAGTCGGTCGCTAACAGTTTGCCTGCTGGAGACACGGCCTAAGTTTTCGTACTGAATTTAAACTAAATAAACAGATACGTTTGATTAGCGGCAAGAAATAATAACAATTATTAGCTAAAGCCTTTACTTTTGCTTATGTATTTACTTGTATTTGTGTGTGTTCACTCTTCATATCACTCCAAACAATTTTGTACATAAATCTATTTTACTCACCCAAACCTCGCAAAGTCCGAATACGCTTTCATGAAGAAGTGACTCATATTCCTATCATTAGGCGTCCACGCTTGCCTGTCCAGCCTATAGCGCCGCGGAAAGAACTCCTGGTCCATGAACGGAGCGCCCGTGAGGAAGAAGTGCTCGGTGTCGTGTGCGTACAGCCTCCACTCCGGCCACCTGAAGGCTTCCACGGTGGTATTCAGCACGTACATGTATACCGGTACGTTTTGCTCTAGAAGCAGTTTGACCATCTTGTCCGTTGGTGCGCGGTACAGGAAGTCTGATAGCAACTGGAAAGTAAAATTAAAGTAGCGTTTTATTCCCATAGGCTTATATTGAGATACATTATGAATAATATTGTAGTATAAATAGTTCGATGATTGAATTGCCACCGATGAGAGGATACCACGCATCACCATGGGTGCGTCTCATTAGACATTTACAAAGTCCACTCTTGCGACCGCAGATTTTCATAATCTCTAGTTGAACGATCACTTCGACCCACCTTATTAGATGGGTCGTCGTGACCGTCGCGTGGGCGTAAGTCATGACGTCATGACTGACTTTTTTGCCGCGACCACAACGACCGCGGTCGTCTCGTGGAACGACGTTTTGGGCTTTGTGAGCGGCTTCTGGAACGCGCCCCTAGACTAACACATAGGATACTTATTAACGCGTAAGCTGCGAGAATAACCTAGTTTAATAAAAAAAATACTCACATGTACATACTGGTCCCGTATCGCGCTGACGTTGTGCGGCTCGGGGTGGTACGTATACATGTAGCGTATCGCCTCGTAGATGCCCCGCGGGTTCAACGTGTAGTTGTACCGGAACACTAGCTCGTTCACTTTGTTGTTGAACCATCTCTCGTCTATTTCGTACGTGGGTGCGAGGGAATCGTTGTTATCTGTGAGCAATGAACAATATTGTATGTATGGTATTCTTAGCGTTATGACATGGGGCGCGTAAGGGTCAATTTATACTAGGGCAGAGTCGAAGCGCATCGAAGCGTCTATCCAAAAGTGAACATAACAAATTCAACCTTAACTCCACAGCGTAACGCACACATTACTTCTGCGTTTTTAAAAAATCGCGCGCATTCTTCTGATTTCGCACGTCTGCGCGCGATCAACGCTGATTGTTACGCGCGCATTCTCTTTAGTTGTTAAGAATTTGACGCGTCGATGCGCTTCGCCTCTGCGCTAATATAAATTGACCCTAAGAAAGGTGCAAAAAGTGGTCTCCTTCGCCGGCGATTCATTGGTGAGTGCTCCGGCATTGCAAGTGTCCGTAAATGACGGTGACTACTTCCTATCAGGTGGCCCATATGTTTCACTAACATAAACTACAGTTTTAAAATTTGGAAAAAAATATGGCAACAATATTGTAAGATATTGCAAGTCTCAACACGAATCACTCACCTTGAAATGAATTAATGACAAGCCATTTTATAGCTAACCTAACCTTATAGCTTTTAACACATACGTATTTATTGAATAGTTTCTTACCGGATCTTCTTACTTGAGATCTCGTTCTGATCCGTAACGTTAGAAAAACAGTTGTAATTGACAATTTGTAAATTTCTCCATAGGCATATAAAAGATAACAACATGTTTTTTAGAAATTAAGATCAGATTTACAGGATTTACAAATTTTCTCATACTCTCATATCCAGGTAATAAATTTTTTCATACTCTGCACTGGCGGCGGGGTCACGCGTATTCAAACAACAAAAGGTTCTATCATCTTCAAAATACCTCAAAAATCTTAAAAACATACTCTGTGTGACTAGTGAAAACAGGTATATATCTGTTTTTTCTAATATCACTTTACGTCGAAATTGTTAACTAATATATTCGACAGATTTAACAACCCAGTAATTTCTAAAGTATCGATAAACCTTAATTTGGAAAACATTTAAAAAATCGGAGATCCATTCGCAAAGTCACTTTGGGAATAAGAAGGCCTATACCTATTTTCTCTAGGAATTCAGATATATAGATAACACAACTAAAATAACCCCAACAAACTTACATATGACATAGGCCGCTTCTTGTGTAGTCACACCTGTCATATACTGTAGCGCAGGATTGAACTGTCTCCTCTGAATGAGGTCCTCTGGGAGCATCTGGAGGAAGTGCCAGTCCCTCTCCCTCCAGCCCTCGTACCACTGGTCGCCAGGGAACGTGAAGTTGTTCTCCAGTACCGGACCCCATGGGATGAAGCCAACTTGGGGCTGTAATAAAATAAAATGTACATTTTGTAAGTTAGTAAGCCGCGAAGGCCATTCATTACCCATATTTTGAAGTACTTCTACGTTAGAATGAAAATCAAAATAATAATTGGACCTACTTATGGAAAACATTCGTGTCTCAACAATTTTTTTTTATCTGACAGAAGCAGCAAACGAGCATGCAGTCCACCTGATGGTAAGTTGTCACTGCCGCCCATGGACATCTGTAATCAACTACCTACAGAACATGGGTTCCATCTGAAGTCAATCACATATGCGTTGCTACTCCCGAGGACTATGATGGTCACTCATGTGAAAGTGTGCCGGCATCCACACCCTTCTATCGAAACGCAAGAAATGCTTCACGCTAGAAATAGGTGTGGCGGTGGTACTTCCCAGTCGAACTACACTGATTCTACCACCTTGAAATTTCAGTTAAAAAATATCAATTCACCTGAAACTCAGCATTGCCCAGTTCATAAAAGCTCCTGCCTTGACGGAGACAGTTGACCAGCTTCCAGGAGGAGTCCACCGGGCAACCCAGCAGGCGGCCGAATATTATAGACGTGTTTTGCACTCGGAACTTGTCTTGAATCAATGCCCAGTCAGCCAAAGCGGAACCACTCTAAAAGGAATGATAAATTATGGTAGATTAGATTCTGCCGTCAGATATTTGGAGTTTACTAAAATGCTCGAATGTTTAACACATCGTTGTAAAGACTAAAGTCTGTTTATTTTATATTTTCAAAACAGATATTGTAATTATACTAAGTGGCCAATCTATAAGCTTTATTCTTCTTTATACAATTAAAGTAGCAAACAAGCATGCTGACACCTTAAGGTAAATTTTCACTGCTGCCTATGGACATCTGTAATTTCTCATATGTGGTTTTATATGCAGTTTAATACAGATTTGTTTCTTAAAGATGTTCATGGATTTAAGTGTGTTGCGATCAGATGGTAATCTTGTTTTTGACTTAAAATTCTTGAATAAAAAAATGGCGTAAGAACGTTACTCACTTTCAATGTAACTGGGATTGTAAAAAAGTACTTATAATCTCTAATTTTGGACTAATATTATCGCGGAATTGACACACCTTAACTTGTAACGGGTTCTCTCGATATTGGATATTTGAATTAATTTCATTATATCGACATGAATCGTGGGCGAAACTGCGACCTGACAAACCTGAGCTATAATCCTCGTAACGATATCCCTGGTCTGCGGCGCCACGGCAAGAAGTCCGGCGGACGCGGCCCCCGCGCCCGGCCCGAACAGCGTGATGGAGGCGGGGTCCCCGTTGAACGGGGCGATGTTGTCGCGCACCCAGCGGAGTGCCATCGCCTGGTCGAGGATGCCGTAGTTCCCCGGGGAGTTCTCGTCCGCTGTCGACAGGAAACCTGCGAACAGATTGTGTTATTGCATTTTTTACTACCTGCAAAAATATGGTGTTCATTTTTTTGTTATTATACAATAGTAATTCATACGAATTTGTTTATACGGTGCAACAATATCACAAACAATATTTTTAAAGTGTCCATTTTCGAAAGCGTCTAACTCGAACGTGTTTTTTTGTTATTATACAAATAGTAATTCATATGATTTTTTTTTATTATTTTTAAGTGTCCGTCAGCATAAGCGTCTAGCTCCAGCGTGTAAAAATATTAACTTGTAGAATAGATACATAATAATCATACTTATTTGTTTAACACCTATTAAAAATATTTTCTTTTTGTATGCAAAATGGAGATTTTATTAATGGTTTCTCCGAATCTTTGCATAGAAATATTTAATATCTATTGACATATACCACATACATGACATTAAATATATGTTCAGTCCTTGGCGTAAAGTATAAGAATAGCTATGTTATAATTACAAAATCGAAAATATCAATTCTCGAAAGACAATTTATGACTTACCAAGAGCACCGAGTCTGTAGTTGAACGAGACCACGACAACATTATAGAACGCAGCGAGCATATGCGCGGGGAACAGGTTCGATGCCCCGGACGAGAACTGCCCGCCATGGATGTATACCATCACGGGGAATTTCTGAGCGGTGGCGCCAGCTTCCGTCTGAAACGTATAGTTTTGTATAGAAGTAGTTTTTTGTTTTGGTAGAAGAGTTTGGTTGCCCGCCCACTTATATAAAGAATTTATCTTAGTCCTCGGGAGTGGCAACGAATCTGTGTTTAGCTTCAGAGAGAATCGCTGTTCAACATGGAGTTACCACTTGCCATCATATACACCTGACAGAAAGTGGTCAACAAACATCGATAATGAACCCAACATAAGGTTAACTTAACCTGAGGTTGATTACAGGTGCTACTTCGGAAGACTGGTGGTAGTATAAAGGTGGTAGAACCAGTGTAGTTCGTTTCGATGGAAGGGTGTGGTTGCCGGCACACATTTATATGAGGCGACCATCATAGTCCTCGGGAGTAGCAACGCATTTGAGATTACAGATGTCCATGGGCGGCAGTGACCACTTACCATCAGGTGGACTGCATGTTCGTTATCTATTTCAGTCAGATAAAAAAATAAAAAAAGACTAAGTTGGAATACTTCGGCGGTACCTATTAGTGTGGTAAGATTATCATTTGTCCCTTACACCAATAGATTCATGCAGAGTAAATTCTTCGTATAGGACATAGTTCCATCATATAAACAGTTAAACGACAATCAAATCCTATTTATCCCTTATTGAACCTTGTCACAGCACACACAAACAATAATTGTAGGACGAGGCTAGTTTTTGTCCTCTGGGGGATGTCCGGGCGATAATGATCGCATATAATCATTGTAGCGAGTGCAAACGGTCGCTAGGGATCAATTACGTATATGCGACACTGAAATTAATAGCTCGGGATAAATTGTTTGGGAATATAATTAAATGACGTTAATAATAAAATTCCTTTGGTTTAAGAAATTGCGCAATGAAATAAATAGAGCATCGGTAAGACGCTTATTTCTAGCGAAGTGAAGGGTGTATTTACCGGATCATATGCTTAGATCTTTAAAACAACGCTACGGATTTTAATGTAGTTTTTTTTAATAGATAGAGTGATTCAAGAGGAAGGTTTTTGTGTATAATACATGCGTAATATAGTAGAGAGACACTGATAATTTTAGATTTTTGACTTTTAGGCGGACCGAAGTTGCATGCAGTCCATCTGATGGTAAGTGGTCACTGCCGCCCATGGACACCTGTAATCAACTACCTACAGAACATGGGTGCCATCTGAAGTCAATCACAGATGCGTTGCTACTCCCGAGAACTATGATGGTCGCCTCATATTAAAGTGTGCCCTTCTATCAAAACGCAAGAAATGCTTCACGCTAGAAATAGGTGCGGCGGTGGTACTTCCCCGTTCGTTACTGCTGGTCCGTACTGGTTCTACCACCTTGACAACTTTAAACTGCATTAAGACGTGCGAGAATTATTTTATTGTATGCCAGTATTTGTATTTGCGTAAAAAAACTTTTATTGCCTGATGTAGTCGTTCCAAGTAAAAAGATTAGATGCCTGCAGTTTGCGCATCAGCTTTCTTTGAGTGTTGTTGGTCATTCGCGGTTTCTGTTTCGCGGCATACGGACGGAACATAAATCTCGCGAATACGGAGCTATTACTGTTTAACATATGCAATATGCGCTCTGCCCGACAACACACAGCATCAGAACAATTAGTTCGGCTAGTTGTAATTATACCCGTTAGTCCTACTTAGAATTTAATTTGCGATAGGAGTGATTAACATGTTCTAATTTAGACGTAATCGTGTACCGCCCTCATAATTACTGACTAATCAACCAATCCACACACGCACGCTTTACACACACGCTTTCTACACTCATAGCCCCACAGTAGGATTTTCTCCTGTGTCGTGGGTACAAACACCCAGACCCAGAACAGGAATCTAAACTCATCATTCAGATACCTGTTTGGCCGGGAATCGAACCCGGGACCCATTGCGCGTCAGACCGGTATGGTAGCCGCTGCGCCACGCGGGTCGTCAATCCGCAGAAAGCCTTCAATTATTGGCGATATCTACATCTCTTCCGCTCTTAATTATAAATGGCAGGATGATTACATCAGGAACGGCCTCTGCTTTGTATACCATTGTCGTCTGTTATACCTTTATGTTATAGACAAAAGACAATAGAATAGATAATCAAAACTTGTATAGCATTCATATAATTAATCTATACAAGGTAGAACGACTTTAGTTGACGGGAGGTGTATCACCGCCACAACTGTATTAGTTAAAAACTTCGTTTATCAATTATCAATTTGAGAAAACCGTATAAAATCCTTTACATAGTTTTAAATCAGACAACGGAATTGACAGACAGAGGCGGCAAAGGAAACTTATTTTATACTATGTGTAGAAAATATGAAATTGTTTCGTATATATATGAGTAAACAGCCGCGTGCAATAATTCGTCAGTAAAAGTACCTTAATTTATGTTTCTCTTACCGAGAGTTAAAACTCAGGGCCTCGCTTTTGCGTCCCTGTAGTTCCGGGATAAGAATACGGCCTCGGCATCCCCTGCCTGTCGTAAGAGGCGACTAAAAGGGGCTTCTGGGGTTGCGGGCGGCTAGAGTGAGAGCTCGAACCGTTCTGTCAGGCGACCCCGGGAAGGACGGCGGTATGTGTGGTCGTAAAGACCAGACGGGGCGGTGGGCTCAGCCGCCTATCTGGGAGCCCGATGGGGCAACGCGCTCAGAGGACTTCGGTTGCGTTCCTTTGGAGATCCCAGAGTCCTCTATGTAGCGCCGAGGATGGCCACATGGGGGGTTTTAGTGCGGTAAAAATCCCACATAACCCTGCGTCGCTACCACGACGTCGGATATCTTTTAAAGGATTTCCCCTCAAAAACAAAAAAGGGCCTCGCTACTTACTGGATAACTGGTTGCTACAGTCCGTCAAAATAGTGATCAACCGAACGGTGACTCATTAGTCGACTCGCTAATTCCGAGCTTGATTGCAAATCACCGTATCGATTGGCACTGACCTATCAACGTCAAACAAAACTCGACATACGATGAGAATGAGAGGGAACTGAAGCAAAATTTCAATTTGAGAGACATTGAATTGTGTTCGCATTTGAAGGTATTTGTTAAAGTTATGAAACGGAGATAAAATTCATGGTTGTCCTTTTCTAGCACAAAATCGTCACTTTTTGATAAGTTACACGATTAACTACATTATTACCAGTAATTCAATTTTCCAAAATTTTGAATCCCGAACTATCTGTCCGCACTGCTCAAGCTACAAGCCTGCCTAAAGCCTGATTAATATTGTTGATTTGTTACACGATTTTTTGGTATTTTGAATTAAGAAACACCCTAATTATTATTTTTATTTCGAGTGTTACAACTGCCCACATTGGTGTTACAACCGCCCCTGGTATGGGGTCGGTTATAACAATCGCACAAACTCCATGAAATATCATTTTGCTACCAACCTGTTTTACCTACGCTATTGATTTGTTAATTTAAAGACAAATGACTATGCTTTAATCCCAAAAACTTTGTGAGTTGTATACAGCCGTAATAGTTACACTGTGAGCATTTAAAGTCAAATTGTTATAACCGACCCCGGTCTATCCTACCCACTCTTTCTATTTGTATTACTTTTATTTCTGACGTTCTGAACAAAAACGGATGTCCATTAATTGTGACGTCAATAAGATTGATGAAAAAGATTATAAAAGGGTAGAAATGCTACATACCGATCGGTCATCCCAATGACTCACTAATCAAACGTCAAGCTGCAACGGACTTGATTGCTCTAATTAGCGTTCAGAATCCTAAATTACTCTCAATTACAGAACCGATTAGAATTGACCATTTCACTAAGTTCAATAGCTAGAGTCTTTTTTATACGATTAGAGGCAAAAGAGTTCGCAATCCACCTGATCATAAGTGGTCCCTGCCGCCCATCGACATCTATAACCAACGGTATATAGAAAATATGTTTAATTTGAAACCGTTCACAAAATCTTAGACCCATTGCCACTCCTGAGGGCTAAGTTGATACGTTTTTACTTGTTCTGGATAGCAAATTATAAGTGAAGGTTGATGTTTCTTAGGTTGAAAAATTCAATTTGGATAATCACTCCATAGTTTAAAACAAAGTGGCTTCCTGCTGTGTCCCTATGTATGCTTTGATTTTTAAAAATAAGCTACGGATTTTAATGCAGTTTTAATAGATAGAGGGATTCAACAGGAATGTTTTTTATGTATAATACATGTATATTATAGTCGAGAAACACTTTTACGCGGAACGAAGTTCGCCGGGTCAACTAGTTTTAAACAAGAATCAACCATTTGGTTATCAAATCAAAGCTTATTATGCATATACCATAATTAAACGAATCAAAAAACATCACATCGGTCGATGAACCTATGACTAATTAGCTAACTCCACGACCAACCAGCGTAATTGGTCTAATTAACGGCGCCGCGTGAATCGCCGGCCTTTGTCGCTTCAGCTATTGAAAATGACCTCTGCTCTCGTCACAAATCCCCTGTCCATTTCCAGCTCTTATGTACAGTAATACCCTAACTTACGCAATAGGTGGGACTGACTAGTAACCGCGTAAGTCGAATTTGCGTAAGTCGGGTTACGAGAAATACGTCACACAAAATAAAATGTAGCTGTCATACAAGTATATAGTCTTACGTTTTCACACTCTTGTTTAATAGTGTAGGATAGTAAGGCTATGTAATTCATAATATACAGTTAGTGTGACGCAGGCGGCACTCAATAAAAGACGAATTGAGGAGATGAGAGAGAGGAGAGGAGAGAAAACCGCGTAACTGCGAGTGCGCGTAAGTCGGAGTAGCGTCGAGGTGTTACTGTATGAGTAATCTCAAACTTACACTGTTTTATTATTATTTTTTAAAGACTGAAGTAGCAAACGAGCATGCAGTCCACATTTTAGAGCGGTAAAAATCGGGTACCTTTTAAAGGTTTCCCCTCGGAAACAAACGTATTCCGACAAGTACTTTTTGCGTTGAAGCGCTTACATTCACATTTATAATATTAATAGGTATAATTAACTCCGTGACACTTACGTTAGGCGAGAAGACATTCAAGTAGAGACAATCTTCGTCCATATCCCGTATGCCCTTAGTCGCACCAGTGAACCGGACGGGCTGCGGACAGGCCGGACCCCAGTCCACTGCTTGCATGAGCTGCCAGCCTGGGTGTTGCCGCGGTGGCTGTAGAAAAATTTACTTAAATCATAGTTGGCATGTCTTCTTATATCACACAAGAAGTTTTCTATAGTTTTACCACTTTTAAAATATATTTAACAATTCTTTATAATCGTTTTAAAGAAAAGATAGATGATGTTAAATCAATAAAGATCAAATCTGTGGGTTTGATGTGATTTCGAGACTGAGAAAGAATGAAGCATATTCCGCTAAGCTTCTCAAATGTAAATTATTAATCAATAAAAATTGCTATAACCTTGAATCTGCCTTCTAAGACAGGTGGCCTGGCATATGGTATGCCCAGGAAAACAGATGCTTCTCCTTGTATCCTTTCTACTGGTGTTAGCCATGGACGGTATCCTGAGTTTGGGTCTGGGTTGTCATACACATAAACCTGCAAGTTTAATTACAATTTAAATAAACATCTCCTATATTTTAAATAAAAGAACAGTATATAAGGAGAAATACATATTGTCCTCACAAACTTTCATATTTATAATAATCTAGTTGACCCGGCAAACTTCCTTCTGCTCAAATTAAATATCTAATATTATCAGTGTTCTAGTATATTATGCATGTATTATACATAAAAACCTTGCTCTTGAATCTTTCTACCTATTAAAAAAAACTGTATTAAAATTGTGTAGTTTGTGTATCCTGTATAAAATAGTGTAGTTTTAAAGATCTGAACATAGGGACAGACAGCGGGAAGTGACTTTGTTTTATACTATGTATAATAGAATACCGATTTTTATACTACCTAGTTACTTATCATGGGATATGATGATGAACTTTAATAAATATATATGTCACTTATATACTGTAAAACTGTGTTGCAATACATAGTTACCTTAAATCCCTGAACTTGACCAAAATTGGTATTGACAAAGATGTCCCTTTTAAGCTGTCTGGAGTCTCTCCTCTCTCGGCCCTGAAGATCCTCTCTCCATCCACCAAGTACACCAGGAAACAGTGCATCAGGGTTGTTGGGATCCCGGTTCTGAATGAAATATCTTTTCTTAGTTATTGTAGTAAGTGCTGTTGTGCACTGTTAATTGAAGGGTGTTGTGAGGAAGATGCAATTATTTGATATGTGATTGGAGTAGCAAAAAAGATTGCAGTCCACCTAGTGGTAAGTGCACCACCTGTATAAACAACCATACATGCATACATGCTTTACTTGAACCCAAGAACAAATGTGAAGACACTTCTGTGGATTACACTGACTAACTGGCATTACAATGGCAGTCATAAATGGTTAGACCGTATGGGAGGTACCGCTGCCACACCTATTTCTAGCATGATGAAACTCTTACCAGCTCACTTAAATGATTCTTCTTAGCGTCAGCGCACACGCCGCCCGTGTGTATCCTCAGAGTAGTAACGAATCTGTGATTGACTTTATATAGAACCTTGGTTCTGTATGATGTTGCTTACAATTACCACTTAATATCAGGTTGATTGTACATGTGGCCAACCTTAAATTCCTTCCAGACATTATTTTAATCAGCCGGCCTAAGAAAATATTAACTTAGCTGTGTAAGAATAATGCGATAATGACATTGGTGATGGCCAATCAAAACATTATTATCCCTAAAGAATTTTGGGTCATATTCCTCACCAAGTATGAATTGGTAGACTTCACGCCCTTCCTTGAACTCTTATAGAACTCTCAGGTGTATAGCTTTCCTAAGAATCTTGGGTTCGGAAAGAAGTGATAATTTAATTTTAATATTCCTACCTTATTTAAGAAAAATCTGTGAAATGTGCCTGGATTTTCAATCTCAAGATGTCAATATCTTGTGTGGGCCAGTGAATAGTAGCATTTAACAGATGCAACAAAACCATCAAACAATTTTAAGATGTAATCCATGCATGACATCTGTAGTGAAATGACTCATTGAGTATTTAGAAATCATATCCATGAAAACATTCTAAGGTATGTGAATGAGTCACTATTGTTTAAGTAATAAATTGATTATTCAAGAAAGGTCTTGTGTAAATTTATGAGTTTAGATTGATGTTCTGGGTCTGGGTGTTTATGTATTGGCTTGTGTGTGTCCATGTTACTCATGACACAGGAGAAAAATCCTAGTGTGGTGCTATGAGTGTAGAAAGCATCTGTTTTTTGTAGTATACAGATTGACTTATAATCATTATATTGGATCCTTTATTGAAAGATTTCCATTGTTTGGACCAATTTTGGAATTGTAACCAATGCCTAATAAGATAGTGTAGTTGTAATGTATACTGTACTAGTGGCTGTCCATGACTTTGTCCACGAGGAAACCCTACCAAAACGATGTAAATCCTGATCTTTCTGGAATTCCGGGGAACTCGGGGGTATAAAGTAGCCTATGTGTTATTCTGGGTCTTCGGCTACTTACATATTAAATTTCATTGTAATCGGTTTAGTAGTATTTTTGTGAAAGGGCAACAAACATACATACTCACAAACTTTCACATTTATAATATTAATAGGATTGGGACTCAGCTTACACTGTTAGCTAGTTTAGGGCGATGTCGACGACGAAGGCTCATTGTGGAGCTGTGACAATGATGTAAAGACAAAAATAAAACTAAGTTAAAAAAGCGCACGGACAATCCATCTGTGGAGTTGTACTTAGTTGATAAAAAATATATATATATTAGTAGGATGTTCTGATATACAATTCTAACAAATTGTAATACTTACAGTATTGTACTTGAACTGCTCATCCAAGGGATTTGTATCAATTGGGTTGTATGGGAAGCCTCCGGGCTGGTTTATGTTTGGATTGAAAGGGTTATACCTATTCGTGTCGGTTCCATACCGCCTGTTATTATACACATACGTCCTGTAATCACTGTCACCGGGATTCGGAAGCCTGGAGTCCCGTGGGCCATCCTGTTTCCGAACATTGTAATAATCGTTCGCGTATTGCCCACTATACAAGTCCTTATTGGACTGACACTTCACACTCAAAACACAGAACACACACAGGAAAACAGACAAACTAAAGTTTAACATCTTCACGAATTGTGAAACGTGAATCACATATTATTTAATGTTACCGTTTTGATTGTTACGAACAAATATTTGCTCTTTCATGACTTAGAGTACGCTTTATACAGTTTTGTAGTGTGTTTACCAACAAAATCACAAGTTTTAACCCCACTTTCAACTAAAAACACGGAAAATGATACACAACTTTCGTTACAAATACTTTTGTTGCAAGTTGTAAATAACAGAAATTCGTCACTTTTATCAAATCGTGAGCCCTAGTTTTATCTAGCACAAAGTCGCGCGCATATCTGAGGGTGTTATCAGTATATTAATCAATGAGATATCAGATACACAAAGTGTGACAACGCCCACCACAACTTCGGTTCTGTTTATCATTTCAACTTCAAGTCAGTCCTATTTCGACATCAACATCCAACCGACATCGGCCAAACAATGGCTTATAACTTTTTAAATATTGTTTTCATAGCCTTGGCTTCTTGCCTTTCAGTCCATCATACTAGGCACGTCATTTCGATTTTTGTTGTAGTAACAAAATGTTTAGCTACTAAATTATTTTTAATTAACACAATTATAGACACATAATTATATCGTTATTAAATGGACTAAAAAAGATTTTAAAACAGTGGTAATTATGCACTCGAAACTCTTCTTAGTTATAAACGTCGGTTGGTATAACTAGAATAAAAATTTTGAACGCATCCGCTCATCCGTTTTGTGGTGACAGCGTTGTCTGCGTTGCGTTTAGTTTATGCCTATTATAACTAAATAATGTTAATGTAAAACTTTGTTTTTTTCGTTTACAAAGTTGGAAACTTTGGAACTCATTTTAGTTAATAAATTTATTTTTGTACGTTTTTTTTAACATTAAGTGCATTACTTAGAGTTCATCGATTACTAAATATTGACAAAATTGACATTATTTACAATAGTTAATAATACGAATATTATTACGAAGATTAGATACCTACATTATGTCGATCCGTAAGCGTTTTGAAAGGACGATTATATTATTGTTATCGGTCGAGCCTTTGCCTAAAGAAAGAAAGAATCTGGAATTCACCACTAAAAGTCAAAGTAGATGATTGTAGAGATTCAGGACTATGTACCATAAGTACTTAAGTTAAGAATTTGAATATTTTACGAAGACCTCACCTGAATGTGTGCTTATGTATCAATGGAAATTAACACTAGTGACTAAAGTTAAAGACGATACCATGACCAAATCGAAGTACATAATTATCTTTTTTTTGCTCTCATGGGTAAACCTTCAAAACGTACCTGACGCCGTGGGAGTAACTCCGTCCAATCTTCACGACAGTATGCGACAATACATACCTAACTTTGTCCTTCTCGGGGTTGACTGAACGATTCGAGCACCCACTCTAGCAGCACACAACCCCAGAAGCCCCTTTTAGTCGCCTCTTACGACAGGCAGGGGGTACCGTAGTTCTATTTTAATGAACTACAGAGCCCTGAACTACTTACAGGGACGAAGTACATAATTACCTACTTCTTGTACACGAATTAAAAGGCGTTATTATTGTTATTATTATTTTATGGTAATGACTTACAGCTTTACCTTTTCATTCTTAGTATCCAGTGATCGAGTATCTAAAAACCTAGAATAATGAACGACTTGAATGTAGTAAAGTAGATTTGGAAATACCTTATGTTCTATGAAAATTTCTGTTATTATTTTTTACCTGAATAAAGTAGGAAACTTACAGGCAATCCACCTGATGGCAAGCGGTCACTGTCACCTATGTACATTTAAGCAACTTCACATATAGGTAACACGGGTTGCTACCTCTGAGGATTATGATGCTTGCCTCATATAAATGGGTACCGGAAATCACATGCTTCAATCGAAACGCAAGAACTGCTGCACTCTAGAAATAAGTGTGGCAGTGCCGGATTAAATACCTGGGCAAGAGTAGCAAATGCTACGGGCCCCTCTAGTAGTTTTATTACTACTATATTTTTTTGCTATCCTAAAAATCTTAAGCTGAAAGAAGATATAGAAAGTAGATATAGAAAGTGTTATCTCTAAATTTTCCCAGATTAAATCCAGAAAAGTTTACTAAGTTTAAACTCTAGTTTATTACTAAGTAGTAACAGTTTTGTTTTATTTAATACCCATAAGGCAATCTATGGGCCTGCTGTCGGAATTTTGCTACAGGCCCCGCGCTGGCTTAATCAGGCGCTGTAGTGTGGCGGTGGTACTCCCCCGAGTAGAACTATACTGAAAAACCACCCTAAAAATCTCGTTAAAATCGAAAATGTAGTTAAAATCTCGCGCTGTCGACCTACATGATTAATACTGTTATAGAGGAATTTGATTTTCATAATAGCATTTGTCTATATTCTCCGTGATAATACGCTCGACCCAATTACTGTTATTTGCATTTTCCATTATAAAGGGTTAAACAGTGGTGGCGCTGGGCGACCACGTACGCATATTAAGCGAAAAATAATGGCTTTCTTAAAAATGTATGTTTGGTCTGGTAAATATAGCAAAAACGTTATTTTTTCATTAGGAAATTTAGGTGTAGATAAAATTGAAGAACAGTATAATTAGTGCATTTGTATTTCCGTCAAGTATGTGTCACGACCTGCGTGGCGGAGCGGTTACCATACCGATCTGATGCGCAATGAGTCCCGGGTTTGATTCCCGGCCAGACATATGAATGATGAGCTTAGATTCAGGTTCTAGGTCTGAGTGTTTGTATATTCGTCTTGTGAGTGTCCATGGTACCCACGACACAGGAAAAAAATCTAGTGTGGGGAGCCATGAGTGTAGAAAGAATGTTTTTATTTTTGCCAAGTGACGTGTTACGTGCTTTTGTGTTCTGGTCTGAATGGTTTGATAACGGAAAAATACTCATTTGTGGGTTTCAAATTAGTCCTAAGGTAGGTACAGCAACGCATATGTGGCTAACGTTAAGAAGGATCGGTGATAACCTCCCATCAGACGAACTGCATGCTCGATTGCAACTTTCATATTAAAACATAAGTAATTAATAATTTGCCACAAATAAGGTGCCATACAAATAATTCCCTATTAGATATTCTTTATATGCCCCTTGCCCTTCTGTCATATTTTTTCTATCCTTATACATTCAGAAAATTTTATGATTATAACTGGAAGAATCGTGTTTTTTCCTAAAGTAGTAGATTGCATTACTCTTTGGCTTTTGCGTCTCAGTTGTGTACTAAATGTTCATTGGGTACAAGCAGTATTAATTGCACTTATATATTTAGTTATAAGTAATGTAATATATATTAGTTTATTTTAGTAATTACATTTTTAATAGGCAACATAAATATTCATAACATAAAATGTAGACCTCAAAGTCATTAGGATATAGTTATTTAAAAGTTAAAATACATACCACACCAACATAATTGATATAATTGATTATCTGCGGACAATTGTGCTAAATCTTAGAGACATCTGTGCTTGCTTCTATTAATGGATACATGAATACATATTTTACTAATATTTAATAATCAAATGTAAGCTACCCTTGTAGCAACATAATGTAGCGATATCGTCAAGGGAGTAATCAGGAAATTGAACGGCCAGCGGCAGACAACCTCGCTCCTTTGCTTGCTTTTGATTTACAAAATGGCTGACCGGTCTTGGCGGGAAAATACGCAAGCTTGTACCTACTTATAGCTACTCTACTCAGCTAATTAGGCGAGCGAAATTTCAAAGGGCACGTTAATCCGGAAGCAAGATGGATTTTATACATATTATGGAACATGTAAAAAGATCTGTTTATTACGAATATTATTTCGTGCTTCTGTATTCCTTAGACCCTTTTACATACATAATGTTTGTTTAAGTACGTATATTGCTGCTTGTATTGATTGGTAATAACAACACACGATCACAAATTTTCAGAAGAGCCAGGTAAAATAAAACATTTTTTTTTGTTTTTATACTGACACAACCCTGTACAGAACTAGTATTCTATCAATCACAGGTGCATTGCTATTCCCGAGGACTAACATTGTCGCTTATATTTAGATGAGCAGCTAGCAGCTATACATGTCATTATTTAAAATTTTAACCAAATGGAGTCGGTATCTGTAACTTCCTGCAAGTTAAGGTACAATAAACATCGCATGTAGTCATAAATGTTTATAATGATATTAATACGTGAAGCAAAAATTTTTGATCCGTTTTAAGATACTTGCTACAGACGGAGGAGTATGAAATTACGCACGGTTATAGATGCAAATATACATAAAATCTAAAACTAAAAACTCATACAGGCACAACCTTCCATTTGACACAAACACATACATAATAAGCGAAATAAAACATTCAATGTCTTACTTTGAAAACACAACGTCAAAAATGTCAGATGTCTTTGTTATAATAGCCGCTATTGCTTTTATTAAGCATCTTAGATAAATAAACCTCTTTTTACCTTTAACGGGTGTGTTCAAAATAACTTGAAAATCAATAAAATTTATTTAAATTTGAGAAATATACACTTAAGACACTATGAAGTTTACTTTTGAGTTACGGTCAAATTTCGACCGTTGCTACGGGTGACTAGTAATGATAAATTCTGAAAATGACGTCTTCAAAAAAAAATCCATAAGAAACAGTACAAATCTTCGGGATTAACTGCAAACCTATTCTCAATTCATCTGAAAGGCTGAAGCGTCGAGCTGAGGGCAGCTATCAAGACCATTACAAATGATTAAATGAATAAAAGAAAGAAAAAAGGTTTACAGACCGTACCGACAGCATAGGTACTGTGAATAATGCCTAATTAATCTTGAAAAGAGTTCTTAGTACGAAACCAGAACCAGCGATATTGGATCTTTGACATTTTAATACCAGCTTGATCCCCAGAGTGCTTTTTTAATTGGACGACATTACATTGTTGAGTCTCTCGAATAATTAAGCATAATTTCAGTCTTCGTACGCCGCAAAGTTAGTTACTGTAATTAATGTACAAATTTTGTAGAATTGTTTCATTTACGTTGAATAAGAAAAGACAGACTGGGCTAAGCAGACACATTGTAACTTTACGTCTTAATGTAATGTTCCCGTAACTTTGAAGTTACATTCAAATACATATAATTTATTATTGCAACACAGGAATAAAGTATAATAATTTTACCTATATATAAATCTATTGTGTGACATGATAATCAGTACGTTGCCTTTAACATATGAGCAGGCGCTAAAGGAAGTGTAAACATTATTTTTATTATTATTCTGTAAGATAGAAGTAGCAAACGACTATTTCAGCTGGTGGTGACGTGTTAATGTCGGCCATGGATCTCTGCAAATAATTTCAAATATATAGGACAGGGGTTTTAAGGTTAATCACAGATGCTTCACTAATCTCGAGGGCTAAGATGTTGCCCTACCTAATCTACCTATATTAAAGAGAGCCGGCTTAAATTTCCAACGACAGAACTGGAAGCAGTTAGCAATAGGAATGGCGGTCGTAGCTCCCTTATCCAACCGTACTCGTTTACCGACTTACGTATACTTATCTACCAATAAATATAATTAATTACGTATTTCACTGGCGAAGCCAGGACTTTTGATTGGAAGCAGCTTGTTCAACTGAAGGTAAGCCTTCCAAGACTTTGATGGCAAAAATAAAGATAAGGTCTTTATATCTTTGATATTTGGGAGATACCACATAAGATACTCCTCCAAGATACAAACCCCGGCACGCACCATTGATTTTTTTAAAATTATGTGCGTATTAGAAATTAATTATCACTGCCTTTCGGTGAAGGATAACATCGTGCGGAAACTTACACACCCGAGAGTTCTTTAAAAAAACGATCTCGGTGATGTGTGAAGTCCACCAATTCGCACTTGGCAAGCGCGGTGGACTATCGCCTGTAACTCTCATTCTGAGAGAAGACTCGTGCCCAGCAGTGAGACAATAGGGTTAACGACGATTATGATTGTTATAGGACATACATATCGAAATAGTAATTTAATAGGACGTCAAGTTTATCATCAATTTTTTTCGACAACAAAATAGTAGGTACTTAGTGGCCCACGGTCGAAAAACTTTTAAGCTGATTAGGACTGTTTACTCAAACCCAGCTGTTGGATAAGCCCCCACATTGACAGACTTAAACATGGTATTAGGATTTTTAAAGTAGAACCTTTGTTCGAGTTTTGAAGTGATTGGGCTATTATTGATATCATTGCTTTGCGGTAGGAACTGTTTTTTAACAAAAGTTTATTTATTCTTTTAAAACCGGTTTTTAATAAATGAAATTCATGTATGGTATTCATTTGCTGGTTTCCAAAATTTTCGAAATAGCCTAGTTAGCATCTCATACTAGTTAGGTACAAAATGTTACAGAAATATCCTTGATTTGAAATTGTGATAACTATTAAAAAGTATATAAGTAGTTTTTTAAGAAATAGTATGATAATTAAACACGCTTTCTACACTCATAGCCTCACACTAGGAATTTCTCTTGTGTCGTGGGTGCCATGGACATACACAAGACGAATACGCAAACATCCAGACCCAGAATATGAATCTAAACTCATCATTCGAATACCTGTCTGGTCGGGAATCGAACCTGGAACCCATTGCGCGTCAGACCGGTATAATCATTGCGACACGCGGGCCGTCATGTTTACAATCACTTAAATTGCATTCAGCGTTTTTGTATTTTTGCGAATTGAAACATACTGAGATACAGAAATTCTAAATATTTTGTTATTTCTCTAATGAATGTTGCACCATTTTAGTTACCGATAGTTTGAATAAGCACACTGAACTACATAACATATTGTTCACACTCGTTCTACCAACTTAATAAATGCATACTGATCATTTAGTTAAATTTATTAAAATGGGAGCTTTAATAATAATTCAAATATCATTTTCATCGGTGATAATAATTAAAACGGATAAAATAATATAACCTATTAGAAAATATTACACCCGTTCGTAGCTTCGTAGCCGTCCTACGGCGTAGAGGTCGTTCTGTTTTCTTTTCCCGGCAGATGAAAACACGGGCAGACAAAATACTTTTATTCATGCAATTTTATGGTACATGAATATTCATTACGTTGTTGCTATAAATTTTTGCACTACTTTGCTTTATGGAGAATATAAAAGGAGCAATTTTGCGTCGGCTATTATTATAATTTTTAACCACAAAATAACACAAACGCTTTTTTAATTTTAATTTGCTAATAGAATATAAACAAAACAGATAATACATCAATTAAACATCTTTATTTAAATTATTCAAAACAAACTTCATTTGTTTTGCATGCAAATAATGTAAAAATGATATGATTATCTCATTTTTGCATTATTTGCATATTATTTTTTGGCTTATGTATTAATAAAGTTATCGTGTTTTATATAATTGATTAAAAAGCTTCTGGAAAACTACAACGGCACTTAAACTCCATAAACAACAATTCAATACTTTCGAAAAATGTATAAAAAACAGTGTGTGTAACGCTTACTTAAAAAAAAAAAACTTAAAACGCTTTCTACACCCATAGTCCTACAGTAGGATTTTCTCCTATGTCGTGGGTGCCAGGGACACACGCCAAAACAAATGCACAAACACTCAGATCCAGAACATAAATCTAAACTCATCATTCAGATATCTGACTGGCCGGGAATCGAACCCGATACCCACTGCGCGTTAGCCCGGTATGGTACCGATCGGCCACGCGGGTCGTTAATTATGTTGTTAACAAAAGATTGAACAAGTAACGAGCGTGTAGATCATGGAATGGTAAGTGGACACTTGCAAGGAACTTCATATAGAAGTCGGATTTTACCTGAAGTTAATTACAGATGCGATGTTACTCCTATCTTTTTGTTTACAAGGAGGAACCTTTAAAAGGTACCCGACGCTTTGGGAGTGACTCGGGTTATGTAGGCTTCTTAGAGCACTAAAACCCTCCCGGTAGCCGCCCTCTGCGGGGAGGACTCAGGGATCTCCAACACAACCGGAATCCTCCGAGCACGATGCCCTTTTCAGGCTCTTACCTGGTGGGCGTGAGCGCTCACCGCACCTTTTGGTATTTCCGGTGGCATGCGACCACACATTCCCGGGGCCCCTTGGCCGGCCGGTTCGAGCTCCCACTCTACCCACCCGCAACCCCGGAAGCCCCATTACTACTGCTGAAGGTTGTCGCCGCATGAAAGTGAACCAGCTTCTCTTAAAAGAAAGTATTGTTAAATTTTAATCACGACGTCACACCAAACGGTTACTGAAATGTTTTTTTCCGTCTTTGTGTCGCTTCTCTTAGCAGCCGAAGGAGTGCAAAACGCGTAAAATGAATAATTTTACGCGTGAATTATACGGAGAACGTTTAGGAACACGTCTGATGAAACATCGCCACTTTCCATTTATATCGCTGATTAGAAAGAATAATATTACTTCACCTTTTCCTTTCGTATAATGTTATCGTTAATTTTTATACGCGCAGTAATCCTATTAAGGTTGAAGATTGTTTCTTTTTACAATTTTTTTTGTTATTTTTTATTATCCGATTGCGTCAGACAGAGTATACATATACATTTGTAGATGTATATGTATGTCCATTTATTTGAATCAAAAATAAATAATAAAATAATATTTTTTGAATTCGGAGGTGGTAGAACCAGTGTAGTTTGACCGCGGAAGTACCACCGCCACACCTATTTGTAGCATGAAGCATTTTTGCGTTTCGATGGAGGGGTGTGGTTGCTAGCACACTTTTATATAAGGTGACCATCATAGTCCTCGAGCAATGCATCTGTGATGGACTTCAGATGGAACCCACGTTCTGTATGAAGTTGATTACAGACGTCCATGAGCGGCAGTGACCACTTACCATCAGGTGGACTGCATGCTAGTTTGCTACTTCAATTAGATAAAAAAAAATCAAGATGGTCGCCGCCATAAACTGATTCATGCTAGACACAGGTGTAGCGGTACCTTTTCGCTCCAAATATACTCGTTTACTACCTTACAGACATTACAATGGGATATTTAAAAAAATATTGTTCGAAACGTTACTCGCAACTGTTGATCATCCTTCGGGCCCCTAAAGCAAGACTAAACGATTTTTAATGACGATAATTAACTAATTTTTGCACTCCATTTACTCCTTGAGGAAAACAACTAGGTACGAGGTTCTATTCGCATATTATTAATAATATTTTCTTCCGCGTTACATTCTGGGTAATTGCAGATATTTGTTGAAGCTTTTAGGCTTGTACAAATGTTGTGAAACTTTGTGTAGTTTATTGCTGCTTATTGTTTGTTTACCAGTAGTGGTAATTGCCGTTATATTTTCCTCTTGGTTCTTCTGTGGCTAGAAGAAGTAGTATTAATTAATCGCCTTTTGGATGACTTTTATGTTAAAATTCTTTTTTTATCTGATTGAAGTAGCAAGCGAGCGTGCAGTCCATGGTCTGATAGTAAGTGGTCACTGCCGCACATGGACCTGTGAGCAACTTTAAATAGAACATGGGTTCTATCTGAAGTCACAAATGCGTTGCTACACCCGAGGACTAGGATGGTCGCCTTATATAAAAGTGTGAAGGCAACCACACCCTTCCACCGAAACGCAATAAATACTTCACGCTAAAAATAGGTGTGGCGGTGGTACTTCCTAGGTCGAACTACACTGGTTCTACCACCTGGTAAACTATGTTGTTCCCGCTGCTTCGCACGCTCCGATCACGTCTGCCTAGGTAACGAGTATCCTGTGTTAATCTAGGTCACAAACTATGTGTGTGCGAAATGCGACCGGTAGTTTTTGCATGTGAGGGTAACAAATACATATACATGCTCACAAACGTTAAATCAACTTTAAGGGTCTTATCTCCCTTGTAACCGACTATAGATTACACCGAGTCTATTGTTCGTCGTCAACCCATGATTGTCCCACTGCAGGCCACGGGTGTTCTCTCGGAATGAGAGAGTTTTAGGCCATAGTTCACCGTGCTGGCCAAGTGCGAATTGTTAGACTTCACACACCTCCGAGAACTTTTTTTTTTAAAGAACTCTCGGGTGTGTAGGTTT
This sequence comes from Spicauda simplicius, assembly GCA_949699795.1. Lineage (NCBI taxonomy): Eukaryota > Metazoa > Arthropoda > Insecta > Lepidoptera > Hesperiidae > Spicauda > Spicauda simplicius. The sequence goes on along the minus strand of OX453058.1, from coordinate 3,337,321 downwards.
CCTAACGATGTTTTCCTTTCACCGAAAAGCAGTGATAATTAAATTCTAATACGCATATAAATCAGTGATGCGTGCCTGGGTTTGAACCTCGGACCTCCCGATTGAGAGGGCAAGGTTCAACCATTAGGCTATCACTATCTATTGTTCAATCTATTAAAATGTTACTCTCAAGCTAGACGAGTGTACACTTCAAATACGTGGGTGTACCTCAACGTAAGACCGAGTGACATAACAATATAACAGAAACAGTAGTTAGTCCTGGAATTCAGACGATCGATGACCGGCCCGGTTAACAGTGGGCGAGCCACGTTTAACCGATTAAGATTGGATGAAGTGGGACAGGACAAATAGACCAAATACAAGGTGCAACTGAGACTTACACAGAATAGAGCGATCTAGATGGTTTTATACTACATGTTTAAGCTATTGTATAACACAACCTATCATAGATTTCTTGTGAATTAATTAATAAGTATTAAATAGGTATGATTACTTGATCTTAACTTATTTTTAGGAGTAAAAAAGCTAGATCTCCACCAAGTCAAGTATAGATATAGGCAGCAGTGACTACTTGACTTGTAATCAACCTATGTTACAATTATTATATATATTGTTATGTTATATTATTATTATAGGTAGCACCGTCTTCCTATACTTATATGTTTTCATCACCTATATTTTGTTTTGTGCTCTTCTTTTTTTGTGTTTGTAACAAGTTGTTCTATTTTCTTTTATTGTCATTCTTATAGGTAGTTAGAGTTCACTTACAATTTACTTCGTATAAATTATGAGAGTTGTATATACTTATAATGGCGATTCACACTGAACAAAACGAGTTGTAAAAACTATTTAAGAATAAGTCGATGATGTATCTAAATAAATAAATAATTATTGTTTTACTTGAAGTCGGCTACAAATGTGTTGTTTTCGTAGACAACCGTTGAATGCCTCGTGTTTTCACACCATTTTCTAGCGTGAAGCTGTTCTAGCGTTTCAGTGGAAGAGTGCTGTTACCGGCTTACTTTTAAATGACGCAAGACTCTTAAACCTTTAAAAATGCAAGTGTATCTGACATAGAAACTCTCTTCTGTATGAAGTTGCCAACAAATGTCAGTGAACAGCAGTAACCATACCACGCTGCTGCTGGTTTGTTATTTCAATCTTATACCTAAATAATTATTTAACTGTTAAAATCTGAATAGCAATCCTTGACACTGCTATTATTAGCCTAAAGTAGTTTTACGTAAATTCACGCTTATATTACGTTGGTATTCAACGGTCTATTAACTAAATCCTAATAGATAGCATAGTAAGGTACGCAACAATATTAATTTAACGGCATTCCAGATATGTAGCTGGCGCGGTGGAAATGTTTGCATTGCGAGTCATGTTTGACAGATTGTCGGACGATGCTAAGTTTATATAATAGTTACAATGAACTATAATAAAATAGAGTGAGCAGTTTTGTACAAGGTGTGATATCTTTCCAATAGTCTTCTAAGTTTTACAATCGGAAATAGGCCAATAATGGGAGTTTGTCATGAGTCACCGCAAGTGGCAATCGCAGTAGGGGATGAAAATATATATAGTTAGTAGTATATAGGAAGTTATTATATAGAAAGACGTTGCAACTTATCTCATAGATTTTGACCTTATTCGCCTATTACGACATCCATGGGAGAAAAAAAAATAGTGCTATCTACGAACTGAGATACAAGTTGTGATAAAGTGAGTCTAAAAGCCTAAATGAATAATGACGGAAATCTTTGCTTTTGCACGGAATATTTAATTAGGGTGTGGCGACCTCCCGCTACACTTTGGCAAAGGGAGATCTCCCGCCAGGCTAGGTGATCATGCCTGGGGAGCGGCCGTGCTCCAACAGTCGTTGTTCGGAACTTGTATCGTCGTCAACCCATTATTGTTCCACTGCTGGACACTGGTCTTCTCTCGGAATGAGAGAGTTTAGGCCATTGTCCACCGCGCTGGCCAAGTGCGAATTGGTGGACTGCGAATTGGTGGGCAACGGAACTTGTATATATGCGGGGTATTGAAAATGCTTCGATAGCGTGTTTCAAAATACTAGTAGCGCCATCTCTTGATGAGTAGAGTGAAGCGCCACAAGGGCATCACATTTTATATGGGGCGACCAACTATATCTCGCGAGTACCAACACATGATTAACGTCAGATAGGAAGCTTGTTCCATGAAGTTTACACATGTCCACGGACGTGAGTAACCATCTACTATCAGGAGGATTGTAGACTCGTTTGTTACTTAACACATTCAGTGCCCTACACCCGAGTTTTCGGGGCCATAGTGGCGGTGCTGCACACACTGATCTGACCGAGCATCTCGTCCAATATATTGCCATCTCTGCCTAGCTCAGAACTGAGTATTCGGCTCTTGGCATCCTGTGTGCCGACCACTCGGATCCGAAAAATGATTTTTATAAAGATAATCTATATATATATAAAAGCGAAAGGTCACTCACTCACTCACTCATCTCGAAATCTCAAAAACTACAAGTGCGAGAGTGCGAGAGTTTCAAATTTTGCATGCGGGTTCTTTTAAGGACGTAAGTACTCACTAAGAAGGGATTTTATGAAATTCATCCCCTAAGGGGGTGAAATGTGAAAAACTTTGTGATACATTGATTTGAACGCGGGCGGAGCCGCGGGTACAGCTAGTAATAATATACATTCATTGAAAACTTTATCGCCACGCCAGCAACACGCGGATGCGCTCAAAGGGCATCGAGGAAGTATTCGTCAAAATTTCTCGATGTCCTTTGAGCGCATCATACTGGAATTGAATGTGTTAAATGTAATAACAAATAATTAAAAATGATAATAACAATTTCAATATTTGTTATAAATTATCAAGAAACATTTTTTTCGAATATATTAGAATACCGACATATACAATAAGCACAATGGAGTGGTCTATTTCCATACTTTGCTAGTGTCTAGGTTAACCAAAACAGTCCCTGTAGTTCCGGGACCAGAATAGGACTACGGTACCCTCTGCCTGTCGTAAGAGGCGACTAAAAACTTACGGGGTTGCGGGCGGGAAGAGTGGGAGCTCGAACCGTCCGGTCAAGTGAGCCCGGGAAGGACGGCGGCATGTGTGGTTGCATGTTGCCGTAAAAACCAGAAGGTGCGGTGAGCACGCCCACCAGAGAAGAGCCCGACGGGGCACACGCTGAGGACACCGGCGGCGGTCAATTGGAGTTCCCGGAGTCCTCTTCGCAGCGTCGAGGTCGGCCACCGGGGGGGTTTTAGTGCGGTAAGAATCCCACATAACCCGCGTCGCTACCACGACGTCGGGTACTTTTTGAAAGTTTCCCCCTCGAAAACAAAAAAAAGGTTAATCAAAACATAGAAACTTTTATAGAAGTGTATGTAACGATTCAAGAGGTTCTATCGTTTCTAACACATCATGTAGGCAGTTCTAGTAATCTCTAGTAACCTTGAGTGCTCACCTCTTGAATCATTTACGATGTGGCTACACGTTCCGTAGTTCTACCTATACCGATTACGCTTGTTATTTAGAATGAGCTATAGTTTATTGTTTCTGTATACATTTTGCAGGTGGTAGAATCAGTGTAGTTCGACCGGAGAAGTATCACCGCCATACCTATTTCTAGCGTGAAGCATTTTTTTGCGTTTCGATGGAAGGGTGTGGTTGCACATTTATATGAGGCGATCATCATAGTCCTCGGGAGTAGCAACGCATCTGTGATTGACTTCAGATAGAGCCCATGTTCTATTTGAAGTTACTTACCATGGGCGGCAGTGCCCATTTACCTTCATGTGGACTGCATGCTGGTTTGCTACTTTAATCAGATAAAAAAAAACAAATAATTTGGGTTTAATAACCCTTTGCTGTAAGGCTTGTTAGGCTATTTGCGTTTTTTATCATTGTGACATCAGCTCAGCCACACATTCGATTTTTGAAGTGAAACTTCTTTAGGCGCATGAGGGTAAAATTTTTACAGATGAAACGTCACGCCGGTATGCAACGGAAGTGTCGGAAAAGAGAGAGAGAGTGATCGAGACCGATTTAGAGAGAGTAAGACAGGGCGAACGTAGCATGAGCAACTAGCCGTGGAGTGAGAGTAGGGAGCAAGCGAGTGAGAAAGATTGAGAGAAAAAGTGAGACAGAGCGAACGTCGTATCACGCCTTTTTCCCTTCATCTTAATCTTGGAAATTTAAAGTTTTAGATTTGTATAAATATAAACAAGATTTATAAATTAGTTCGCCAAAGAAGTTTCACTTCTGACATGTGTACTTTGTACGCACGCATGTTTTTATTTTCTAAGCCATGGGTGCCACGAACCATACATAAACGAAAACGCAGACCTACAATGTTTTTTAAATTCATCAATCTAATATCTGTTCGGCTGGGGATCGAACCCGGAATCTATTCCTTGTTAAAACGGTATAGTGTCCGGGCCGTCACGTGTATCGTCAATATTTTGTCAGAATTTTTGTTCTATATATTTTAAAAATGTCGCGCTGTGAAGTAAAAAAAAAACTTTATTATTGCTAGCTATTATAATTTTATTTAATTATTATAGATTAACTAAAATAAAAATGAATCTCTGCTTACTCGTATAACAAAAAACAAAAACGCTTACTCTAATTACTTCATACTGATTTTTAACTATAGATTACATCGCATCATGTTTATAGAATTGTAATTTCACATTCATATTTTCTGTTCAAAGAGCCGTCACTCTATCATTTTCCTGAATCTACAACACAATGTCCCCGTATGTTGGACACGTGATATTTGATTCGTGGAATTGTGCCCCTCGGGGGTCGGAATCGTTCCGAGATAAGCCATGTTACCTGATGGTCTATTATGAAGTCATGCTATGTGGGACGCTTGTTTAGCGCTATACACTTATACGTTGCCGGTTCGTGTTTGCCTGGTGAATATTCAGAACTGCTTGAATCGATGTCGATAGTTTGGAGTACATAACCTATATGTTATGGATCATATATACCTATATGATCCATAGTTGCAATACGTAAGATATCGTCCAGTTGAATACAGAAGCTAAAACTTATACTTAGTAGCATTTATGTGCCGAATGGGTCTTATTTGTATTTAAATGTACGACAAGATACTGGAGCTGACTCTTGTTACCTATGTAAAAATTAGATGGTATAAAGATATACAACGAAGAAAGACAAACCCACTGAGTTTCCAAGATCTTCTTTGTTGAGGTTGTGTTTCGATCCGGTGGTAGTGTGGAAAAAAAAAGTAACTGACAATTTGTAAGTGCCCCGTGAGGCTATGCAAATAAATACATTTCATTTCATTTGAAATTGAGCCGTTGACGTGAAGGGAAAGAGTACTCCGTTTCAAGACCGAAATTTATAATACATAAAATGAATTAAAGATACAATGACATGTATTTCGGCATTGAATATTAAACTTAAATTAAATTAATTAGATTCTTCGTTTGAAGTTAGAGAGCAGTGCTGTTCAAAATACCACACGGCAAAACGAGTTTTTATACCGTCAAAAATATTAAATAAGTGGAATATTAAGGCAAAATAAAAAAGAAAATATTCCAGGCTTGTGAAAGAAAATATTTCAGAATGGTAAATTTCGATTCGAGTCGGCATTTTGCAAAAGAACGAGTGAGTGCGCGGGCTGAGAGAATATAAGCGTGAAATCGTTGAAAATAGGCATATTTGTTTTATGTACGCTCTCATAACACCAGAATTCTGCTATCCTTTACTGGGGATATACGCCACTCCCCCATAGGTAGCGGCCGTACCGTCTTCGATGTGATTGAGCGAAAATATTTTTTAGACGGTAGTGTAAATAATTTCTTCTTCTGACTTCTAATATAACATAGAGATTTTATCCTATGTAGGGTAGAAAATCTATGTTATGTCAGAAGTCGATTAATAAATTATAAGAAACTCGTCGACGCGGGGAACTTCGTACCACCTGAAAGTCAAAAATCCAATATTATTAGTGTTTTCCTACTATATTAGACACATATTTACATAAAAACCTTCCTCATGAATCACTCTATCTATTAAAAAATACTGCAATAAAATCCGTAGCGTAGTTTTAAAGATCTAAGCATACATAGGGACAGACAGCAGGAAGCGACTTTGTATTATACTATGTAGTGATACTTGCTCAAATATTTCATTCATTCTAAACGATTATTTTTGCTACTGATTGTTTTATTTTAGAGATACGTGTACATATTAATATGAAACCTTTTGCATTACAAAAATTTCTAGGACTCAACCACTTTACTCATTTTTGGAGTAAAAATGATGCATACCTACACGATTTAACCTCTATATGCGTTATTTCTTTATTTATCCTGATTCCTATTATCAACCTGTAATCATAAACAAGATTAAAATTTCTGTGAATGTTACAATTATAGCTTCGCTAACATTCAAGCGAAAGATCAAGCCTGAAAATACAGATTTTACCCAAAGAAAAGTTGACGTACGCAAAAATTGTCGGCTAAGAGGGAGAGGTTGTTATGTAACCCATTTACTTTAGTGGCTTACTTACCGGGGCTTTTCAAACCGTTTACGGTGATGATGTTTTCAATCGTCAACACGAAGAGTTGGGGTCTTAAACTCACACAGTAATCTGATTGAAGTAGCAAACGAGCACGAAGTCCACGTGATGGTAAGTGGACGCTGTCGTCTATGGGCATCTGTAGGCAACTTCATATAGAACATAGGTTCTATCTGGATTCAATCATAGATGCGTTGCTGCTCCCGAGGATTGAGATGGTCGCCTCAAATAATAATTATGCCGGCAACCACACCCTTCCATCGAAACGCAAGAAATGCTTCACGCTAGGAATAGGTGTGGCGGTGTTACCCCCCCGGTCGAACTACGCTGGTTCTACCACCTGGTAAATTTTAAATCGTTTAATTTTACTTTTGAATTTATTTGTGTTGAGTTTTAGTGGAAAAGTGTTGATGCCAACTGAGTCATATTTAGGCGACCATCCTTATTAGGAACACAGGAATACCAACACCAAGTGTTAGAACCTACGTAGTTTGACCGGGAAGATACCACCACCACACGTATTTTTAATAGGAAGCAGTTCTCGCATTTTGGTGGAAGAGTATCGTTTCCAGTTCACTTATACATATTCAGGTACATTTGTTTTATATGAAGTTACTTACAGATAACTATAGCTTAGATGTCTATGGGCGGCAACAACCACTTACAAGCACGTATAGTTCTTACTAAAAATATATTATTTGAATAAAATAATTCATTTTCTTAAAAATATAATTATATTTTAGCAAGAACTGTAAAGCTTGGAATGAAATTTAGTATTTCTTAATTAATTCGGTAAGACAATTACCGTAGGAAGATTTCATGGTGAAATGCGTTCGCTGCAGGATTAAATGCGAGATATTTCTAATTCTGAGAACTGCTCAGTTAATTTGCCAGTTAACGTCGGTGTCTCCGGTTAGGAGCTTCGCTGTCTCTAAGAAGTTTAGCTATCTCTAAATGAGATTTGGGAAGAAGTTTGCAGCACGTTTTCTACACTCATAGCCCCACACTAGAATTTTCTCCTGTGTCGTGGGTACCATGGACACACACAAGACGAATTTACAAACACCCAGACCCAGAACATGAATCTAAATTCATCAATCAGCTACCTGTCTGGCCGGGAATCGAACCTGGGACCCATTGCGCGTCAGACCGGTACGGTAACCGCTACGCCACGGGGGTCGTCAATATTAAAGGCTGTTGATTTTACCAGCGGTGGGTTTTTTAATACGACTGAAGTATCTGAACTATAGACTGAAGTATGAATGAGTATGTTATCAACTTGTATCTAGATTTCGCTTTCCATTAATACCTATAAGTAACTTTATATAGAATAGAAGTTATACCTGTTGTAAACTACAGATGCGTTGCTACTCTCGACGACATAGAATAGAATAGAATAGAATACTCTTTATTGCACACTAGAAACAGACAAACATAACAATAACATACAATACAGATTAGTCGTATACAATAGGCGGTCTTATCGCTAGGCAGCGATTTCTTCCAGACAACCTATGCATGGAAAAGGTAAGGAGAACAGGAAAAAGAAAGAAAGTGGGAAGTGTAAGTGAAGTAAGAAAGAGAGTAAATTATATGGGACGGCTAGGTAACATAAAGTACACAATCGAAAACGAAAAAATAAGCATATTAACAAGTACAGCAAAAAAAATAAAAAAAACTATAAATAAACAAAGAGATTATTAGTATTAATAGCAGTGACAGAACAAAAGTGCGACACATGTGCAAATGACAAAAAATTATGTCTCGGAATAAAGTTTCATCACCTGATTTTTGAATGAATCAATAGATTCAGCACGGCGTATGGATAAAGGCAGTTTATTCCATAAGGAAACAGCAACTGAGGAAAAAGAGTTTTGAAAGAAGGATGTAGCATGAGAAGGAGTTTTTAAAGACAAATTTATAGAGGAACGGAGAAAACGGTCGTGGGAAAGATGGAGGTACTGAAACCGATCTTTTAAATAGGAGGGAGCTATAGGGCTGAACAGCACGCAGTAAAGAGCAGAAAGAATATGCAAATTCCGGCGAAGTCGGATAGGAAGCCACTTGAGTTTATTTCGATAGTCGGATATATGATCATATTTGCGGATACCAAATATGAAACGAATGCATAAATTTTGAAGTCGCTCAAGTTTATTAAGTTGCTCTTCAGTTAAGTTGAGATAGCAAACATCGGCATAGTCAAGAATAGGAAAGAGTAAGGATTTTGCTAACGCAATTTTGGCAGCAGTTGGAAGAAAGTTGCGGAGTCTTCTTAATGATCCTACCACGGAGAACATTCTTCTACTCACATCGTCAATTTGTGGCGCCCATGACAAATGTTTGTCAAAGTACAAACCTAAATTCTTCACTTTGTCGCTATATGGTATGCGTAATCCATTAAAATGGATACTGTGTAACAGATTAACATCTACCCTGGACAATAAGCGAGAGCTACTTATTATAATCGCTTGAGTTTTGCTCGGATTTACTATGAGACCATGAGAATTACTCCAAGTCAGAATACGGGCCAGATCATCATTCAAGGAATAGATGGTTTTAGGTAGGTCCGTTAATGTAGTCTGCTGATATATTTGAAGGTCATCTGCGTAAAGGTGGTAGAGAGAAGTTAGGTTGAGACTGATGGAATTAATGAAAAGAGAAAAAAGAAGTGGAGACAACACGCCACCTTGCGGTACACCGGCCTTCGTATTGGACCAGGAAGATTGTGCATCCTGAACCTGAACACGTTGGCGGCGCCCACGCAAGTAACTTTGAAACCAGCCTATCACAGACGGAGATATGTTGAATGAGCGAAGAGTGGCCAGTAGGATATCATGGTCCACGGCGTTAAAAGCACTACTGAAATCCAAAAGCACCAACACCGTGAGCCGTTGATTATCCATACCGCGACGGATGTCATCTGTAATATGCAACAAGGCAGTAGTCGTACTATGACCAGGACGGAAACCAGATTGGAAGGGATTTAAAATATTGTGATTGGATATAAAGGAACTAAGTTGCTGGTAAACGAGCCGCTCAAAAACTTTAGATAAAAAAGGTAGGATAGATATGGGACGATAGTCATTGAAGTTAGATGGATTGGACTTCTTAGGTATGGGAATAATTTGGGCTTCCTTCCAAGTACTAGGAAAAGAGCACGTGGAGATGGAAAAATTAAGAATATAGGTTAAAACAGGAGCAAGGATGTCAATGATAGGAATGATCATCTTACGACTAATGCCGTCACAACCAATAGCGTCCGAGTGGATATTTCTAATGCTCTTATCAACATCACGAACCGTAAAGGCACGAAATTCAAATACCGGATAATCAGGAGTGGTAAGGTTAGAAAGAGAATTCAATGTCAATCGCTTTGTGGCATTATCAAAGCAGGAAGTATTAGAGAAATGTTGATTTAGAAGGTTTAAATCCAAATTTAATGGACAATCTTGGCGTGACTTCCCAACTCCTAAGGATCTTAGAAATTTCCAGACTTGCGCAGAGTCTTGGTTTTGGACTGAGTTATAGATATGGCGTCGTTGTGCATCTCTACACACCTTATTACAGAGGTTTCGGGCAGTTTTATAACTGTCTAGATTTTTATCTGTTGAGTTCAGCTTATACCTAGACTTAGCACTATTCTTCTTAGCAATAAGCGATTTGATATTTTCTGTTAGCCAAGGAGCAGGCAGGTGTCGGACACGAACCGGACGAGTTGGCGCATGTTTATCTAATAGTTGAATAAGAAGCGAAGTGAAAAGAGCCACCTGTTCATCTATAGTACTTGCATTCAGTACAACATTCCAGTCAAATTCTGCAGCGTCACGACGAAACTGTTCAACGTCTATGCCACCAAAATTGCGTTGAAGAAGTACTCTCGACTTAGCCTTAGGAGGTTTCAATTTGTATGATAAATATAGTAGGTCATGGTACGAGAAAGCGTCAGCAGCGTATTGACCATGCATCGCAACACAGTCTGGGCAAGAAACAAATATTAAGTCTAACAAAGAAGGAGAACAGTTAGGGAAAAAATGAGTTGCCGAAAGAGGAAGAATATGAAGATTAGCTGCGTCAATGACAGATTTAAGACGACTTGACCTACTATCATCTTTTAGAAGACAAGTGTTGAAGTCCCCCATAACAATGACGTGAGAATAGAGGGGAGTTAATTCTTCCAATAATGTTTCCAAGGTGCAAAAGTAATTAAATGTTAATAAGGGATTATAAAATACACCTAGAAGAAGCTTGGTATGAGATAAGAGGACTTCCACAAGGAGATATTCAGCTTCACTACCAGGTTGTGAGTGGCGTACAATAGAAAAGGGAATATGGGAGCGAAGATATATGGCAACGCCGCCTCCCGCCCGTTCGGAACGATCGTTGCGAATTAGATGAAATCCTGGTAGAGAATATGCCGCAGAGGGAAGACATGACTTAAGCCATGATTCTGAAACAAGTATTGCGTGAATATGTTTGCTATCAAAAGTGGAAATAAGATCAGTGAAGTGTGCCGGAATGCTTTGGGCGTTGATATGGCAGACGTTAAAATTGTTATTAACATCCGCAAACAAAGTTTGTAAGGTGACATTTAAAGGAGGAATGCTTTCAAAACTGGCGTTGCTGCTCACCCCATCAGACGCAGAAGAAAAGTGGGATGAAATTATACTTTCGTCCTTTGTACTGTAATCTATTGACATAGTAATGAGTGTACTTTAATGCTAATCTAAAAAAAAAAAATCAACAATATTAATATTCTATAAAAAAAAAGGTAAAAAAAAAAAAAAAAAAAAAAATATAAAACATAATAACACACATTGCCGGTTCAATTTCAATTAAGTCGACATAATGGTCGACTTAATTGAAATTGAACCGGCAATCACACTTTTCCACTGAGACGCAAGAATTGCTTCAAGCTAGAATTAGATGTGATGGTGGTATCTCACCCGTTGAACGATGCTCGTCTTGCCACATTGCAAACCTATTTCAATCTTCATAATAATATTACAGAATTACTTTTTTGGCAAAGGGAGATCTCCCGCCAGGCTAGGTGATCATGCCTGGGGAGCGGCCGTGCTCCGACAGTTGATGTTCGGAACTTGTATATATGCAGGATTCTGAGAGTGCTTCGATAGCGTGTTTCAGAATACTAGTAGCGCCATCTCTTGATGAGTAGCGGGAGGTCACCACATCACCCCCTGCTCAGACCGGAGGTCGATGGGTCCGCGAGTCTTCGCTGCAAGTACCGTTGGATCGCCCTCTATCTGCGGTGATTCAAGATGGGAGGGCGAAGTCAGGTCTTGGGAAGCCCTCTATCCTCGGTGAGTTGGGATGTGAAGGTGAAGCGAAGTGTGGAGGCGAGCAATGTCTGCTCAAGCCGTCCGTGATGTCGCGGAGAGCAGCTGGACCAGGCACAGGAAGCGTTTCCGAATGTGCTGCGATGCACCTGATGAGCTGCTAATCTGATGTTGAGATGCTGCGATCCATCCAGGGTGTGACGTCGCCACCATCGTGAAGGGACGTGTCCTTGTCAGGGGTCACCACTTTGGCAAAGGGAGATCTCCCGCCAGGCTAGGTGATCATGCCTGGGGAGCGACCGTGCTCCGACAGTTGATGTTCGGAACTTGTATATATGCAGGATTCTTTATTGCAGGATTATTTTTATGACGTTGTCAAGTTCAACTATCGTCAGTAAACCGACTTTACAGAAGACCAATTTTTTTTAATAACAGAGATATTTGGACTATATCTCATTAATGATACGAACTTAGCTTGAAAACACCTTCTCATTTATCGTTAATTATAGATATTTGTTATCTTTCTAAGCTCGTCTGCGGAAATATTTGTATCTATCGGGCAATTCAAAAGTGATTTACCTAACATTCAACACTTATCATACCAAAAACACTTAACAATAGCGAAAGGGTCTTCAAAATCCCCAAACCTTCCACAATACATCGTGCCCTTTGTCAACTTTTACGGATTTATGCGCTACAATCGCATATCATAACAGAACCTACATAACTGTTTGACCGATGACAGCCAAATATATTCATGGTTTAGATTCAGTTGAGTGCGGCATTGGAAATATACGGGGATCGAACATGTGTGAAAAAGTAGCGAATATTTACAACTAAATATTTGAAATAGAATTCGTCGTCAATCTATTAATGTCCCACAGCTGGGCACGGGTCTTCTTTCAGAATGAGAGAGTTATAGGCCATAGACCACCGCGCTGGCCAAGTGCGAATTGGTGGACTTCACATACGTTGTTTTCCTTCACCGAAAAGCAGTGATAATTTAATTTATAATACGCATATGAATCAGTGGTGGCCTGGGTTTGAACCTTGGACCTCTCGATCGAGAGGGCAAGTTTCAACCATTAGGCTATCACTGCTCTCAAATATCACTGCACTAATTGCAATAGAATACTAATATTTAAAGGTGTAGCTCGACCGGGGAAGTACCACCGCCACACCTATTTCTAGCGTGAAGCATTTCTTGCCTTTCGATAAAAGGGTGTGGTTGCCGGCACACTTTTACATGAGGCGACCATCATATACCTCGGGAGTAGCAACGCATCTGTGATTGACTTCAGATAATAATATAACCCATGTTCTATATGAAGTTGCTGATATATGTCCAAGGTTCGCAGTGACCACTTATCATCATCACCAAAAAGATGTATGTTTGTTACTGTTTCAAGCAAACCAAATTTGCCTCACTGACTGGTTATGATCTGGATTAACATAACATAACCCTAGCGGAGTAGACGCGGGTATAAAATAAAATAACAATAATATAAATCTGGGGGAATTAAAATAAGAAAGTATTCCATAATTAAATATTTTTTGACGATCAGTGTGACAAAGAGCTCACATTGATAGTTCGATAAAAACAGGAAGGTTCCGGGTTCAACATTTCGTGCTTATTTTAGTCTATATTGTTGAAAATATTGTAATTTATAGATACACTCTATTTTTACATTTTCTTCTTTTATTGTTCAATCATAGTTATCGTTCAATATTTCAATGACAAGGAAGAGCTCGTTGTTTACTACGTGAGTGAAGAGCTGAGCTAAGACTTAAGATTATACCAACTTGTGTTAATACCTATTTGTTAAAAAGATCAGGAAAGTTCCGACTCTATATTTTTATAATAGTAAATGATGAACATTACAATTCTGTCTTTTAAATCAATCTACCTATAGCTTCGTGATGAATATGAAGAATGGGCGTCTTTTTAACTTTATAAGTCCTTGAATTTTCAATTGCAGGTACTAGGGGACCGACCCTTTGAAGGATTATATCGGTCCCCGAAGCTGGTAACAGAATTAACGGGGCATCCTTCGATTGGAATCGATGAAATATAAATCTCTTGCCCATTTTTACACGAAAACATTTTAGCTTAGTTTGGAATCCAATATTTGGAACAATATGTCATTTTCAGGTATATTTTTCATGTTTAAAATATTCATATTGAAATAATTCAAATGAGATATTTTTGATATTAGTCTATAGGACCTCTCATTATAAAATGAATACAATACAACTTACGGTCAAATTTAAAGCTTCACCGTGTTTTATTGGTCTTTATATTTCCCAAAATTTCAGAGTAGGTACATTTGCGGACGTTCAATAAAAGTGTGAACAAATAACTTAATGATAAGCATTACCCAGGTACATGCAAAAAAAAAAATGCCCAATTGCAACTAAATACTCTTCTTTGTCGTTTCTTCATTGCTGAAGGTCGTGTCAATGAAAGTCCCTTACAAGTTTATGTGTCAAACTTCTCCAGTTCTTTCGGTTTTTCGCTTTTTTGAGGGCAGTCGCAATGGGGAGTCCGGTGAGGTTAGCTATCTGGTCACACCATCGGTTAAGTGATCGGCCACGAGGTTTCTTTCCTTCTACCTTACCCAGCACTATTAACTTGTCGAGGTGGTCTGCTTGTCGGCGAGCAATGCGACCAAAATAGCCGAGGATCATCTGGTAGCAGGTAGTCGATAGACGGGTCTCTATGTAAAGCTGTTTCAGCATAGACGCATTCGCTTGGCTGTCCAGAGTATGCAAAGCATCCGTCTCCCACACCACATCTCAAATGTGTCGATCATGTGCCACTTGAGTCCTTCTTCTTATTTCTTTCTCACTACCTGCCCGATCCGTGAGCAGTTATTATTTTTTAATAATGAAGTAGCCAACGAGCATGCAGTCCACCTGATGGTAAGTGGTCACTGCCGCCCATATACATTCGTAAGCAACTTCATATCGAAGATAGGTTTATCTGAAGTCAATCACAGATGCGTGGCTACTCCCGAGGATTAGGATGGTCGCCTCATATAAAGTGTACCGGCAACCACACCCTTCCATCGAACCGCAAGGAGTGCTGCACGTTAAAAATATGTGTGGTGGTGGTACCTCTTCGGTCGAACTACACTCGTTCTACCACCTTGAATTCGTCAACGAGTTCTCTGTTTATAAACTTAGTCTTAAATTTCACTTCGTATAGCCTTGTCGGAGTCCTTCACATGGTATTAAAAAGTCGTGGTAGACGTACTACACGTTAACATTTTTAAGAGTTACTTCTCGTTAAATTTTACTTAGATTAAATTGTCTGAGATTTTTGTTTGACTAAAAACATTTGATATTCAATCGAGTACCGAATAATCGCCACAAAATTAAAATTCAATTATTTCGTTCAATCCTGTTTTGAAGTCTCTTATGTTTTTAAATTTATTTATGGAGAGAATAAACGGATTAACAGCACACGAGGAAAAGTTTCACTATTGATAAATCGAATCCAATTTGAAGGGACCACAGTTTATGTGACACTTACACCCCTTATTACAAATACCGGTCACGTTTTCCTTGTAATACGACATTCGGTCAAAATCGAAATTCCTCGAAATTCCACCATCTTTCATTCGTAAAGACGTTTCGATTTCAGTCGTTGCGAATTGGCTTTATTATCTGGAATTCCTGAGTTCACTTTTGATCACAGTTAACTCATTATCGTCCCACTGCTGGGCATGGATCTTCACTCAGAATGAGTAAGATTTAGGCCACAGTCCTCCGCGGACCAAGTGAGGATTTGTAGCCTACAAACTCACACTTATTTAAGAATTTAGTTGTTTAGAGAACTCTCTGATGTGTAGATTTCTTCATATGTAATATGTATATCATTATATAAAAGTAGTAGTACGGATACTGCTTTGTATGAAGTTATATGAAGTACAGATGTCCTTGTGCAGTAATGGTCACCGTCAGTTGGACTGGTTGTCTGTTTGATACATAAAAAACGGGCGGCACTCGGGGAATACCGCGGTAAAGCTATTGCATAGCATTTTTATCAACTTATGCAATTATAATTATTTATTCATTTATGCAGTATTTTTTTCTTTGATACTATGTATATACTTTCTCACAAACAGCTACTTACACATTCGTCCGATTTTCGAACAGCTCGTCTCGATCCGAGCAAGATTCGTACTGTTGTACTATATACATGGGGGGTGTTAGGTTTTTTCGTTACGGATTTTCTTGATTCACTCGCCAAGTTCAAAGCCCGCGATAAAAGCTATGCAATAGCTTAAAATCCAATAATAAAATGTGTTTTGTTTATATAAAATTATATGATCACTCAAGTTTAATTATTTAATAAACACTGGTGTAATAAGCTTCTTCAATATTGAAAGCGTCTTCGTACCGATCGTTTGTTTTCATATCGATGAAAAATTTGTTATTATTAAAACTGTTCAATTATATCAAGGGTAGCGCTGGTTAAACATATCATCTTGCTTATTTTAATTGGTGTCCCGAAGTTGAAAAGGAATACATTTGAGATAATATAATTATACTTCTTGTTATTCGCTTTGTAAAGTAATTTCCGTCTCTATCTTTCATCCCGAAAGAGTTTTAATAATAGAACAATAAGCGAATTCAATAGAAAAGCAGGAGTTCTCGATTTATCGGCACTATAAATTAATAATGAACTTTTACTACCCCATAAACTCTGACATCTTACGTATTTACAGAAACGTTGTTTTTGTTTAACGGTTGGTTACGACATGCCTTTTGATACATTGATATAGTACTTGTAGACTTATAAATAAATAATAGTTAAAAAAAACTAAAAAACACGCTTTTTATAGAAAACCGAACTAAAAAATAAAACACGCTTTTTTTAAATATTTTTTTTTATTCACACTATTATTAATTTATATTCATTGAAATAAAATTTTTAACACTATATAATAATAATAATTATTATTATTACTATAAATTGAACCTAAACAGTTTACACTTACAGCATTGTTTAAACAATTAGCCTTATTGGTTATAACATTTTAGGTGATATAATCATCATAACATATCATCAAAACTTAAAATAGCCGCACAAGCGACTCGGAGCTCATTAGAACTACATGCAGGAAACAAAGAGGGGAAACGCGCTGAATGCGGGAAAACGTACGAGTACTCTGAAATATACGAACATGGTAATTATGTCCGCTAGAGGGCGCTATCAACGTTGCTTATGTTTTTAATAATAATTCGTTCCCTTCTCATGTAAGATCTTTTGGAGGAAATTTCGCTTACATTAAGTACCCTTGCAGCCAATGTATGCTTATAACATCTAAATAATTTGGGCCTACTGAGGTCAAAAACACTCAAGTGAGACTACCGTCTATAAGATAATCGACCTGCGTGGCGCTGTTACCATACCGGTCTGACGCCCAATGGGTTACGGGTTCGATCCCCGGCCAGACAGGTATCTGAATAATGAGTTTTGATTCATGTTCTGGGTAAGGGTGTTTGTGAATTCGTCTTGTGTGTGTCCATGGTACCCACGACACAGGAGAAAATCCTAGTGTGGGGCTATGAGTGCAGAGTGTTTTTTATCACCCACATTAATCCATGAGTAAATGACTTATGTCATCAAAACGTACCCTAGCTTTGCAAGGTATCTTTTTTGAAAGCATGTAAGTGACTGCATTTAAGTACGAAGGGTACATTCGAAGAAGAAAGGTACTAATATGTATAAGTGTTTCTATTTACCCCTCCTGTAGTTGTTCTGTGGACGTGACTGACCCAGACAGGACTCCAATCGGATTGAGGGTTGATCACGTAGACTTTGTACTCGATTGTTACTAAAATTTTAAATAAACTAAATGAGATAGATAATATTTAGCCCTTCTGTCCTGTAGCCGTGACTGACCTTAGGACGCTAACCGAATTTTGCGTTAATTACAAATGTTATATCTTAAGAGGATATAATTAGGTGGCAAATGAATAGTCGAGACGGCCGTTTGGAGAGTAATAGTTTATTAGACGAAAAGAAAATGCGAATTAAAAAATACAGATAACCTAAACGGAACTTATGACACAGATAAAAACATAACTGTCACAGATAAACTAACTCTTTGCTCACACAGATTACAAATATACTCATATACATGATAAACTGTCTATTAGTCACATTAGTTGTGCCGCAACAACATATATGTAGATTTGATCACTTAGACTGTGTATTCGATCGTTACATATTTTTTTAATAAACATAATAAGATAGATAATAAATTATTTTAACGTAAGGATTTAAAATTCATCCCAAATGACACAAGAAAAGAACAAGACAGTACGAACAAAAAAAAAGAATTTATAATTCAATTCGCCACAAAATCTAAAACAATACAGCGAATGAAATAATTCGATTGTTTTCATACCGTTACCGAAATACTCGTAATTAATCCGTTCTTGACAACTTCAGCCGGGATTCACTTGAAGAATTTTGGAGGGAAAACATTTTTCGACTGAAATTTTTTCGTTCGCTACGTTGTTAAACGCCGAAAGACTTCTTTGTGTTTCTGGATAATAATGGCTGGCTTGTCGGCTGTTGAGATTGGCTTTAATTCTCGTTACGATTTTCCATCACGGAAAGCTGAAAAAACTATCCTGTCATTAAAATGTCTATAATTAAGGTGTTATGTTTTGCCTGGCCGACTTTTATCTAAAGCCTAGTAGCCCTTATGATTCGTTACTTTATAGACTGTTTTTTACAGTATATAATTCGACATTACATATTAGCTCGGACCGTATGTCACGCTCAAACTACAAGTACTTATTTCGATTATGCAGTTGTTTGTTACCGCAAGTTCTGGAGTGTCAACGTTTAATAGCAACGACAGGTCGTGTCCTTAGTACGAATTTATTTCGTTTACTCAAAACAATATTTGTTTGCGTTTTCGGCTGTAAATTGCAATGTATATTGCTGGTTGACTTTTTCGTTTTCTGCTTTGGCTCTGAAATAAATGTAGTATCTAACGTACCTACATAATGTAATGTAATTATCTGTCACTTCATTTAAAAAGTTCTCAAAGGAGTATTCTCACTTGGCTAGCGTGGTGAACTGTGGCCTCATTTAACTCTCTCATTTTGACAGAAGAATACATTGGCGACGAAACTGAATACAATCCAGAAGTTAGAAGTAAATATGATATAGTAATTATATATTTTATTCTTAATATCATAAATTAGAATGGAATTTATTTCGTTGAGAAGCTTCAATACAAATATAAATCCCAACGCAGTATTAATACTCCAAATAGTATATTAATGCTCTGAACGAAGGACTGCCAGAGCTAACTTTGATCCGGATTCGAGGATAATCGGCACGAGCGACGCGATAAACTAGTTCCGAATAAATACCCGACATTTTGTTTATTTGTGCCACTCAGTTTGAGCGGATTTTCACTTGCTTACAAAATCATCAAATCCGTAAAGACTACAGTAAATATAACAAAGCGGGCTCAGAGTTCAATTGACGTAATTTGAAACATTAAGGATCATAATTTAATATATTTTATCGTATACGAAATTAATGCGGTTTTATTATAGACACAGTTCTTTCATAATTTAAGAACTAACGAGCATGTAGTCCACTTTATAGTAAGTGTTTTCTGCCGCCTATTGGCATCTGTTATTGTATTCATAGAACAAAGGTTCTATAAAGTCAATTACAAATGTGTTTCTACTCTCGGGGCCTAAGACGGCTGCCCCATGTAAAAGTAAGTCATCAAGTCAGTCAGGCATCGAAAATCTTGAACTTCTTTACGATAGAAATGCCGATTCTTTACATAGAATTAACGGTGAGGCATCCCCGGTCAAAGCATACTCATTATACCATCCTAAATCTGTGTTTTCATTATGAGCAGTGATAGCCTAATGGTTAAAACTTGCCCTCTCAATCGGGAGGTCCGAGGTTCAAACCCAGGCACGCACCACTGATTTATGTGCGTATCATACATTAATTATCGCTGCTTTTCGGTGAAGGAAAACATCGTGAGGAAACCAACACACCCGAGATTTCTTAAAAAAAAAAAAGTTCTCGGAGGTGTGTGAAGTCCACCAATTCGCACTTGGCCAGCGCGGTGGACTATGGCCAAAACTCTCTCATTCCGAGAGAAGACCTGTGCCCAGCAGTGGGACAAATAGTGGGTTGACGACGAAATCTGTGTTTTATAAGCCATAGATAGCTCCCTCACATAAGAGAAGACAAATATTACAGAAACTAATATAAAACTTTACGCAAATGTACTGATAAGGCAACTTAAATAAAAGACTGGAAAACAGTCAGAATTTAGTAAGCAAGAAGTAAGTAAATCTATCGCTTAGTCTTGCTTGTAAAGCTAACATGTTTTTATGGCGCAGAAGACAATACGAACCAATAGTTCCAAAACCAATAATCACTGGAAGTGTCTAATTGAAGCGGAAGCTGCCGATGACCTGCACTCCATTAGTGCTACAACGAGCGCTGTTACGACTGGATGTGATTTGCAAGTGGTTGGGGCTAATCCATATTATCGTAGAATCTATGTAACGTGTATTTCCTCTGATACTACGTGTATACAATAATTTCCACAACTATTAAGGGCCCTCAGTTAAACAACTGTTGTCTTTCAAATAACTCTTTCATCAGAACTGAGGTCCATTTGAGGTCGAAATGTTGCATCACTTAATAACAATCAAGCTAATATGAATCGGAAATTGGAGATTATTAATCATAAACCATGTCAAAATATACTTTAATATCATAATACATAATATTTGACATTTAGTAGATTAAATGAAATTATTGCGTCAAATGTGACTTATTAAACCTAGTTGATTGATGATTATTTTTTATCATTTTCGGTGTACACGGATGTAAAATTAACTCTTTGGAATGCTTTGGATTTAATCATTGACTAGAAACTTGAGTCATTTACATTAATAGATGGTAGTGATTTATCGTGGTAAGATATCACGGTGATATCTTTATCTTATCCAAGTAGCAAACGAGCATGCAGCCCACCTGATGGTAAGTGGTCATTGCAGCTCATGGACATCTGTAAGCGACTTCATACAGAACATGGGTTCGGTTACATTTGAAGTCAATCACAGATACGTTGCTGCTCTCGAGGACTATGATGGTCGCCTCATATAAGCGCCGGCAACCACACCCTTCCATCGAAACGCAACGGTTACGGTTGTTACGGTATAAGTTGACATTACATAGGACCATTAAATATGATCGTTCCACATCAATACCGTTACACGCGATCATCTTAGCCCTCGGGAGGGGCAACGCACCTGTTATCGGTTTCAGGAAATTGGAATCTTCTCATTACATAGACTTTATTAAATATCGGCGTCGCAAGTATCACTTTCATTTTTTTAATATCTGATAATGAATACCGGTTCCTACATTCACAAGATTTTCTATATCGTGTGTCATGGAAATATAGAGTTAGGCACACATTGTGAATCAGGCTGGAAATACAAATCATCATTAATTTCTGAACGTTTGGGAACAAAAATCGTAACTTTATGTTTGTAAAGAGTAAAATAATCAGTATACAACTATGAAGTTATGATATTTTATTATTTATTAAAACAATAATTATCACTGCTTTTCGGTGAAGGAAAACGTCGTGAGGCAACCTACACACCCGAGAGTTCTTAAAAAAGTTCTCGGAGGTGTGTGAAGTCCACCAATTCGCACTTGGCCAGCGCGGTCGACTATGGCCTAAACTCTTTATTCTGAGAGAAGACCCGTGCCCAGCAGTGGGACAATAATGGGTTAACGAAATGATATTTTATAATACGGCACATAGCATGCATTTCACTGGTAAGTGGCCAGTGCCGCTCATGTACATCTGCAACAACTTAAGATGAAATCAGAAGTTTTCATCAAAAAGAGTTTTCATCAAGGACTAAGTTGGAAGGTCTAAATTGTGTGTGGCGTTGGTGCCTCCGGAGTCGAATCAAGAATGGTCCTACTACTACTACTACTACTAATTTGTCGCTGACCCAAACATCAGGTATTGCAACAAAACTTTCAAAGAAACGATGAAAGTAATTGATCGCAATATAATCCGATTCAATATCCTTCACAGTGAAAAAAATGATATAAAAGGCGATAGATTTTTAAAAGAGACGACATAATAAAAAGAGGATGGATTTATTATCTGCCATTCTATTTTTTGTCGCTGCCGATCTAATAAATCTTTGCCCATGACGTCACTTCCGTTCTCGGTCCGTCCGCGCCAATTAGCCCCTACATCGAATCGATAAAGTAACGAAATTATACCGACGTCCCTGCACAATATTGCTGGATTTCCATTAAAAGTAAACATGATATTTCATCGGGTTATTTCATTTAAGCTTTGGAATTGTAGCGATGTGAGCATTATATGTATGTCGCGTATCTGCTGTGTTATGAATCGCGTTTCGGGCATTTTCTTTTTACGTTAATTTAAAGTCTTTGTACAGGCTTAAGGAAAGTTAATGCTTTTAATATGGATAGTTAAGGAGCGATACATTAGAATTTATATTAATAGAACTTTGAATTTAGATTCATTGATTCAATAAAGACAATGAAATGAATGTATAGTTATAATAAGGGATAGGTTTTTTTAAATTAAAATGTCCAATTTCTCCTATATAGCATAGGCGAAGTTTATTTTTCCGTCTATGCTATGTGATTGGTACCGATTTTTAGTTACTATTTATTCCGGACCCTTCCTTTAGCATAGTCTTGGATCAAAATTTTCGTCGTCCTTTAATACTAATATTGTATTATCACTGTTTATAAATTCCTCCCAAAAATAGTAACGACTATGACATATTATTTTTTCTAATAACCACATTTTTAATTGTTTTGGAGGATGTAGGTAGTTACAGACACGTTCCAACGAAGTGCTCAGAAAATATCTGAAACACTTTCACTTCTAAGTAATACCTAAAATCTGAAGTTTAGAAAATCGACCCTGATGTTCGCAGCTGCTTCAATCACAAAGACGTTTAGCGTGCATTAGGGCGTGCAACTTGCACTTTGCGATAAAACCGCTGGAAGGGTATTTATGGCCACGATTAACCCTTGGGGGCTACAGAGATTTATATTTCAAGATAACTTAAAGCGCTTGAATATGTTTTTCCGAAATAGTTCTATCAGATTAGATTGCGCTAGATTGCTGTTTAAATTGGTACTTTTATTTTAAGTTAAACAGGCTTTAAGAGATTGTATCTTTATTCTATACTCGTGAATTCAACGCTAAAGGAAATCCATGCAGTCCTTGTTGATCACAAAAAAACCGTAGAAATCACTGGTATAATAACCGTAGACATCAATGATATAATAAATAATCAAAATATTAACCTTGTAACCGTGTGGTAACCTTTATCAGATGTTACAATCAAGACCATGTGTAAAATATGAAACTTTGCAATATCTTTTAGATATTTTGTGTTCAGGCTCTAAATCAGTCTTAACAATAGAAACATGCAATAGCAATGTAAACTACTTTAAATACAAACAATTTATTACAAAATACTGTTGCATATAATAAGGTTATGTGGTATGAGCTACGCACAGGAACAACGGATATGATTTAAAGGAAACAAAAGAATTGACGATGATAAATTGAAAAGGCAGGATGTCTACAAATCATATAAATATCAGTCCCCTGACACGACGATCGATTACGATCAATTTAATATTATATTTAAATAATTGAAATGTTAATTATTTTCTTACAGGAATTTTTTGAAATTAATATCTATATTGACAGAAAAATTTATCTACAAATTGTGAGATGGATTAATACGTAAATATTATTTTTACCATTTATATCTTTAGTAGTCGGGGTTTGTTTAATTTTCAATTTTATTTGTATTTAATATAATATTTGTGTAACATATCTCTTTTATTTTTATAAATTTTCATACTAAATTCCATACCTTTATATGAAAAAAAAAACAAGTGATGGTTATTGAGGAAACGCTGCAACAACGTTATGTGCTACAAACAACACGAAAAGTCGTGTAAATACAAAAAAATACACACTAGTGCATTGCAATAAAAAAAACGAAACATTACGGCATTACCATACCTTCAACAAATAATTGTCTTAAAATCTCATTACATTCAACCAGGTAGTCAGTGGGCCGCTGACCTAAATTCACTATGTAATAAATGTTTGGGCTCTATTGCCGAAGTTTCACAATCAAATCGCATTTACTGCCACCGTTTGGACCGCTTTTGAACCGCTCTGAAAGGAATTGCCAATTGTACTATTTTGTATATGATCACCTATTGTTGTATTGGAACGTAGATCTTTGTTTATGGGCTTTGAATCGCAAAATGTATCTTTGATGTTCCGAAATTTACGATTTAATAAGCGATAGCTGAATTCATATTCTATGGAAAGAAAGAGAAAAGATTCACTGTAAGAGAAAAATATTACATGACAGTAAAAAAGTACCAAAAAAGAAAAAAAAATGTTTTGTATGAAACATGTTACAAAAAAAATATTGTAACTTTTTATATAATTTGAGTAGCAAACGAACACACAGTCCACCTGGCAAGTGGTCTCTGCCCTTCATTTAAAACAATAATCAACTTAACATAAAACAGGGGTTCTATCGGGAGTCAACCACAGATGTTCTAAGTTCCAGGCACTATGATATTCTTAAATGAAAACGAGCCTACAACCATACCATTCCAGCGAAACACAAGAACTGCTTCACGCTAGAAGTAGATGTGGTCGTTTTTTCCTGGTATAACCGTACTCTTACTACCGCCTCACAAAAACTACAATTTATTTAGGGTTCCGTAATCAAAGCGTAAAAACGTAACCTTTTTACTAAGATTCCGCTGTCCGTCTGTCCATCTGTTTGTTACCACGCTGTATGTCATAAACCGTGATAGCTAGGTAGATGAAATTTTCACAGATGATGTATTTATTTTCCGCTAAAACAACAGATACTAAAATAAGTATGTAAGGGCTCCCATACAACTAACACGATATTGTCGTATTTTATAGATAATATTACGGAACCCTTTGTGTGCGAGTTTGCCTCGTACTTACCCGGTTTCATAATGGAATGGAATGTCTTTATTTTGCATAGACCTACGGAGGCACTTACAAATTGTCAGTTACCTACAAATATTTTTTTTTACACTACCACCGACCTTAACTGAGAAGATCCGGCAAGATACATATACAAGAATCAGGCTGTAACATAATAAAACATTGGAACAAAAGTCAGTCTGTGCTGTGTTCTTTAATATCTTTCTACATCTAATCTTGGAAGCCGATTACGCGATGTAATATCAAATTCGTATTCTTACAAGACGATCGAAGTAGCGTCTACTTTCGATCGTGAAGATATGATTAGTTAAGATAGAATAAAGTTTTACAAGGAGGTAAGACGCGTATGGCATCTGTTTCTACTGTAAAGCAGTTTTTGCTTTCGGGGGAAGAATGGGGTTAGAATACACCTTATGTTGTTATCAGTAATGGAAACGACGAATGTTTCATTTTTTCCGATTTTAATATATATTTGTAGACCATGTTGTACAAAAATATAATGTTTTCACATTTCTTTTCGACATTAACATTTAATATTCGAAATGTTATTCCATACGCGCAGTATTCGTAGAAATGTATCGAAAATTTTCGCTTCGCATATTATTGTTAACATGTAGATGTTGGTAAATAAGTATTCATATAAAGTTCAAATAAATAATACATACAGTATAAATTATTAGGGTTGTCCAAACAACAATATTAACGTTATAAAACGTGTATTAATTCTCATTATATCGTTTTTCCGTAATGCGAGGGTAAACATGTACATTTCGAGGGTACTTTAATTCGTAAATTAAATAAACAAACCCATAAGAACATTAAAACGGTTGTTAGCAACCCTTACTATTTTCCACCAACAAGAATTGAATCTCAGGGAAGAATATATGCTCAGGTGTGGGACGTTTATAGGATCTCACCCATAAGTAGAAGTTATTTATGATTTACCACACAGCTCTTTATAAGATTATAGTAACGTAATCCCTACTAATATTATAAATGCGAAAGTAACTCTGTCTGTCTGTCTGTCTGTCTGTCTGTTACTCTTTCACGCCAAAACTACTGAACTGATTTTTATGAAATTGTGTACACAGATAGTGGTGACCTTGGGATCCATTATAGGCTACTTTTTATTTCAAAAAATGGGTTGAAAATGTTAAAATCGAGCATAAATGTTTGTATGGTAGTTCGTTTTTGACAAAGAGCTGTACTAATAATTCCGTCAAGGGGTATCTTAGATTTGATTAAAAACTTATGTGAATAATAAAACATTAAAAAATATTGATTTTGAGTCGACAACGTATATCCGTAAAACTCGGTATGTCGCGAATTTTGTTAAATTCCAATGCAAATGACAATCTCCGTATTGGCATTTGACAGAGGTGTACTAATAATTCCGTCAAGGGGTATGATAGTTTTGATTAAAAACTTATGTGATTAATAAAACATTAAAAAATATTGATTTTGAGTCGACAACGTATATCCGTAAAACTCGGTATGTCGCGAATTTTGTTAAATTCCAATGCAAATGACAATCGCCATATTGGCCATTTCGCCTGGACGTCATTGTGAGTTCGTTCAGAAATAATACATTTAAATTGGTAACAATTAATTATCATTCAAACAGATGTGATATAAATTTGATTTAATTTGCCCTTAATATGGGTTTATAATATGAAAATGTATTTATAATGCTAAAGATACGAATAAAATTACGAGGAATTCCCGATGAGTTAAATATTAGGTATACTTGCGCTATCTATCACTGTTCTGTTGAATTACGTTGAATGAACATTTGATAGATGGCGTTATCTACAATACAACTTCGAAGTAATATCGATATGTTAAATGTTGATGTTGAATTACTAATAATTCCGTCAAGGGCTACGAAACACTGGTTTGCAAACTTAAATATAAAATAAATCCACGATAGCATATCTATATCTCAGGTTAACTCACAATAATTATTTTTATGTTCCATATTTTAACTAAAAACAATATGTTATTTTCGAGTCTGTTGTCTTTTGTTCAGTAGTAAATAAATGCATTCGTTAGCTTCGTAATTATAACAAAGATCAAAATTGTCTTTTACACTGTGTGCATTAAATAAATACGTTTAAAGTTATTAGAGATATCAAATTATATAATTTCCTTAGAGGGGTACGATAATAAAATTCCGTCAAGGGGCAAGATAGACTTGATTGAAAACTTATCTCATCTGTATATCTGTAAAACTCGGTATATCGCGACTTTTGTTTAATTCCAAATTCCAACTATCGCCATATTAGCCATTTTGCCCTGATGTCATCCTGATCCTTAGTTCATTATGAAATAATACATACCTATAAATCGATAACAATTAATTATCATACAAATAAATGTGATATAAATTTGATTTAATTTACCCGCAATATAAAATTACGAGGAATTACCGATGAGTTATATATTAGGTATACTTGCGCCATCTATCCACTACTATGTTGAATTACATTGAATGCGGAATGAATTACATTGGTGGCGCTATTTACAAAACAACTACGAAGTCTATCGATAATTAAAAATGTTGATGTTGAATACTAATAATCCCGTCAAGGGCTACGAAACACTGGATTGCAACCTTAAATATAAAATCAATCCGCGATAGTATATCTCTATAATTTATGGTTAAGTCACAATTTTTTTTTTATGTTTTCAATTAAAAATATTACGTTAATTTCGAAAGTGTTTTCTTCTGTTCGGTATTAATCCTTATATAAATAAATGCATTCGTTAGCTTTTACACTATATGAATCAAATAAATACTTTTAAAGATATTAGAGATTTAAAATAATAAAGATCGCGATGTGTCTCTCGGCAGGGGTAGGTAACCGTCTCGCTCGCGCATGCTAATACAAGCCGGCCGCAGATGCGTGTGCATTATTATAGTAATCTGACCACTTGATAGTATCGAGTGTTGAGTAGGATACGAATGTTAAATGAGTTTGTAAGAGTAGCGTCTTTTTGTACTAGACCAGTACAAACATTGCACTTCACCCTGCAGCATCACCCTAAGAACTTTTAAACATACTGCGGAAAAGTTAAAATCAATCTTTGTAATCGATGCGTTTTGGTTTAAATGTGAAGGAGGATTTGGTTTACAAGGTGCTTCTTGGTAATGTGTGACCACTAAGATTGTTAATTAATTCAAAGAAAGGCGGTTTACAATCGTCTAATTTTAAAATTCTAATTTTAATTTGTCTAATTTTTAAAATATTTTTACATAACAATTATGATCCTAACCACAAATACATACTTTAAATTCGTTTCTTCACTTTTTGTATGTCCGGGTAATCGCCGGCCGAGCGGCTAAACTCATTTGGATAGGACTTGCACTATAGAAAAGGTTGTGGAATAACATAATTATAGACTACTTTTTATCATATAATTTCAACGGGGTCGAGATTTGTGCGGGAAAAACTTTGCGATACACTCACTTTTACGCGGGCGAAGCCGCGGGTACAGCTAGTATAATATATTATGCATAACCAAACAGTCCACTTGATGGTAAGCAGTCATTGCCGTCCATGGTCATGTGAAGCAAGTTCATATAGAACAAGGGATTTAATTAATACTAATCAAAAATGAGTTTCTTCTCTCGTAAGCTGGCCTACCTCAGTCCGAGTCCATACCTTGGTATCAATCCACCACGATTTGAGCTTTCTATTAAGGCCTACTAGCCTCGGCACAGTTCAAGAAATCGACATCGATTTCCGTAATATCGTACAATAGAGGAAATACAGTTAATTACTGATATACTGCTGAGTACTAGTTTCCCCTAAAAGTGAGAGGCAATAAGGCCACTTTTCTAGCGTGATAGTTAAGCTAGAAAATTGCGGGTTTGTACACTTTGCTTACCTTTGATATTTTTTTAAAGAGCTCGCAGGCGTGTATGTTCGTAAACCGAGTTTATACACACAAAGATCTGCTAAAGTATTCTTAGTCAGATTTTACGCTTTCAAGGTGGTAGAACCAGTGTAGTTCGACCGAGGAAGTACCACCGCCACACCTATTTCTAATGTGAAGCATTTCTTGCGTTTCGATAGAAGGGTGTGGTTGCCGGCACACTTTCACATGAGGCGACCATTAAAGTTCTCGGAAGTAGCTACGTATCTGTGATTGACTTCAGATGAAACCCATGTCCTGTATGTAGTTGATTACAGGTATCCATGGGTGGCAGTGACCACTTACCATCAGGTGGACTGCATGCTCGTTTGCTACTTCAGTGAGATAAAAAAAACGCTTATTTTTAAACCAGAGAGCAAATGAAATCTGTGTAATCCACATTGGTACACTGGTAGACAGAAGTCTACTCCTACCTAATTCCAGATAGTACTCGTCGCCCGGCGAAAAAATGAAGGCACAATAAGAACTAAGTTTTCAAAGACATACATTTCAAACGGAGGACATTTAGAGGGAAAGTTTGTCGTCTTTTTAAGACGCTTCTTACAGGCCATAACTCAATAGGTCCGACATAGCGGCCGCCTTACTTGCCCATTTGTCGAAATTATTACGACCAATTTCGCCACAGAGTGCTCTTTTGTCAACAAAATAATTTCAAATGGGTTGATTGTCGTAGTCTTTGGTTTTTTCGGTCTAAGGAATTGAATCGTAATAAATTTTCTCGTTATCTTCTTATATATAAAATTCTCGTGTCACAATGTTAGTCTCCATACTCCCCCGAAACGGCTTGACCGATTCCTCTGAAATTTGGTAAGCATATTGGGTAGGTCTGAGAATCGGCTAACATCTATTTTTCACACCCCTAAATAATAAGGGTGGTCCACCCCTCAATTTTTTTTATTTTTTATATGGCAAAACAGCTAGTATCTATATATTATTTTTGTTTCAACGGGCGGTTGATTAAAGCATCTTAGTATTGAGAATTGGTATGAACATTACGATACATATGAAATTGAGTTATTTTGCTTGCGATCTTACATACATGAAAAACAATTAAATTCTCATATTCCTACTTGATACGTATAAAAATAAGCAAGAGCACAAGCTAGTATTTGGTTAGCATAATAATTACGTAGGAGATATCATAAGATTGAATAAACATATTGTAAACCGATCCGCATTTTTATGAATTTCCCATTACGCATCCCGAATAATTATGAATTTGTAATGATAATTGTAAAGATGGTAGAACAATATTTCGAACGGGGAAGTACCACTGTCACACCTATTTCTAGCATGAAGAAGTTCTTGGTTTCGGTGGAATGGTGTGTTTACCGGCACATTTTCATTTGGGCAACCATCTTAGGCCTCGAGAGTAGCGCAGCATCATGTGATTGGCATCGGATTGAACCCTTGTTCTGTAAGAAGTTATTTACAGATGTCTATAGACGGCAGTGACCACTTACCATCGTGCTCGTTTGCTACTTGAAATTTATATTAAACTTGAATCTTAGAATGTAATCAAATGTCAATCACCCCAATCCCCCAAAAAATTACAATGCCTGACAGAAGATATACAGCGTTCAAGATTATTCTGATCAAATATTTATCTTGATAGTTTTACCGTGCTATTCCGTGCACAGTGTTCATATACATATAATAACAATAGAAGATCTGCTTGTCAATCATCGCTTACATCTGTAAAAATGTTGACACGATTGACAATCAGTGATAATAGTATTTTTTTATAATTTTTAACAAAAAAACATATTAATAGTCAGTGTATCGATTGTAACATTTTAATATTTATTTCATTTAAGTCGGTCTTCTCTATCGATTTATGAGTTTTGATTGATTTTGAGAATATGTAACATGTTATAAGACGTAAGTGAATCCGCGGTATAAACTAGTTCATATCTAATTACTTATAACATCAAGTGTACATTGTATAAGCATATGCAATATGATTCTCCAACTTAAAAAAAACATATTTATATTACAGGGCGTTATTATAATCCTTTTTTCATTTCTTTAGTTTTAAAAAGTGGTAAAAAAGTAATAAAAGACAGCTCACCCAACATCGAGAAAAAGTGTCGTATTTTTAAGACTTGGTAGAATTTCCTACGAGCCATAACTCAATAGGCCTGACAGAGCGCCCGGCTTAGTTCGGCCATCCATCTAAATTATTACGCGGTAAGGTTTTATGAGGCTCAACCAATGAATTTTTATACGTTTCTTTGAATAAAAAGCAATTTGTACGCGTCCGTTCAACAGACACTTTGTCAGTTTATTCGATTTGCATCCCCTGTATACTTGTGTAGTGTTTAGTTGCACGTTTGCATGGCAGTTGGAGATTGTAGTTTGAAAAAGAAAATGGGGCACAGGTGTTGCTACAGCGTGTATTTTAATTTAAAATGCGCGAGTAAGCGTCGGTGTTCGGTTCGTTTTATTAAAGTGTTATAAACGATTTCGTTGTTACTTTGGTTATATAAGTTAATATTTAGCAAATAGGACAAACAGACACAAATAATTCGGAAACATTGTATTCAATGCTAAAGTTGCTAAAGTGAACTTTAAAATGTCATGGCGAAATAAAATGATGAAATATAATGTCAGTATTTTATTAAGACAATAGTACCGTGTGCCATGTGAATCCTGTATTCCTATGACGCGTGGTACAATGCGAGAACCTCACAAAAATGCACCTACATACATTTAACGTGTTCATCTGCATGTAACAGAAATTCTTTTAGTGGAAAAATAAGTGTGTTTCTTATCCGACACACATCTGAGGTTTACTATGTACCAATATACATACATGATTCCAAATTGGAAAGAAAGAGATCCTGTGCGGTAAAACGTCACTTTTAGTGTTACTGTTTCACACTATTTTATTACCTCCGAGAATTTTTGTAGGATTCCTCACGATGTTTTTCTATACCGAAAAGCAGTGATAATTATTTTTTAATACGCACATAATTTTGGAAAAATCATCGGTGCGTGCCTCTGTTTGATCTTCGAACCTCCCGGTCGAGAGTGCAAGTTTCAACCATTAGCCTACCACTGCTCTATTATTTTACATACCTGGTCTTATATCAGAGCAAATTTCCAAAATCACTAACACGTCGAACGGTGTCCTGCAACAGATCTGAGACAGTTTAGGTATCTTGTGTTAGTTAAAAATACAGAGACGATTATATTGATATGGAAACTGTTTTTATATAAAATTTTAATAGGAAACAAGCACACCTGATAATAACTGGTCACTGCAATACTGGCTCTACCTGTTGCTTCTCCTGAGGAGTACTGCCTCATATGTAAGTCATGTGGGTTATGGTTGAAAAATATACGTTGTAATGTAATTGAAGGTGGTAGAACCAGTGTAGTTCGACCGGGGAAGTACCACCACCACGCCCATTTCTAGCGTGAAGCTTTTCTTGCGTTTCGATGGAAGGGTGTGGTTGCCGGCACACTTTCACATGAGGCGCCCGTCATAGTCCTCGCAAGTAGCAACACATCTGTGATTGACTTGAGATAGAACACATGTTCTGTGTAAAATTGATTACAGATGTTCATGAGCTGCGGTGACCACTTACCATCAGGTGTTATCATGTTCGCTTGCTACTTCAGTCAGATAAAAAAAAAACAAAAAGTATGAAGATGAATCGAAATGTGTATTGCCAGTTTGAATCCACCGCAAGATTTTATTAAAAATCTTTACCAAGAAAAGTAATTGCATGAAAACTCTAAGAAATAAAAATTACGTGGGAGTTTTAGCGGAATCTTTTTTAAAGCTTTTAATTCTGAATAGCATATTTTAAGTATTTGATAAGATTTTGTAAAGATTGAAAACGTGAGTGGAAATATAATTTTCAGTTTTGCTTTTTCAAATTTTAATGTAATAAGATAATTAAGATGAAGGCTTTTCCTACAGATCCGTTTATTATAATGTTTTTCCCGTCGGATTGCACAAAGGAAATTCCGGGAATATTCATTATATAATCTATTCATAATTTTTATTTTATTTTTTATTTATTTGTTTAAAGGCAATATAACGACACTTCACACATAATACACTTCATACATATAAATAAACAATTTTCAATATTATTGAGAGTGAAGACATCACATAAAAGGAAGCACAACTTACATATATAGCAAACTTATAAGATATCATTGGAATAACTTAGCATAATATACAAAATAGACATTTCATTCAAATATAGTTTTTATCAATTCTTAATCAGTTATTATTATATTACGCTATTTTATTATTATTATATTAGTTATTATTATATACGTGAAGCAAAAATTTGTGACGGATTTTTAAGTAATATGCCGCGGACGGATTAGTATGAAATTTTGCACGGTTATAGTGGACGTAGAGAAGGAGTGCAGAATGTTAATATTTTTTTCAAATAATGCATTTTTCATACATAAAATCAACTAAAAACACATTACACACACTGCCTTGCATTTGTCACAAACACATATGTACTTAGTAAATGAAAATGAAAAGACACAACGTCAAGAATGTCAGATGACATTTGATTTTTAATTTAAATTACGGTCGAATTTCGGCCGATGCTAAGGGTGACTAGTATAATCTAATGCCCGATACCTTATGTACATTATGTACGCACCACTATTTTTTCTAGAATTATGTGCGTATTAGAAATTATTTATCTCTGCTCTACGGTGAAGAAAACACCATGAGGAAACCTACTCACCCGAGAGATTTTAAAAAAGTTCTTAGAGGTCTGTGAAGTCTACCAATCCGCACATGGCCATCCCGGTGGGCTATGACCTAAAACTCTCTCATCCCGAGAGAAAACCCGTGCCAAGCAGTGAGACAGTAATGGGTTGACGATGAAAGTATTACGTTAATACATATGGCGTATATGTAAGGAGATAAGTTCGAAATTGTACACGTTTATACACAGGCCTTTGACGAGATATACGGGCACCCGAACAAAAACAACGCGGAATTCTTTTGTTCGCTTGAACCCTATAACCGATTTTAAATCTCTTTGATTTTTGGCTTATATTTTTTTGCATTTTGCTTTTTAATATATTTTTTAAACTAGACTGTTCTTGCGGTTTTGACCGCTTCAGTTAGTCCGTGTTAAGTTAGGCTATAAAATAAATAAGATTAATCTATTAGTAACAGTATAACAAAAAAGTACTAATGTAGTGTGTCTAAGGATTAAGCTGAAAGGCCTTATTATAATCTTAACTTTAGGCCTTATTATATTGTTCCTGTGACGCAAGTGTATGTCTCACGTCTCCACCGCAGCACGAAGGCGTCTGATATAGTGGAGTACTTGGCCATAAAAACCAAGTTCTGATTGGTGGCGCGTAAGGCAGTAAACTCTACTTTTTTATTATTATTTAACTGAAGTAGCAAACGAGCATGCAGTCCACCTGATGGTAAGTGGTCACCGCCGCCCATGGACATCTGTAAGCAACTTCATATAGAACGTAGGTTCTATCTGAAGTCAATCACAGATGCATTGCCACTCCCGAGGACTGAGATGGTCGCCTCATATAAAAGTGTGCCGGCAACCACACCCTTCCATCCATTCATCCATTCCATGTTAGAAATAGGTGTGGCGGTGGTACCTCCCCGGTCGAACCACACTGGTTCTACCACCTTAAAAACTACTACTACTATCTACTTCTTTTGTAGTACGTGTCCCAACTGAACATGCATCGACCTTTCTGAAGGAAGAGCTGTGGCCGAAGGGAGTTGTGTTCCGGACGTTTCGTGGCGGGAGAGGACCCCCGGAAGTCATCAGACCCGCGTCTCACGTCGCCGCAAATACGTGATTTAGTCATAAAATATAATATATTTGTTAATCTTTAAGGTTTATATGATACTAGCTGAAACCCGCATCTTCGCCCGCGCTAAAAAAATACATGACATATACATAGTCATTCAAGAGGAATATTTCTTTCATACATATATTTTTGGTATCTTGAACCGTTTTCGCAGCGCACGCAACGGAAGCCCTCAAGGATGAATAATTTTCCTTGTTTTTTTCATATTTTCCATGATTTCTTCGCTCCTAATATTTAAAGCGTGATGTTATATAAGGCCTAAAGCCTTCCGCGATAAAGTCTATTCAACATAAAAATAATTTTTCAATTCCAACCAGTAGGTCCTGAGATTAGCGCGTTCAAACAAACAAACAAACTCTTCAGCTTTATAATATTAGTATAGATAGACCTCTGTATTCAATTGTACTCATGTATCTTTATTTATATTGTCTGAAATAAATTATTAAATAAAATAAATAAACAAACAAAATAACACGGCAAAGATGACACCTCCGGAGGAGGAATCATTAGATTTTTTTTATAAGACAAAAATAAAAAATGTGCAAGCGTTCTCATGCTAGAGAGAGTTCACCATCATGCTAGAGAGACGAGCGGAAAATTACGAAAATTTCGAAATTCCACTCTTGTTCTACTATCTATGTACCACGATATCGCTACATAGCATAATAACAAAGTCGCTTCTCGCAGTCTGTCCCTATGTATGCGTAGATGTTTAAAACTACGTTACGGATTTTAATGCAGTTTTTTTAATATATAGAGTGATTAAAAAGGAAGGTTTTTATGTATAATACATGTACAATACAGTAGAGAAACACTGGTCATTTTATATTTTTTACTTTTATACGCAATGAAGTTCGCCGGGTCGACTAGTTAATCTATAATCTACAGTCATAATTCAAATAAGGTTGAACAGGTGACAGTGTTCCGTCTAAAGTGTAATCTAGAACAAAGATCTCATAGCCTCAATAAACTCCCAAATCGAAGCTCACCTGACGCAATTTTCGTGAGCGAAATAATGAAATCAAATTTTCCTTGTACCTAATGAACAAAATAAAAACTTCATCTAGACGTTATGAATTCATAAAACGCTCCTCGCGAGGCTATTTCATTTGCCTGAAGCATATTTTCTCGTAATGTGTTTCACGGGAGGTTATTTTGTACGGTACTGTTGTGGTTCGTTAGCTTGGTTTAAACATTGATGCTTAGGCTGATGGTCCATTGGCATATATTTCTTGAGCGATAATTGTTAGGAGTGACATGCTGTTGCTTAAATTACTTAATAGTTGCTTAAACCTGTGTTGTTTGAGTGATTATTTTGTTGCTTGAACGGTTAAGGAGCGGTTCAAGTTCGATTTCTTAACACGAGTTACGCATCTGTATAGGTACTGAATAGTCGCCGAGCAGTTCACAGCAATTATAGCGCTATAGCTAGCAAGTGATCAAGTAGAGTTGCTAACACTTTAAAATTATATTTTAAATTTTAATAATTCATAACATATATCGTTACTTAACGATAAAGGTACTATTCACTTCAGGATAAGTGATATTTTTTTCTTGTCAATTCTATGGGTACTTATAAAAAACACGTCATTTTTAATTGTAGTACTTTGTCACACAAATCGCTCAGCATTTGTGCTTATAGCATGTATAAACACATTGTGGAGCCGTGTGTTTCCACCCTACTTTATTTTGCGTGGCACGACGCTTTACATCTGTCAAAACTTGAGTCGTATTTACCGGCTGCTTATAAGTTACGTCGTTCGTTACGTCAGTTAAGCTCCGTGCACACGGAAATGTCTCGTTAATATTTCCAAGTCGATTGCATATAATGAAATTTAAAACGAAGCAAGACGATTAATAATTCATTCAAGTTCGTGTATTAAATTTCCTTTAATTACAGACTTTCCTAACAACTTGCCGTGGATTTGCGAAGGCAACGTTCTCGTTAAATTTAATTAGTCATTAATCAAGTAGTTCGAATATCGGGAACTTAATGCCGGAGGGCGTAGATCTGGTATATTTTATTGAAATGTTAAAAGTTGACTGTAACCGAATTCGAATTAAAATCTTTACACAAAGTTAGATGTATTGTTCGCTATAAAAATAACTATTTCATAGGCTTCTTAACTGCTGCTACTGCCCTGATTTGTTATATACGTATATTGACGAATACAGAAAATAAATCATCTAGCAGATGCAGTTTTATTCTTCTACCTTCATTCGTTGCTGTTTCAATATAAATTTTACCACTTTTGAAATTATATTTTAGGTGAAGACTAATCAAGTTTTAAAGGTGGTAGTTCTCTTCATGATATAAATTCGGAGGCGCCAATTTTAGCTTAAAAACACCAGTATTAAGTACTATTGTATTCTGGTCTGAACAGGTTAAGGAAGACATGCTTATTCAAAGCGTTACAACAAAGTCCGTAAAGGTAACAAGGCATCTATTGCCAACTTCAGGTAACTCAGATTAAATCAGTCTAATCTGATTATAGATGTACAGACTTAAGTGGCCACTTACTTAAAAGACAAACCTGAGTTTATTGCCGGATCTTCTCAGTTGAGGTCATGTTCCGATTCGGTGGTAGTATAAGAAAAAAATGTAACTGACAATTTGTAAGGTTCTCCGTAGGCCTATACAAAATAAATACATTTCATTTCATTTCACTGTCAAGATGATTCAATTCAAGCAAGATTAATTCTAGCATGATTGAAAACATAAATTTTCAACCTTTAATTGTTGTTAATTTAAGTTTATTCGTCTAGATACGCTAGAGAAACTAAAAGTTCTGAGTATGAATAGGAAACGATTTGCATCCCTTTGTTCAAGTGTTTGTAATCTTGGGCGTTCGTTTAAAGCAGTGGACCATTTGGCTAAATATCTGTCGACCCATGGACCATGTATGAGAGTGTAATTAAATATAAAAATAAATCTCAAAATTAATATGGGATTATTACTTTTTTAATAAATCACGGGTACATTATTGTTCAAAGCAAACAATATTTATTGCGCTTTCTGTATACTCTTTACTAATTACTGATCCTTGGTTCCGACACGGCTGTCCGCTACTCGACTGTCATTGTGATAACTTCTTATATTACAATATATTTTTGATGATTTCTCGGACCCCTTCAGGTGCTTCCAGGGACCATCAGTGGTCCGCGGACCACCGGTTGGAAACCACTGGTTTAAAGTGACTTTGTTGTTTTGTGTACGTATTTAACGTCGTTTTTGTTAATGCCATGTTATGTTGCATAGGTTTATAATAAATGTGTTTTAAATATTATAAGTTATTCATCCCATAACACACATTACACTATCATCTGACTAATTTAAAAGTTTTGTATACATAATAGCACCTCTACTATTAATACAGAACCTACTATTAGAACCCTTTTGCTCTTCGCCCCTCATCGCCATTTTCTACTAAATACCGTTCATTAAACAAGAAAAAAATTCTACACGTTTTTGCTCTGTCACCTATTTTACCAATAAGTGGCTTGAAATTGTTTGTCTTCGTAGTCCCCAAGGATATTATCGAAAAATAATTGAACAATCTCATAGTAGATTCTAACTTTATTAAAGACTGGTAGCACTATTATGTGAAATGCTATTTGGTCTGTGTCTTCATACAAAATATTTCTCTTTCCGAAATGGGCAAGGTTTGTAGATATTGCCTTAGATGCTTCTTACATTCCAGAAACAAGGTACTAACAAGGTACGACAATTCAAACAAAAGGTACCAATTGACTGAAGTCCAATATCTATTACTAATGCAAGGCGTCTACATTCAACTTAGGATCCACATCAAGAGCTAATATTTGAATTTGGAAGTTCTGTAGCCGATCGCAGCTTCTGCCTTAAGGCGACGATAACCCTCGACCTAGCTAGATATTAATTTTAAACTTTTTATGACACCAATCTGCAATTACGGTTGAAATGACTGGTGTTGTTCTTGTCACTCTTTTTAACATTGAACAACGCATTTACTAGGAATAGATCAAAAATGTACGTATTTTATTTCTTTAAAATCAATTTCTAAATTTATGTGGTGTGGCGACCTCCCGCAACTCATCAAGAGATGGCGTTACTAGTATTCTGAAATTTCCGAACTACGACTGCCGCTTCCCAGGCATGATCATCTAGCCTGGCGGGAGATCTCCCTTTGCCAAAGTGGTTTGGCTCTTTAAGTCAGAAACGTTGATAGCAGTGATAATCGCTACTGTTTTCATGTTGAAATTCCGATTCACCCTCATCCGACCCGCAAAAGATTTTATCACCTTCAATTGAACCTTTTCCCAATTTTTCTTCGTCTTCTGGTTTAGTGCCGTGTTGTGTTGATGTTACACACAACCATACGAATAACTATACTAATAACTACTACTACGACTAAGGCACGAAATTCACGATATGGGTAGCGAAGCGATTTGCTATGTAAAGCCCAATGCAGTTGCTAAAATAAATGGCAGACGCGATAACTACTGACAATAATCAGTAACTACTAACAGTAACTCGACGTATGGAAATGTCTTTAAATTTGGATTTTCTTTAAGTCGTATAAGATATTTAATTAAACGTCTTCTCCTTAACGATGTGTTCGTTACTAATTGAAAGATACTCAACGCCGCTGAATTATTCCGCGCGCTATCTCTTCAATTGGAATTGAGAATTCGCTTTTGATTGCTTTCTTTAGACACTTTTTACTACTGATTTAATTTAGAACTTTAGTATATTTCATGTCAGTGTTATATACTAAACCTTTTACGGCCTCTTATCCAGTCCTTATTAAGTAGGAAATAACGATTGATATAACACCTCTGATTACAACTTTAAATCCGACACTAATAAATCAGTGGTAGTCTATATATGAATACGTGAAGCAAAAACTTGCGATTCGTTTTTAAGATACTTACCGCAGAGGAGGATGAAATTTTTCACGGTTACAGTTGATGTAGAGAAGAATCAACAAATGTTAATATGTTTTTTCAAATAATGCATAAACACACCTAAAAACGCATTACATACACTACCTTGTATTTGACACAAATACATAAATAATAAACGAAATAAAACATTCAATGTCTTACTATGAAAACACATAACTTCAAAAATGTCAGATATCTTTTTCAAAATACCCGCTATTGCTTTTAAATGTTAAGTCAATTAAAACCTATTTTTTACCTTAAACGGGTGATTTTAATCAATAAAAACAATACAGTTTATGAATTGAGAAATATTCGTGCTACTTTGAAAAATATGAAGTTTAGTTTTTTAAGTTAAATTACGGTCGAATTTCGACCGTTGCGATGAGTGACTAGAAATCAAAGTTCGGTCAACGCGTAGCAAGAACAACGTAACGCGGCAACCAGAGTATACATTTTTAAGAATAATATCTTTAAACTAGAATGATTAAAGCGGTACTTTCAACAATCATAAAACAGGTTTATCTGGACTCCGGTTTAAATTCCGGCTTCAAAGAACAAGATTTAAAAGTGCGTTTCCAAATTCGGTTCCAAAAAAACGCTTTTAGCAACATTGTGTATGTTGTTTTCCAGTAAATTTAAATCGCGAGACTACGGGCTTAATTTCCAAGACACTCAATTTAGCCAAACTCAAGTTAATTTAGGCAAAGTGATGAGATAAATTGATTTATGTAGAAGTGACAGGAAACATCGCGATTCGGCAACGGAGTCGCAGCTTTCTTTGCAATAAAACATTATTTAAATTG
Organism: Spicauda simplicius; assembly: GCA_949699795.1. NCBI lineage: Eukaryota > Metazoa > Arthropoda > Insecta > Lepidoptera > Hesperiidae > Spicauda > Spicauda simplicius. The sequence goes on along the minus strand of OX453058.1, from coordinate 3,296,841 downwards.
AAGCCGTAAAGTATTAGTGTGTTGTCATTTGAACTTAAACTTAAACTTAAAACGCTTTCTACAGTCTCAGCCCCGCCGTTGGATTTTCTCCTGTGTCCTGGGTGCCATAGACACACAAAAAGACGAATACACAAACACCCAGACCCAGAACAAGAATCTAAACCCATCATTCAGATACCTGTCTGGCCGGGAATCGACCCCGGGACCCACTACGTGTCAGACCGGTATGGTCACCGCTGCGAACGTGGTTATTCGGACATACTCGTACATGAAGATTAAGATAAATATAATCAACTTTAAGTAAAGTTGATTTAGGTCTCATTGCAAATCTTCATTAGCGGCATTGAGAGATAACAAGCATATTATTAAATGATGCTTCAAATTTTAGGAAAAAATGCACTACTTAGTGTTTTATATTCGGCCAATTTGATGTCTATTATTTCAGTAACATGAACGGTAATAGTACCTATTGGAATATAGAGAAAATTAATAGTATTCTTTTGTTGTGGACCTCAACTAATAAAAGTTTTAGTGTGGCAAGTTCTATCACAGTAAATACTACTAAATCGCTACAAGAAACGTGTTCTGAATGTAATTATTGTTCTCGGATAAATGGGACAGGCTTAGAAATGCCTAAAGATGAACAATATTATCACTGCTTTGGTTTACCGAGTAAGATCTTAAGCCTAAGTAAGCAAGCCACGCTTTATTTTGCAAAATTCGCCCTGGGTCAGAAAAATATCACTTTCTACACTCACTGCCCTTTACAAGCAATTTCTCTTGTATCTTGGGTGGCTGTATGGATTAGCCATCCTATCCATGTCAGTTTTGCCCCTTTAATGATTGTTTTAAAATAACCCAAAAATTAAAACACTGTCGAAAAATACATTTGAAACCACACTGAAAATCAGTGGCGGTGGTTCGACGCAGTGATGCTGAGTGTGGACCTTTTGTAAAAAAAATACTGCAGCAATGGTCTAATTTAAAAGTAATGTATATTCTGATAATTCTGCCACATTATGTTGTAGTATTTTTTGCAAATAAATCTTTTTTTATTTCTTTCAAAACATTGTATTACATACAATTATAAATGAATTGAATTTGAAAATTGATTTTGCTACTTTTAAGTGGAAGTCTTGTTGCTTTATTGCTGTTATTTTTTATATCAAAAGTAATACTCTAAATATTACTTGTATTTTTTGTCCCTTAATATTACGTACTTCACTGACGTAAACTGAAATTTGAAGTTAATCAGCAGGTACAAAGTTACTGACTAAGACTATGGCCTATAACTCTCTCATTTTGAGAGAGGACCCGTGCCCAGAAGCGGGACAATAATGGTTGACGAATAAAAAACAGTAGGCACATGTACGAAGAAAAAAACGTACCAACGAACATCCGAACACTCGTCACGTAGAGAACCAGTTTCCTCAAAGGAAACTACACCGAGGGAAAGGAAGTTAGCATTTCACGGTTATTCGGCAGTCGGTAGCTTTGTTGTAAGTATTGACACGGACACATTTCGAATACGAGTAAAACTTTTTAAAGAAAAATATTTTTGCGCGGAAAGTGCACACCTATTTCTAACGTGTCTGTTTTGTTTTTCCGGTTAATGGTTTGGTTGCAGCCTTTTATATGAGGTGTCTATCTTAGTTCTAAGGAGTAGCTACTTACACATCTGTGATTTGAAATAAATTTCCTTTATTTAGAGTTCCGTATGTCGTTGTTTACAGATAAATGGGTGGCAGTGAGCAGTTACCATCAGGTGGATTGCAAACGCGTTTGCTACTGCAATCTTATGCGCCTCATACAGGACCAAGTTTCATCACCGTCATCCAGAGAAATATGTTGAGCGCCGACTTCGGAACTATGTACTAAGTACTGAGTATGTTCTAAACCAAATTTAATTGAAATTATTTTTTACTTTTTTGTGACATGTGTGAATACATCCAAAAAGCGGTAAATTCTGAAAATGCTATTTTTTAAATTATAGATGAAGATACATAAACACAAATAATGTATTAAAACATTCGATGTATGATTAATTAGTTTACACGTATTATAACGCTTCTATGTTACTATTTTCACGTAAAAATATTCCGACTGCTAATAACAATCAACTCAAAGTAAAGGATATCCATCGAAATTAATTATCACTGCTTTTCGGTGAAGGAAAACATCGTGAGGAAACCTATACACCCGAGAGTTCTTTAAAAAAAAAAAAAGTTCTCGGATTTTTGTGAAGTCCACCAATTCGCACTTGGCCAGCGCGGTGGACTATGGCCTAAAATTCTCTCATTTCGAGAGAAGACCCGTGCCCAGCAGTGGGACAATAATGGGTTGACGACGACGACTTGTTCTCTGTCACCTATACATCAATCTTAATTGAAATACAATTGGACTATCTTTAATCTATATACCTAATACATAGTTGATTTGCGATATTTTGAGTAAGTAACTTAAGCTTCGAACTATATTATAATATTATATTCGAATTATATTATATGTATAACAGATGATGCATAATTTTTATTTAAAATATACATAATTATCGAAATTTAAATATACAAGCTTTTAATTGTGTCTCCGTTTGCACTCCTTAGATGAAGGGGTTATGTTTAGAAAAAATATATATATTTTAGGGATAAAAAGTCTGCATTGTCATTTCTGGATAATCAATAAACATTACGTGGTCTGGTTAAATGCAACAGTCTTCAAAACTAGCGTGGACAGAAATAAATGAACGTGCATACCTATAGAATTAAACAGTTTATATACCTAGTCGTAATGTGTCCAGCAGAAATAGGTGGCACCCAATATTTCAGAGACGTGTACGTTTTTTTAAGACATACAACAAATCCCCTTAAGATTATCTACCTGCCATCTCACTCAGGTTATCTTTTTCATATAAAAAAGTATGAAACATGCTTCCTAAAGAAAAGATAGAAAGAAAAAGAAAAAAAAAACATAAAGAAGAGAACCTGAGAAAAATGAGCATGCCACAATATCTGATAGATTACTTGATTGTAAGTGACCCGTGATAGCGGAATCTTAGTAATACGGTTCCGTTTTTGCCCTTTGGGTAGGGAACCCTAATAACCATAATAATATAATGGTTTAAGACTTTAATGCTTTAAAGTATTAAAGTATTCTTGTCTATCAGTGTTGCTGACAGACGTCAATATATCATACAATATCATTTCGAATAACTATCATGATTAACGAATATATAACATAAGCATATTTATCAATACGGATTAATTGTCTTGATGTGATAAAGATGCATTTATAAGCAAAGATTTTCATAGGCAATACATAGTTTGTTCAGTGTTCAGACTCACACAGGTAAGACTTAGTAATAATAATACTTATATATTGTGATTGTTATATCATCGTATTGGTCAATTAGACAGTTCTAAATTAGATTCAAAGAATCAACCATAGAAATCAAATGAATCATGGAATCAACTAATTGTTTTTGTCCTTTGTCTGGATTAATTTTATTCATAATTGTGTTCATGGTAATATGAGTGTAACAATTAAACTCATTTCAAAAATAAATACTGGTGGTGACTTCTGGTCAAGTTCGTATAGTACGAGAATATACGAACTTGACCAGAAGTTACCAAATTAGTTACGTTACATAATGCCTTACAACTCCTCAATACTTCTTGGAGTAGATAATAATGATTATATTCCCTATATAATATAATACAAGGAACTATATATAATACTAGAAAAAGGAATTGCTCAATTGATCACTGCTTTACATATATCTGCTTCTGATAGGTATGGTATTTACTTTTAGGTTTACTGCGTCATTTGCCACTACTGTATTATTTATATATAACTGCATAACTGTTTATACAGTTGACCGTTTAACGTTACCTTTCCAACATGGAAGGCTGAATGTTTATCCATCCAACTCCAGACCACGGTCAACGTTGCGTGCCTTTGCAGATTCTTTACAATGGACACATCGTATGCTATGAGGAATCAAAAATAGGCGATAAAGTGCGGCAGAAACAACTTATTATCACATTGATTGAATGTTCGTTTGCTTCTTTTATGTTGGAAAAACAAACATTTAACCACTTTTATTCTATTTACAGCGTAACTATGAAATTCCTGCTCCTTATTGCTGCCTTCGTGGCTGTGGCGGTTGCTGGCCCCACTCAACGCTTTGCGCATATTATACCCGACTTCACTGACAATTATCATCCCATCCACGTTGGACCCGAAATTGTTGATGAATACCACCCCATCCACGTTGGACCCGAAATTGTTGACGAATACCACCCCATCCACGTTGGACCCGAAATTATTGATGAATACCACCCCATCCACGTTGGACCCGAAATTGTTGAGGAAGATAAACCCATTTCCATTGGACCTGAAATTATTGACGAATACCACCCCATCTCCATTGGACCCGAAGTCGTCAAGCCTCCTGCGGCCTCTGCCTCACCTCTGGTCCAGATTATCGTCAACGTTAACAATAACGGCCAGGCTGTAGATGCTCCTGAAGTAGTCCATGAGCCCTTCCCCCTTCCCGAGACAGTCGATTTTGAACACATCCCGGTTGGAGTACGTCCCCCAATTATCCCCATCCCCGTGATCCCAAGGCCTATCGCCCCCCTAGTTTGAATCCGGAATTAAATAAAGCATTGTCGTAACTAATTTTTATTTTATATTGTTGACTGTATCACTAAGCTGTACCATGTTACGTTAAAGGATGTGGTAATCAATATTGTTATTTTCGTTAATAAAATAAATTATTTTATTATTTAATTTATTTCATTTAATTACAGTAAATGCCATCCCCAGAACCAATTTAGAGAACCAAACAACTGCTTGCTTGTATTGTAAAAGATACAGTTTCAGGCATAAATAAATCTTTTTATGGCTCTTAAAATTTACGGACGTATAAAATATAGGTATAAAATAAAAATTAAATATGAACCGGAAAGCGAATAGCGTCAATAGTTTCAAAATAGTCATACGGGCTTTGTGAACATCAAAAACGTATAGGAAAATAATAAAAAAACTGGAGCTGTGATAACAAAAATGTTTTATTCGCTGGTTTCAAACGATGTCAGATAAGGGTTAACAAAAACTGTAGTTTAATGGAGAGAGCGAATGGCTCGGGATGTGAAAATTTTATCGTCACTTCAAGTGCCGAATTCGGCGCACGACACGTGACGGTCGTTTTTAAAGTCAAGCTGTTTGTTATACAGTTTTATTTGAATACTAGCTGTCCCGACAAACATTGTTTTGCCATATAAAAAAATTAAAAAAATGTTAAGGGTGGACAACCCTTAAGGGGTATGAAAAATAGATGTTGGCCGATTCTCAGACTACTACTTCAGACTACTACTTCTCAGACAGACTACTACTCCTACTGAATAAGCATATAAAATTTGGTAAAAATCGATCAAGCCGTTTCGGAGGAGTTTGGCAACAAAAACTTTGACACGAGAATTTTATATATTAGATTAATCGGGACTTTTTATCTTGTACAACTGAAGAGTCTATTTGGTGTTATTTATTGCTTTGTCGCAAATTATCTACCTAACCAATTTAATTTACAGTAATGAATGAAAATTAGCCGATAATCAAATTTTCATATGATTGTGGAACTTGGCGAACACCAGTACTCTGTGGAAAACGACAACAGTTAGCCCATTGTGGATATCGGTCAGAGATTTGATATATTTGAATTAGTTTTATAGTGAAAGCAGATTTATTAACATTATTCCACTGCAATCTACATAATGGTTACATTTACCAACACTGCAGTACATTAAGCAAATAGCAATTTTAGCCCAGATAAGTTAACTGATTCACGGTATCATACAATTGCGTAAAATTAATGATTAACGTGTAACAAAAAAGATGCCTTTGTAAATTAAATTATGCATTCGTTCGTGAAAATTACAGTTAGCTGGTATTGTTTCCGGGAATCGGAAATTTAATCGAAAACGAATTGCCACTCGCACCGCTTGATATGAAACGCGGTTTTTGTATTCAAATATCTCCTATAGTACACTGGTTGTGTTCAGCAATTGTTTTTAGTGTTGTGTGGTGAGCGGCCTAAATATCACAACTCCTTCTCTTTCGGTGGATATTTTAGGAGTCTACTAAAAGACAAAATCCACTAGATGGGTAGCAGCGTCTTCTTACATCCACTGCGTTCACCAACATGCGTGCCAGCTGCCGTGACCATTGGATAAACACAGATTGGGGGACTAATATTATTAAAAATAGGCTTTAACAACCATAAACCTGACAAATAGATGGGTCATTGTCCGTAACATTGCTTTGGAATTTTACAATGGATTAATTACCAGTTGCCTATCACTGTAAAATCTGGAATTAATGATGCGACACGAATACAATTTTGTGACACGAGTCGCTAGAGTAATTTTGCTACATCACTCGAGTTATAACAAGTTTTCGAGTCACTTGAATTGGAAACTTTTTACTCGAATTACAAGTTTGCAAATCGAGTGAGATTTTTCTTGTAACTCGAGTACGTAAATACTCGAGTGATACATTTTTTCCATCGAGTGAACAATTTATTGAAAAACTGATAACAAAAACCAACGCCTATCTCTTTAAAACTAGTTTAAATATATTAATTATAATAATTTTCCCCTACGCTGTTCATTCTGCATATCAATGATATGTTGGAGCAAATCGGTAACATGCATTGCTATGCGGATGACAGCACGGGAGATGCCTTGTACACGGGCCGTGCAAACACCTCTCGGATACTAGTGCAGGAAAGTAGAATTCGACTTGTGTCTGAAATCGAGCACTCTCTGGAGCGGGTCTCAGAATGGGGTCGACTTAACCTAGTTGAGTTCAACCCCACGAAGACACAAGTCGCGTTTACCGCTAAAAAAGCCCCATTTTTCATGGCGCCAAAGTTCCAAGGGACCTCCCTCTCCGTTGACAAAAGCGTGGGGATTCTGGGCGTTGACATCTCGTATGATGTGCAGTTTCGGAGTCATTTTGAAGGCAAAGCCAAGTTGGCATCCAAAAAGTTGGGCGTTCTGAACAGGGCGAAGCAATACTTCACTGCGGGGCAACTCCTTCGGCTTTATAAGGCTCAAGTGAGACCCCACATGGAGTATTGCTCGCATCTCTGGGCAGGGGCGCCCCAATACCAACTTAACCCACTTGACTCCGTGCAGAAACGCGCGATCTGAATCGTCAACGACCCAAGGATCACCGATTGATTAGAACCTTTAAGCCTGCGGAGGGATATAGGCTCCCTCTGCGTGTCTACCGGCTTTACAACGGTGAGTGTTCCGAGGAACTTTTTGACCTGGTGCCTTCGTCACCTTTTCTTGACCGCACCACTCGCCGAAGTCCTCCACGGTTCGGTTTGCACGTTCGTTTTTGCCACGGACGTGCAAGTTGTGGAATGAACTTCCTCCTGAGGTATTCCCGGAGCGTTATGACATGGGGTTCTTCAAGAAAGGTGCGAAAAGAGCTCTCCTTCACAGCCGGCGATGCATTGGCGACTCCTCTGGTGTAGCGAATGTCGGCCATAGGCGACGGTGACTACTTTCCATCAGGTAGCCCGTCTGCCTTATCGTTAGGTTAAATTATAAAAAAAAAGACTTCGTTTGAAACTAGCGAATAAAACATTTTTGATATTAGGTACGGCTACGGGTTTTATTTTTTTTTATTTTTCCTATATGTTTTTGATGTTCGCAAAGCCTGTAAGACTATTCTGAAATTATTGATGCTATGCGCTGTCATATTCCTATTTAATTTTTAATTCATATAGTTTCGTCAATTTTAACAGATTTAGAAAAGATTTGTTTACACCAGAAACTGTATTTTTTTACCTACTTCAAAAAAGAGAGGAGTTTTTCAATTCCATAGAGTAGATTAATTTGCAATAAATTAGCTTTTGCCGATCCTTTTCTCATGAAACTTGAAACGAACATTGAGTAGTATTTAAAACAAAGTAGCATCTCGCTTTCTATACCTATGTATGTATGCTTAGATCTTTAAAACTACGCTACGGATCTTAATGCAGTTTTTTTAATAGATAGAGTGATTCAAAAGGAAGGTTTATATATTATACATGATAATAATAGTATACTAGAGAAACACTGATGATTTTAGATCTTTGACTTTTAGGCGGAGCGAAGTTCGTCGGGTCAACTAGTCTAAGATAAAATAATGTGATGAGAAATTTGACCTTCAACTCATCAACTCTGTTGAAACAGGGTACTTCTAGCTTAAACCACAAGAGTTAGTTGTTAGATGCTGATGATTAAATGATGTAACGTTGAAGTCGGTTGCATTCCAAAAAAAAAATTAATTATGTATATTAGAAAAAAGGAATAGTTTTTTTCTATGTATGTTAGTGTAATTTATATCTATGATACAATATGTCTCTAAATGTGTTTGAGGTTGGCACTTACTGTAATTAAATGAAAAAAATATTTAATAAAATAACCTAGTTTTTTAAAGAAAAAATATTTATAGATACATCCTTTATTAAAGTAACATGGTACAGCTTAGTGATACAGTCATCAATATTATATATAAGTTATAAAAATGCTTCATTTAGTTCCGGATTCAAACTAGGGGGGCGATGGGCCTTGGGATCACGGGAATGGGGATAATTGGGGGACGTACTCCAACCGGGATGTGTTCAAAATCGACCGTCTCGGGAAGGGGGAATGGCTCATGGACTACTTCGGGGGCATCTTCAACCTGAGCGTCATTCTTGATGTTGACGATGATCTGGACCAGAGGTGAAGCAGATGCCGCAGGAGGATTGACGATTTCGGGTCCAATGGAGATGGGGTGGTATTCATCAATTATTTCAGGTCCAATGGAAATGGGCTTATCTTCCTCAACCATTTCGGGTCCAACGTGGATGGGGTGGTATTCATCAATGATTTCGGGTCCAACGTGGATGGGGTGGTATTCATCAATAATTTCGGGTCCAACGTGGATGGGGTGATATTCATCAACAAATTCAGGGCCAACAGAGATGGGGTGATGATTGTCAGTGAAGTCGGGTATAATATGCTCAAAGCGTTGAGTGGGGCCAGCAACCGCCACAGCCACGAAGGCAGCAATAAGGAGCAGGAATTTCATAGTTACGCTGTAAATAAAATAAAAGAGGTTATATTTCTTTCAACATACAAGTAGCAAATAAACATGAAATCAATTTTATAATCAGTGGCTTCTTCCGCACTTGGTGATATACAATCAATTTAAGTAAAGATTCTGGTACAAAAAAAAACTGAAATGCGACACCCTTGGAATATCTACAAAGATCTACAAAGACATTAGACCGCGGACTAGAGTTGGGTGGGTGACCACTTGTAGGTAAACATTCGTCCTTCCATGCTAGAAAGGGTATGTTAAATGGTCAGTTATTTTTATAGTATGGAAGCTGCACAGAAGACACCATACTGGTCAGTATGGTGTCTTCTGTGCAGCTCCGTAAATTTTAATTGATTAATGACGTGATTTTAATATAATAATTGTAATATATAGATATTATTATTACTAAGCCTTACCTCTGTTAGTCTGAACACTGAACAAAGTATGCATTGGCAATGAAAATATTTGCTTATAAATGATTTTTTATCATACCACGACATAGGCAATTAATATGTCATGATAAATTTGTTCGGAGTTTTATGGGCCTTAATAATGATATTTATTCGAAATATTATTTTATGACTTTCTAAGGGTTCCCCGCGGTTTCATCCGCGTTTAATAAATGTGAAACTACATATATTTTTTGAGTCAACAGATCCTGCATACACAATTTCAGAAATTAAAATTTGCCCTTACAACCTGCTGGTCTAAAATTGAAATCACAGGCATGCATCTTTTATTTTTCATAGTTTTTTTTTTTGTTTTCGAGGGGCAAACCTTCCAAAGGCACCCGATGCCGTGGGAGCGACGCAGGGTTATGTGGGATTTTCACCGCACTAAACCCCCCCCCCCCCCCCGTGGCCGTCCTCGGCGCTGAAAAAGAGGACTCCGGGATCTCGAAACGACTTCAACCGGAATCCTCCGAGCGCGCTGCCCCATCGGGCTCCTCCCAGATGGGTGGCTGGGCCCACCGCTCCGTCTAGTCTTTACGACGGTATGCGACCACACATACCGCCGTCCTTCCCGGGGTCGCCTGACCGAACGGTTCGAGCTCCCACTCTAGCCGTCTGCAACCCCGGAAGCCCCTTTTAGTCGCCTCTTACGACAGGCAGGGGATACCGTAGCCCTATTCTGACCCCGAGGCTATTAATGTTCTGATCTAACCTCATTGCCTTCAATATTCAAAAGCAATATCATGAGGAATCCTACACATTCAAGCTTTTTGTTAAAATGTTCTCAAAACTGATTGACGTCTACCAGTGCATGGCCAGTAAGATCCGGTATGGATAAACGATTCTACCCTATAGGGGGATCCTTGCCGAACATTGGATAACATTGATGGGCTGCTTGACCCAGGAAATTGAATTTGTCCGCTATTCCAATTACATTCTTCCTATTTTACAGCCCCGCCGCTTATAAAAATTGAAATATTCATTTTATTTAACACTAGATGAACTCCGCAGTTTCGCCTGCGTAAAAAAAACGATGTATCGATTGTCCCGTGGGAGTATCTTAATATTATCCCACAGTAAAAAGTAGCCTATGTGTCAATCCAAAGTGTCAGCTAACTCCCTACCAAATTTTACGAAAATCGCTCCAGCCGTTTACACGTGAAGAAGTAACAAACATACACACTCACAAACTTTCGCCTTTATAATATTAGTTTGAAAGTATGTATTAGTATGATGCATACTACAGGTGGTACACTATTTAAGATCTCTATACTTACTCTAAGTATAGAGACTGCAACCCATTAGTTTTTCTGCAGGGTACATTTTTACTATATAAACCGTTTTTACGTTTCATTACCTAAGGGGTAAAAACGGAACCCTATTATTAAGACTCCACTGACTGTCTGTCTGTCACCAGTATCATATAAACCGTGAAGGCTACTTTCTGTATACTCGTTCATTCATTTCTGTCCACACTAGTTTTAGAAACAGTCAAATTTATACAGATCACACAAAGTTTACACACAAACACAAAATAATAGATTTTAATTTACAGAAAGTTAACTCCTCCATTGAAGCAACGCAAACAGAGTCACAATTAAAGCCTAGTTTTAGATATAGGTAATTTAAATACAAAAAATGCATTATCTTTTATCAATACAATTCGAAGCTTAAGTAAAGTTTACTCAAAATATCGTAAATCAATTATCTATGTATTATCCATGTCCAATAGTATTTATTATAAGATTGATTTATAAGTAACATCGAACGAGTAACATCATCAGCTTAGAATCGATGTACCTATATCCTTTAGTTGCGATAGATTGTTTTTAGTAGTCAGTTTAGCAAACGGCGGTTTTTTTTGTATATAAATGCTTTTTTGGATTTTGCATGAAAAAGGTAACATAATAGTGTTATAAACGTATAAACAAATAATCGTACGTTTTATTACTTTTATTGTCGTTTACATAGTAAAAGTATATTTAGAAAATTCTATATATTTCACTTAACAACATTGGTGTTAATTCGAGATGTATTAGGTAATTTTAAATAGAGGTCAATTTTAAATTCAAGAATCAAAATTGCACATCACAAACAGACTTAAAGGCTGTTTATTCATATAGATGGAACCAAATGACTAACACTAGTTTATGCAGGCCGGTGGCCGCCCTCAGCGCTAAAAAGAGGACTCCGAGATCTCCAAAGGAACGCAACCGGAATCCTCTGAGTGCGTTGCCCCATCGGGCTCTTCCTAGATGAGCGGCTGGGCCCACCGCTTCGTCTAGTCTTTACGACAGTATGCGATCACGCATACCGCCGTATTTTCCGGGATCGCATGGCTGGACGGTTCAAGCTCCCACTCTAGCCGCCCGCAATCCCGGAAGCCCCTTTAAATCACCTCTTACGACAGGCAGGGGATTCAGTAGCCCTATTCTGACCCCGGACCTACAGGGACGTATGTACGTATGTATGGCCGGCCTAAGTTTCAGTGTCATTCATTCTTGATGATGATGAAATTTCCTTCAAAATATCATGCTCTATTTCAACTACGTCAACCTTTTTTTCGTTATTAAGGGTCTTTCCCATGGTCAGTTCTACTTCTGTACCAAATTCCATAAAAAATAGCACTGTTTAGATTTTTTTAATTAGTTAATTTGATGTCAGCTACGTAACGTAAACTTGTAAACACGTGTACGGACCCAGAGTAAAATAATCGTACCATTTTATTCTGGACCTGAACTAATGAAAGTTTTGGTTTGGCAAGTTCGATCAAAGTGAATTAATACTACTACTAAATCCCTACAAGCCACGTGTTCTGAATGTAATTATTGTATTCGGATAAACGGGACAGGCTTAATAAATGCGTGAAGATGAATGTTATTACGACTTTGGTTTACCAAGGATCTTAAGGCTCATTTAAGCTAGCCATGCGTTGTTTAGTAAAAGTTGGCCTGACTCATATGAATAACGCTGTCTACACTCACAGTAACATAATATATACGCTTCCTACACTCATAGCCCCACAGAAGGATTTTTGTCCTGTGTCCTGTTGTGGGTACAAACAAGAGGAATACACAAACACCCAGACCCAGGACAGGAATCTAAACTTATCATTCAGATACCTGTCTGACCCCCTCGAAGGGATCTCCCACCTTGTCGTGGTGAGGGGGCTCAGTAACCGTGGCTTGGAGCGCCGCGGTGAAGCCAAGAGGGATCCCATAGAGGGGACGCTCCGAGCGGGCTTGGCCCGCTCCGGATGCATCCAAGGGGCTGTGGAGGTCGGTTTTTTCTGGCCTCTGCAGCCAGAAGGGGTCGCGGGAGGACCCCTTCTGGCCCCTTGGTGTTTCGGTGTATCGTTGCCGTGCACCCTGTCTCCAGCGACCGAGCGGGGGCGCACCGTCAGATGCGTTGGCGGTGGGGCCGCAGAGGAAGAGGAGATGCGGTATGTCGTTGCCGTCCTCCATGTCCTCTGCGGCCGTTTGGTGGTTTGCGGCGGAACCAAAAAGCGGATCCGCCGCTGGGTGTGAGAGGTGCCTGTAAGGTTTGGAGGGCTTTACAGGTGTTGACTTGATCACACCCACAGCTCCTGGGTGGAGGTCTCGGGGTTGGACCGACGCCCTGCGGATAGGGGCCTTGGAGGTAAGGAAGAGGTACCCAACACCTGCATACATCCGCCCTTTAAGTTGGAACACAGCTTTACTCGGGAGTGCTTGTCATACACACACACGGGTGCCGCTACAGCAAACCGTAATTACAGTTTACTAGTAAAACTTTACTAGTAAAACTTTAGTAAAATCACAAATGTTTCTGAACATAAACTATTCATTCAAATTTCAGCTTTGTGTTGGTGGATGAGTTCATTGGGAAAAAAGTATGGCCTAATGAGCGTTATGCCAATAGACTTGGCGATTGCAAGCATGTTGTTAAACTCAGTGGATGTTGATAATTACATAACAAGCCGCTGCTGCCCATCTACGAGATTTTGCCTTTTAGTGGACTCCTACAGCCTCCACAGTGATTGAGAAAGTTGGTTATGAATAACTTGACAGGTAGTATGCAACTTGAAACCCGCATACTACCCGACAGCAAAATATTGCTGAATACACAAACATTTCCAAATTATAGAAGACAATTGAATACAAAAACCGCGTTTCATATCAAGCGGTGCGAATGCCAATTCGTTTTCGATTAATTCCCGATTCCCGGAAACAATACCAGCTAACTGTAATTTTCACACGAACGAATGCATAATTTAATTTGCAAACGAGTCTTTTTTGCTAGACGTTAATAATTAATTTTGTGCAGTTGTTTGATACTTTCATGATAATTTCATGTCACAAATTCCTTAAATTTAGCACTGTTGGTAAATGTAACCATTTTATAAAATTTATTGAAAAAATGTTAACAAAAACAACTGCTATTTCATTTATAAGTAGTAATTCAAATATTTTAATTATCAAACCGATACACAAATAAGATAATCTTGTGTTTATTATGTACTTCAATGCTGTAAAAATAAAATCATCGAATTATTTTATAATTCTTAATTTAGAATTTTAAATCAGCTTTCTATGTTAATCAGCCCATACGTCAAAATCAATGTAGAATTGCAAATGGATTTTCATATTTGCGGCTACGTTATAAACAGCACGACTTTAAAAGAGACCGTCACGTGTCGTGCGCGAATTTCCGCCGTTAAAGTGGAGTCGATAAAATTTTCACGTCCTGAACCATTCGCTCTCTCCATTAAACTACCGCTTTTTGTTAACTTTCATGTGACATCGTTTGGACATAGCGAATAAAACATTTCGTTATCACAGCTCCGATTTTTTTATGATTTTTCTATACGTTTTTGATGTTCCAAATCCTGTATGACTATTTTGAAACTATTGATACTATTCGCTTTCCGGTTCATATTTAATTTTTAGTTTGTATACTTTATACGTTCGTCAATTTAAAGAGACCTAAAATAGATTTATTTATCCGAAACTGAATCTTTTTTCCACTTCAAAAAGTAGGAGTTTATCACTTATGTTGGGTATGTATGTATAATACATACATACCATGTATATACTGATTTCTCCGCCAACTGTGGACCGATTGCAATGGCTTACTGTAATTCGATAAAGTATATAAATTTGCGATAACTTAACTTCTGCCGATTCAATTATAATGAAACTTGAAACGAACATTGAATATATAAAATAAAATAATGTGATAAGAAATTTGACCTTCAACTCTTTAACTCTGATGAAACAGGGTACTTCAAGCTTATACTCTAAGAGTTAGCCATTAGGCGCTTACAAATATATTATATGATTGCTTAGCAGAGCGAAACGTTGAAAAAATTGACCTACTCTTCAAGCCTGATGCAGTAGGAGTTCTAAATAACTTAATTGTATAAGTTAACCACTTGGAGCTAAAGGATGTATAATAAAAGTGTTATGCAGAAACTTTCAACTCTTCCGCTCTGATGATGCAGGGGTACTACAAGCATAAACTGTATCATTTACCAGTAGAACCAGTATAGTTTGACCGGGCAGTACCACCGCCACACCTATTTATAGCGTGAAGCATTTCTTGCGTTTTGATAGAAGGGTGTGGTTGCCGTCACATTTTTATATGAGGCGACCATTAAAGTCCTCGAAAGTAGCAACGTAGATCACAGATGCGATTGATTTCAGATAGAACCCATATTTGAAGTTTCTTACAGATGGCCATGGGTAGCAATGACCACTTACCATCAGATAGACTGCATGTTCGTTTGCTACTCCAATCAGGTAAATGAAAAAATAAATAAAAAAATAAATGATGGTTTAGTACATCATTCTGAAGTCGGTGCTCATAATCAAGACTGTTCTGTGTAGTGGTCCAACGAAATATATAATATAGAGCGCCCACTCAGAACTATGTAGTAAGTCAACAATTATTTAAATTATTTGACACTTTTTTTAACGTTTATGTTGGTTGCATTTTTGTAAAAAAAAATATAATTATATTTAAAGCAAGGAATCGTTGTTTTCTTTGTAAGCTAGTGTAATTAATTTATATCTATAATACGATATTATTCTGAATTGGTTTTAAGTTTGGCGTTTACTGTACATAAACGAAATAATGAAATAATTTATATTTAAAAAAAAATAACAATATCGATTGATAAATCCTTTATTAAAGGAACACGGTACAGCTTAATGATACAGTCAACAAATAAAATAAATATGATTCATGAAAATGCTTCATTTATTTTGGATTCAAACTAGGGGGGCGATAGGTCTTGGGATCACGGGGATGGGGATGACTGGGGGGCGAATTCCAACTGGGGTGTGTTCAAAATCGACCGTCTCGGGGAGGGGGGCGGCCTCTTGGACTACTTCGGGGGTACCTACAACCTGACCGTCCTTGTTTATGTTGACGATGATCTGGACTAGCGGTGAAGCAGGGGCAGCCGGAGGGCTGACGATTTCGGGTCCAATGGAGATGGGTTTGTCTTCCTCAACCATTTCGGGTCCAACGTGGATGGGGTGGTATTCATCAATAATTTCTGGTCCAATGTGGATGGGATGGTATTCATCAACAATTTCGGGTCCAACGTGGATGGGGTGGTATTCATCAACAATTTCGGGTCCAACGTGGATGGGATGGTAATTGTCAGTGAAGTCGGGTATAATATGCGCAAAGCGTTGAGTGGGGCCAGCAACCGCCACAGCCACGAAGGCAGCAGTAAGGAGCAGGAATTTCATTGTTAAGCTGTAAATAAAAAAAATGTGGTTAGATTTTTTTTTCACATACAAGCAAACAACCATCATATAAAATTTTAATTCTATTCGATTCGTTTAACATACACTGTTAACCAGTGAGTTGTTTTTGATAATTTAAGAGTAGTAAATGATGTAGTAACTGTGAAAGTAAGTACCCTTCAAATGAGACACAGCTCTCAACATTGCTATCACCACACCAACCCATTATTGGCCCACTGCTGGGCACGGGTCTTCTCCCAGAATGAGAGAGTTTAGGCCATAGTCCACCGCGCTGGCCAAGTGCGAATTGGTGGTCAACATTGCTATCATTAGGCAGAAATAGGTATAACAGTGGTACCTTAGGAGTCGAATCAATATGGAATTTAGCTTTTAAAGAATTACCTTAAGACGGAAAGTTTGGCAATTAGTTTTCCAAAGAATGGTATTAAAAAAATATAAGGAGATTAATTCGAACATTTGTTTTCTTAGTATTATATGGTCACCAATAAAATGATCATTAATTTTGATGAACTCTCAGAAGTATTGAGGAGTTACTTATGAGCTGCACGGAATTACACTTAATTTTATTCGTCATGCACATCATACTGATGTACGCAGGCCTTCCATAAAAAGAGTTATAAAGGTACCGCTTTTTGCTGTAATAATGTCGCTAATGTCCATGAAAGTATATATTGTATACTTTCATGGACATGGTCATTTGCCGTCATTACCATGGACACAATTATTAAGAGCAAAATTTTACCCAGACGAAGACCATACATCTAAATTCGCTGATTCTAAATTTGAATCGAATTTAGAACTCTCTGCGTGACCAATATGGTGACTACTGAGCAGGTTCGTAAGCTTCAATTGATTATTGATTTGAGTATAGTAACATAATTACAATTTAAAAATGTTATTATTAGTAAGCCTTACCTGTTTAAGTCTGAGCACTGAACAAACTATGCATTGGCTATGAAAATCTTTGCTTATAAATATTTTTTTATCACACCACGATAATTAATATGTCTTGATAAATATGTTTTGGTGTTATATAGTCGTTAATCATGATAATTACTCGAAATAATATTTTATGATATATTGACGCCTGTCAGCAACATACGACATAAAGACTTTAAGGCTTCAAAGTCTTAAAGTATCTTTCGTTATGTAATATCATTGGTTCACGGAACCGTCTATACTAATCATGTGACGCCTAAAAATAGTTTTGAAATTGTTACGAACTATTAATTAAAATTTAGTTGCCCATTGAAACGTTCGAAATTCGACCGTCAGTCAACTAAAAATTAAACTTGATATTGTAAAAAGTAGTACGAATAGTTCTTAATAATGGATCCCGAGTGTTTGTTTTACGTTTTAACAGCTCAAAAAGTTTTTATGTCCTATAGTTTCTATTGTTTTTAAGCAGTTGTGTTTGTAGTTTTTATAAACCAAAAAAAGCTATATACTATGTCGCGGTGTAAGCTCATGATACCTATACCATGTTATAATCCGTCAAACCCTTTGGGATGTAGTGCGTGTCAAAAAAATAGATATATCTACATGTGTTTGAAAAACATTGTCTGATGCAGTCAAGTCAAGAAGATTGGTATTGTTTATAGTTACTCTTAAACTCAAGTATTTCCATAAACATTTGCGCAATCGATACAAAACCAGATGCATTTTGGTCTGCTAGTAATAAATCAATCTTAATTAAAATACTATTGGGCATAGATTATAAATATGTGATTGATTTATGATATTTTCAATAAACCTCACTTAACTTCGAATTATAATGATAAAAGATAATACATTATATATTTTATCAGATCGCAGAACCGTCAAACGCCGTTTGACTGTAAAGGTTTGGGTCTCGTGTCTCGAAGTCCCGGGACTTTTCGTAATTACAGTTGTATCGCGTCCTGGGCATTTTGAGTTGAGACTCGAGACGACAAGATTGTCGGAATTGTTATGTAATTATTTTCATTTCAGCAGAACCCGTTTGTTCTATATCTATTACACTTTTGAGATCCACTGTTAGACATACCCTCCACTCCTATTTTGTCAACAGCTACCAATACTTAGTGTCATTAACCTTTTTTTAACTTTGTAGTAGCAAATGACAATGTAGTCTTGACATTAAATTGAGAAAACTTAGTATAAGGTACCATTTTCAGAAGAATCAGCCCGAAAGAGGGTAAAGTTTGAGTTAAAATTTATTCCAACACTGCCAAATTTGATGCAAGCTTTTCTAGGTAAAACCAGTGTAATTAAACCGGGGAGGCACCACCGCTACATTTATTTCTAACTGAAACAGTTCTTGCGTATCGATGGAAGGGTGTGTTAGTCCTCGGGAGTAGCCACGTGGTGTAAGGTTTCTTACAGATGTCCCGGGCGGCAGTAATCACTTACCATCAGGTAGCCTGCATGCACATTTGATACTTCAGTCTTATAAAAAAGTATATTCTTAATTGGTGCTACATCGCTATAACAACATACTGGACAATAACTTCCATACAAACATTTTACCAATTGAAAATCTTTCACGCATTTTTTGTGTCCATTCTCAAAATCCATACTAGTCTTGTACCGAATTTCATGTAGTTTAGGCATTCGGTTCTGTAGTTGAGGCGTGAACTACAGGCCCATTGCTTCTGAGTCACATGTATAAGTTGTTTTCGGAAGGCTCATTGCTTCTGAGTCACATGTATAAGTTGTTTTCGGAAGGCTCATTGCTTCTGAGTCACATGTATAAGTTGTGTTTGGAAGAAAGGTCCTCGGGTGGCGACCACGTTTACGCAAAAGGGGACCAAAGGGGGCAAAAGAGGACCCCTCACCAGGCGGACCGATGACCTGATGAAGACAGCGGGAAATCGTTGGAATTAGAGGGCATAGGACTGGCTGGACTGGCGCCATTTAGGGGAGGCCTACGTCCAGCAGTGGACGTCAAAGGGCTGATGAATGGATGGATGAGTTTAGGCATGAAAACGTAACAGACAGACAGTGTTCACATTTATAATATTAAGTGGGAATAATTGAAGGAGCGGATTTCTTATTTGACGTCTAATTAATGTATTATTTGATTATATAAGAAGACTGATTTATAAGCCTGTATTATTATTTATTGTAGATTAATTAATTATGAAACAAATGTGTGATTATGTGAATTAATAAAGTTGTGATTATGACAAGTTATTTGATCAATCAGTGTTTCTTGCCAGATGTTCTCAGTTGACATCGTGTTTCGATCCGGTGGTATAATAAGAAAAAAATGTAACTGATAATTTGTAAGTACCTCTATAGGCCTATTCAAAATAAAGACATTTCATTTCATTTCACTAGATTAATGGGATAATAGTAAAATTATTAAAAGTAATTTATTAAGAATTACTATGATTCTTAACGAAATTTGTTTTCTGACGATATAATTTAATTGCTTTAAAGGGAATCTGTGTGTGATTAACAGAAATAAACAAAGCAGATATTCAGACTGAAATTAATGTTAAAGTTATCAAGATTTAATCTTCTGTTTAGTATTTGTTTTTTACAAATAAATAATAGATAATAGTAAAATTATTAAGAGTAATTTATTAAGAATTACTATGATTCTTAACTGAATTTGTTTTATGACGACATAATTTAACTGCTTCAAAGGGAATCTGTGTGTGATTAACAGAAACAAACAAAGCAGATATTCTGCGTATTTTTTTAATACGTTTTACCAATAATTATCTCAATATAAATCCTTAAAAAAAGAAATGAAAAATCTTGAAGTCCCGGGAATTACCAATACTTTGATTGTAGGCTGTCTCGTGTCTCGAGATTTTCATAAACATGTATAGTAGTATAGTATATTGTTGAAAATTCCCAAAACCCAGTGGAGGTACCGCCACCACACTTATATCTAGCATAAAGTAATTCTTGCGATTCAGTGGAAGGGCGTGGTTGCCCGGTTACTTTTATATGAGGCGACTATAGTATTCAGTATAGTAGTATAGACTATAGAAGTAGAATATAGTATTCGGGATTAGTAACACATCTGTGATTGATTTGAGATAAAAACCTGGTTCTATATGAAGTAGCTTACAAATTTCAAATTAAATTACAGACGCGAAAGAAAAAATCATGTCTTTTACTTTTCAACTTTGACACCGTTTGCTATCCTTCGATAACGGAGCTTTTACGTTTTAATAATAATTCAATGCGTATGTTTAAAAGCAACTTGTCTAAAATGTCTTCATGCAATTTAACTATACGTGTATGAACATAAAAGTCACATTGCTTTAAGGTCAAACTAAGATACATTGATTACCAATACTAAAAGGGCGCATTTCTTGTTTGAAAATTTCGTCAGTAAGGTTTTATGAAATAAACATTAGGAATGTTCAAGTTAGTAGGTACTTTGTATTATTGATTACAAAATTTAATACAAGTCGCAGTAGCATTCTCAAAGAAAAATATGTAAGAAATTTTGAGAAACTAGCCTTTGCCCGCGGCTTCGCTCGCGTGGAATTTAGTCTGCCACATAAAGTTTCCAAGGTGGTAGAGCAATGGTTCAACCAGGGAGGTATCACCGCCGCACCTTTTTCTACCGTGAAGCAGTTCTTGTGTTTCTTTAGAAGGGTGTGTCTGCCGGCTCACTTTTATATGAGGCGATCATAATAGTCCTCGGGAGTAGCAACGCATCTGTGATTGACTTCAGATTGAACCCTTGCCCTACTTCTTAAGACGATTAACATACGGTACCGCTCACTGCCGCGGTAGGCGGTGAAGCGGATCTCATTTTGTATTAGGGTCTAATAAATCCGTTGATGCCTCACACACGTACACCGACCGAACGCGCGGTCCAGTGGTGTTCTCATCACCACCGTGTCTCCGCGCGAACGACAGTGCGGAGGGTCGGCGCCTCACACACGGGCTGGCGCCTAACCGACTTGGCGGACTGGATCATCGTTGATGCAGGCCGTGTTGCAATTTAATAAAATGATTTCGATGTCGAAAAGTTTATTTTGATGATCGGTCCATCCGCGCGTACAGGTGCGTAAACCGCCTTACCGCGCGGGGCACCGCTATTCGCGGCGGTGCGCGGTGCCGTGTGTTAATCGCCTAAATCAGTGTGTTCAAATTTAAAATCACAGGCACGTATATTAATTTGAATTAGTTTTGTCGGCAACAGATATTAATGCTTACTCTGAAATTAAAAGTTTTAAGAAAGGGTCTCAAAACGCGTGACGGTTACCAATGCGCAGTTGGCTAGCGTGGTCAACTACGACCTAAACTACTGCTAATCTGACATATGTGCCGAGTTCTGTAACACTAAAAGGACGATGACGATTGAATAACATATTTAACCTAAATATCCACTGTTTCATTCTCATTGACCTTTTTTTTTGTCGAGGGGGAAACCTTCAAAAGGCATCATACGCCGTGGGAGCGACGCAGGGTTATGTGGGATTCTTATCGCACCAGGACTCCGGGATCTTCAAAGGAACGCAACTGGAGTCCTCTGAGTGCATTGCCCCATCGGGCTCCTCCCAAGTGAGCGGCTGGGCCCACCACTCCATCTGGTCTTTACCACGATATGCGACCACACGTATACCACCATCCTTCCCGGGATCGCCTGGCTGGACTGTTCAAGCTCCGTGCATCCTGGGTTTCACGATAGCATGCGACTACACATGCTGACATCTTTCCCGAAGTTGCTGACTGGGTGTTTGGAGCTCCCAGTCTAGCCGCCCGCAACCCCGAAAGCCCCTTTTAGTTGCCTCTTACCACAGACAGGGGATACCATAGCCTTATTCCCGGAACTACAGGGCCGTCATTTACCTTTCACATTTTGCTCCGTGTTTTATAACCATTCAAATAATAATATCATACAACTTCATTGTATACGGCGGCGGCGCACGGCGCGTACTGCCGGTCAATCAATTGACTACGCAATATGTTATACTCGTAATATCTTCTAAACTACTTATCCAATTTACATGGTGTAAAAGGCAGATTCAATCTTCATTAGATGCTTGATTTTTTGAAATCATTTATTTTGATAAGGATTTATATTTAGTTTGTATAAAACCCATGGAAACATCAACTTCATATTTTTTAAATTTTCAAAGTATATAAAGAGTTATTGTGGGTTATACATAAAATATAGACATATGCTGTCGCGGACTTTTATTTAGATCTATGTGAGCCAAACAATTCCACGGTACATTATATTTGGATATCTCCAACGGTTTAGGCAGCGTACGCGAAGATAGCTCTCAGAGGACAACTTTTTTTGCGACTAACCTGGTATTTCTCGTTATATTATAACCTAATTACAAAAAAATCGATATAAATTATAGTCCATGTGTTATTCTGATGTATAACCTATACTACTGTAAAGTTTCAACCAAATCCGTTGAGTAGTTTTTGCGTGAAAGAATAACAAATACACATACATCCTCACAAACTTTCGCATTTATAATATTAGTAGGATAGGATTAATAGTTAATTATTAAACAATTTACATCGAATTAACTTTATATAGTATTTATCGAATTTGGTTTCTTTACTTACATGTAAGGGCATTGGTATAATATACGTAATACGTAGACCATTTCTTGCAAAAAAATAACAGAAATTTTGAGTATTTTCTTATATATTATTTATTGCAAGAGTGTATTCAAATTTTGTGTAAAATCCTCTCTCATTCACTTCATATAATTTCAACTATATCATATCAAAAACCGGTTCGTTCTTTATAAGATTATACTAATTAAAGAAATTAGTTAAAGATTAAAAAACAATTTAGGAGACAAAGAAAACTAATCTCTTAAAGTGTTACTTTTGAAAAGCAGTGCCTTATTATTGTATTTAAGCTATTATCTGTTCAAAGGGATGCGTTAATATTTTGATTACAAACTACCCAATAGGGGTAACTCGCGACTTCTTATATTTTTTTAATATTTAACGTGTGCTCACGGTATGCGGTTTTTGAATTCTTACAGAATTCTTTTTGCCACGGTCATCGTGGTCACGGCGAATCTTATTTCTTATAAATATTACATATGTGAAAATTTATGACGTTGTATGTGTGTTACCTACTCTTTCAAGCCATTTTATAAGGTAAAAGGTTGTACTCCGGAAAACACACTTAGCTAGACTAAAAGGAAAAGCGTACGTATAGACCTCGATAAGATAATAAATTTTGTTTTCTAGTCGGTACTGGTCAATTTTTTTTATCTGACTGAAGTAGCAAACGAGCATGCAGTCCACCTGATGGTGAGTGGTCACCGCTGCTTCATACAGAACATGGGTTCCATCTGAAGTCAATCACAGATGCGTTGCTACTCTCGAGGTCTATGATGGTCGCCTCATATAAAAATTGAGTTTCGCTTAAATCGAAGGTGGTAGAACCAGTGTAGTCCGACCGGGAAATACCACCGCCACACCAGTTTCTATTTCTAGTGTGAAGCATTCCTTGCGTTTCGATGGAAGGATGTAGTTGCCGGAACACTTTTATATGAGACGACCATCATAGTCTTCGGGATTAGCAACGCATCTGTGATTAACTTCAGATAGAACCTATGTTCTGTATGAAGTTGATTACAGATGTCCATGGGCGGCAGTGACCACTTCCCATCAGGTGGACTGCTCGTTTAATACTTCAGCCAGATAAAAAATAAATAGCACGCATATAGTTTGCGGCCTAGATTTACAATTACGATACTCGCTCACGTACACCACTGTAATTGTAGTTAATTGTAACGTTAAAGAAACGGGCATATAATAATAAACATATAATTTAAAAAAACACGCTTTCTACACTCATAGCCCCACAGTAGGATTTTCTCCTGTATCGTGGGTACCATGGACACACACAAGACAGATACACAAACACCCAGACCCAGAACATGAATCTAAACTCATCATTCAGATACCTGTCTGGCCGGGAATCGAACCCGGAACCCATTCCGCGTCAAACCGGTATGGTAACCGCTCCGCCACGCAGGTCGAATATAATATAATCATACAAGTTCTTAAAATTTACACTCTTTAAGGCCTAAAGACTAAATTTAAGATTTTTGTATAGAAAAATGATTATGCCATATTACTTAAAGTGTCGCTCTACTACCTAGACTCTTAGAACTGAACTGGGTTCTACTTTGTGCAATCGAAGCGATTGTTTACCTACTTTAATAAAATCCTACATTGTCTATAACGTGTCTATAATGTTTAAAGGTGAAGTAGGACACCATCAAAAATCATAACTAATAATATAAAACATTTTATGGGAAATTTATAGAAAAAATAATTAGATATATATATTGATAGAAAATTTTATTACAAACCTTTTGTATCTTTTATAATTATTATGAGTATAATACATTATATACTAGATTACTTATGTAAAGACGGATCCGTAAAAATATCGCAACATATATAATATACACGTATAACATATTTAATGTTGTTACGATTTAAGAGATAACAATTGAGGTAATTAAATACTTGCATCCTGTTCCTACCAAATTTCCATGCCCATTTATTTATACTTTTTTACGTAAGATAAATTTGCCAAGACGGGGCATGAAATACAGCTAATTTTTTAATAGAGCTTCAACAGCAATACAAGCCGGAGCAATTTAAGGATTATATCAGGTTACTCTTCGGTAATAGGGTATACGAACTCAAGTCCTCGACGATCGCATTGGTGTCTGAATGTAGACTAAACGTTAACAATGATCTGCACCAGAGGTGGGCTAGAGTCTACGGGAGCAGGGTCATGGACGGGGTTTTCAACAATTTCTGGTCCTACATGAATGGGTTCATATTCATCAACAATTTCAGGTCCAACATGGATCGGATTATATTCATCAATAGTTTCGGGTCCAACATGGATCGGCTCGTATCCATCAACAATTTCGGGTCCAACATGGATCGGCTCGTATCCATCAACAATTTCGGGTCCAACATGGATGGGGTGGTATTCATCTACAATTTCAGGTCCAACGTGAATGGGGTGGTATTCATCGACAATTTCAGGTCCAACGTGAATGGGGTGGTATTCATCTACAATTTCTGGTCCAACATGAATTGGCTTATATTCGTCAACGATAGCGGGTCCAACTACGTTGTCCGTGTTGATGATGGAAGCTGGGCCAGCAACGCTGACATCAACATTGTAGATTGGGTTGGCAACAGCGATTGCCGCAACTGCAGCAGCAATGAGTAGGGACCTCATTTTACTCTGAAAAAATATATGTACGTAAGTATACAATATATATACAAGGTTATTTCAATAAAAATATGATTAATAATATATGTTTATCACATAGTACCACTTAATTCTATGAACTCATTACTTAAAAAATATACAAATGACATCAATTTACGATCATTACAATTGCTCATCAGATTTGACCTTAATCGAGATTCAAATGAGACAAAGCCTAAACTATTGAATTGGAGAAGAGATATTAATAGATCTTTTTGAGATACGACTTAGGCTTACTAAATAGAGACTTGAAGGCTTGGACTGCTATTGGATATAGGTTACGTAATACTTGCTCTATTGGGAAATAACACAAATTAACTTGTGTGGCATATTGTTTGTCATATGGTAGACTATACAGATCGAAACATTTATCCTTCTCGCAGAGAACAGAAATAGAATTTCGATGAGAAAAATCAATTGAAACAATTCGTTTAACTTACATGTGTTTGTCAGAAACTTTCACAAAGTATGACGCAAATTTGCTTTGTTTTTGTTATATATAATCTCGTTATCAATTTTCGGCAATTAAAATACTTAGATAATATAACTTACTGCTGCAAATCTTTCTGTCGCCTCATTGTTTTCAAACATTAGTATACTTTTTGATCGTTGTTTGGATATTAGTTTTTTTATGCTTTAGGTCTGTGCTAAGATTTCAGAAGGAAGTTTTAGTTAGAGGCTTATTCCTATAACATCCACTATATATCCTTTGTTCCATTTATTCTAAAAATACTCTGATATACTTACTATTTCCTTTTTATTAGATTCAAGAAGCAAACGAGCATGCAGTCTACCCGATATTAAGTGGTTACTGCCACCCAGGGACGCAAGCACCTTCATACAGAACGATGGTTCTATCCGAAGTGATTCACAGATGCGTTGCTACTCCCGTGGATTAAGATGAGCGCCTCGTATAAAAATGAGCCGGCATCCGCACACTTTCACGGAAATGCAATAACTGCTTTATGCTGGATCAGTGTTAAGAACTCTAAAAAATTGATCCACCTAAAACCTCCATAAAAAGCCCTTGAAATACCAACAAGTAGGTACTTTTAATTCCCCCTAAAAAATTGTATGAAAAAAAATATCTGTGGCGACCTCCTCAATTTCTGACTCATCACACTGCGTTGCTCCCACGGAGTCAGGTATCTTATTAAGGTTTCCCCGACGTTACCTGCAGACCAAAAAAAGGCTGCTTCGGATGACCTTTTCTTTGCTCTGCATGTATAGGAGCACGGCCACTCCCTAGGCATGTTGAAGTAGAAGTTATAAAAACCCCTAAAATATTCCATCCCTAAAAAAACGCATCCTACTTTTTACCCCCTAAATTTGGGGGAAAACCCGTAACTTGTCAACACTGCACTGGATATAAATGTAGTGTCTGATCGGAATGTACTGCTTCTATCACCTTTTGAAATTCCATTTTACTTTTTCTATTTGTTGAAAAAACATATGTATATTTTTGCAAAGACATTATTTTAATAATTATATAAGTACATTGTTAACCGCATAGTTCTGTATTTTGCGATATTATATGATGTTTTTCTTTCATTTTAAGTATTTATAATTTATGGCCTTATATATTACTTTAAGTACAGTAATTTTAATCCTATTTACATAAGGCAAATATTAGCTCCATAAATCTTTGAAAGCGATTTATTATGTATTATCAATATTATATCTTGCCGCTGCTTTGGTTAATATTTTGGATACTTGCGTTATAAATTCAGCGATCACGGCTTATAAAAATGCCAAAAATTGTAACTTTGAGTATAATATGCTTTGTGCATATATAATATTTGAGTGATATAGAAAGAGATCAGGCCGACACGACAGGAACAACCATCACAACAATTTCAAGCGTGAAGCAGTTCTTACGTTTCATTAAAAGGGTGTGGTTGCCGGTTCACATTCAAATCAGGCAACCATCTTAGTCCTTGGGAGCAGCGACGTATCTGTGATTGACTTTAGATAACACGTGACACGTGACTATTGTTGCAGTAAGTAGTAACTCGATAAAGTGGATTTTAAAGAATATTTTAGTACCATGAGTAATTTACGAAGCGGATTGCCCAATAAAAATGTCACGTAATGCTTTGCCGGACATTTGTTCTCTTAAAATTATTTATTTTGACAAGATAACTACACTGACAAAAACAATTACACTGACAAAATAATTATAAATGTAACAAACGAGTTTATAATTTATCTGATGGACAGTGGCCCTGGCGTCTACCTGCTATTGCGATCTTCGGGTAAGTAGAGATAACAGCCGAAAGGGTCTAATCTGCGCTTAACTACACCCTTCAACACTAACCAAATTATTGTTAAGCACTGATTCGTACTAACCGGTAGTATTGTTAAGCACTGATTAGTAGTAGCCGGTAGTTGAACCGGCAGTAGTGTATGTACACTTTTTATCAGACTACCAAAAAGGAGGAAGTTCTCAATTTCAACTGTATCTTTGTTGCTCGATATTTTTTGACTGGGTGAACAGATTTAGATAATTATTTTTTCATTTGAAATGTAGTGCTTTCCGTGTGTTCCCATTTTTATTTAGTCCAGCTATGAGAATAGTATCTATGAAAAAGGCGTATAAGTCTAAAATTTTACCTTCAATTCCTCAACTCTGATGAAGCAGGATACTGCAAGCCCAAGTATGTTAGCCAATTGATGCTTACGTATACGTAATAAAATTACTAAGCAAAATACAAAATGAAAATTTGACCTGCAGCTCCTCAACTCTCATAATGCAGGGTACTGCAAGCCTAAATTATAAAAGGTAGCCAGTTACTGTTTACGGATGTAAAAGATAGATCCTAAAAAGAGATTCTAGATGAGAACCTTCATCTTCATTTCCTCGGCTTTCATCCAGAGGTACTGCCTAACTAAACCATACGTATCCGTCATTTGGCGCACTTGTTTATGTGATGAGTTTAGTGAACCAAGATATATGATTAATAATTTGACCTTCAATTCTTCAACTCTGATAAAGTTGGTGTGCATTCTGCTTAAACCGTATGAGTTTGCTGCTTGTTGCTTAAAGTACTTTACATAATAGGTTTCTGAGAGAAGAAATGCTTAAAAAATTCATTTTGAATACCTTAATCTTAATCTGATAACGCAACAGCATTGTCATGTTATGGCTTAAAGTTAGATTTATCTGTAGTTTTTATACAGGGTAGATTAGGATAGGTTGGGACATAAAAGTAAACACAAAACTAAGCGAGCAGGGCGCGGCACAGCCCAGCGAGCGGGTGCGCCATGTTCATGTGAATTACAAAAGTGACGTAAGTCTTGTAGAGAGTGTAAGTTATGTTTAATTTGTGATTTAGTTTGAGGTTCAATTAACGTTTGCATATATGTATTTTTTATTTATTTTATTTATTCGTTTATTGCACCTTTATAAAAATAAAAGCAACAAAAGGGTAAACTTAATGCCTGATGGCATTCTCTACCAGTCAACCCTGGGTGGTTGGAAAATATGCGGCAGGTGTTAATTTTAGACTTAATAGTTATCATATATAATATATATAATAATAAAAATTTATAAAAATTTACACAGAATTTACATAAATTTACAACTTTATATATACATACATACATACAATACACATGATACATCTACATATATATATATATATATATATATATATATATATATATATATATATATATATATATATATATATATATATATAAATAAATAAACTATATAAAAGGAAAGTATATAGTAATTATGGGACAGTATCGGAGTTGAGATAGTGCTCTCGAACAAGTTTTTTAAAGATGACCTTACTGGGTGCTTTCCTGATTTCAACTGGCAGGGCGTTCCAAAGTAATACCGCCTGAACAGTAAAGGAGAAATGAAAAAAGCCGCTAGAATGCAGTGGAATGATAGCTTTTAAGTTATGTGATGACCGAAGCATTTTGTCATGAGTAGAAAACCGGAACTGAAATTCATCCTTCAAGTAGGAAGGAGTATTAGTATCATTCAAGATAGAGTAAAGATGAAAGAGAATCCTAGAATTGCGCCTTTGCCGAATAGTAAGCCATTTTAGTTGGCTGCGAAACTGGGAGATATGGTCATATTTGCGAAGGCCAAATATGAAACGGATAGAATTGTTGAGAAGGCGCTCTAGTTTATTGAGAAGGGCTTCGGTCAGATCTGGGTAACACACATCTGCATAATCAATAATGGGTAAAATAAGGGCATTCACAAGCAAAAGTTTAGTTTTTACAGGGAGAAAGTGCTTCAGACGGTATAATGATCGCAATGTGACGTTGACCTTCCGCGATAATTCAACAACTTGCGCGTCCCAGCTTAGAGAGCTATCAATTTGTAGACCTAGATTCCTCACCGATTCTGAAAACGGAATGGCTTTACTGTCATACAAGATAGCAGGTAGCGAATCACGATCAATCTTAGCCAGCAACCTGGAACTACCCATGATGATGGCTTGGCATTTAGCCGGGTTGACAGTTACTCCATACCGCAAAGACCAATTGTGAAGAGCATTTAAATTTTCATTTAATCTACTTATGGCGCTATTAAGGTCGTCCACGTCAGCTTGTGTGTACAATTGTAGGTCGTCAGCATACAGATGATACGAACAGTTGAAAACAGGAGTTAAGAAATCAATAAATAGAGAAAATAATAACGGAGAGAGAATACCGCCTTGCGGAACACCAGCCTCCAAATCAACCCAATCCGAAGAAGTACTTCCTATACGGATAGACTGCTGGCGCCCGCGAAGATATGAAGAGAACCAATCCAAGGCAGAGGGAGAGAAGCGTAAGTGGGTAAGGATGGCAAGGAGAATATCATGGTCGACTGTGTTAAAAGCATTTGAAAAGTCAACAAGCACCATCACCGTGAGCTTCTTATTATCCATCCCCCGTCTAATATCATCGCAGACTCTGATTAAAGCAGTGGTGGTGCTGTGACCGGAGCGGAACCCAGACTGATATACACTCAGCAGGTTATGTTTCGAGATGTGAGTGGAGACTTGCTTATGTACACATGCTTCCAGAATTTTAGAGAGGAATGGAAGAATAGATATAGGCCGATAATGATTAGGAAGTACGGGATGAGGAATTTTGGGAAGTGGACGTACAAAGGCTTTCTTCCAGATCGACGGGTATTGGCCCGAGGTCAGAGAAAAATTTATGACATGGGTTATAGCTGGAAGAAAGCTGTCAATGACATTGTAAATCATGACCCTACTCACCTCATCGCACCCCACTGCCTTGGACTGAATACTCAGAATAACCCTTCGTATGTCTTCCTGGGTAATGGGAGAGAACTCAAAGATAGGAGCAAGAGACGGTTGCATTAAAGTTATGGAAGCTAATGTGAGGGAGCGGACAGAATTGTTCAAGGGACACGTGGAAATGAAATGACGATTCAGGTCGTTTAAGGAATGAGAAGAACGAAAGTCTAAAGAAAAGGGTTTACCTACACCAAGTGTCTTGAGGAATTTCCACATATCAGCGGCTGATGAAACAGAAATGTTCGCATGAATATATCGGCGTTTGGCTATTCGTACCATCTGATTGCATCGATTACGTACAGTTTTAAAAGTAGACCAGTTGCCTTCAGTCCGCTCTTTCTTATATTTACGAAACGCGCGATCCCGTCTGATCATTGCTACGCGAATGTCATTTGTGAACCAGGGAGCAGGAGGACGTCTCAATTTCACCTTGTGCAATGGAGCATGATCATCATAAAGCGAAAGAATAGAATTGTTGAGGAAAAGGATCTTCTGGTCAATGGTAGTCGCATCCATTAAAGGTGCAAAGGTGATAAGTGAGGCATCCCTCTGAAGTTTGTCAACGTCCATCCTTACAAAATTACGCAATTCTAGAAATTTAGGTTTTTCTTTGGGAGGCTTGATTTTATAGGATGTGTAGACAAGATCATGTCGTGAAAATCCAGGGGCTGGGAGTTGACCATAGGTCTCAATGCATGTACAAAGGAAAAAATAATTCATGTAAGTATAAGTTGGTCAACAAACATATTTCGCTGGATCATTATGACGAAACTCCGTCCTAATTGACAGCCGATTTCAGAAGCCTTACCTATATTAATTACTTATATAATTTTTCATAGTTTGGTTCGACTAGCAAAGTACTTTCGCAAAGCTTTTTTCTAGCCTATGATAGATCTTGCATTTCAGTGGAAGAGTGTGATTAGGGGCTTATTTTTTTGTTTATTTATTGATTGAAGTAGTAAACGAGCAGTCCACCTGATGGTAAGTGGTCACTGCCGTCCATGAACATCTGTGAACAACTGCAAATAGAACATGGGTGCTATCTGAAGTGTATCACAGATGCGTTGCTACTCCTGAGGACTATGATGGTCGCCTCATATAAAAGAAATGCTTCACGCCAGAAATAGGTGTGGCGGTGGTACTTCCCCGGTCGAACTACAATGGTTTTACCACCTGTAATATTACTTTGATTTGAGACCACGATCGAAGTTTTCGGAAGTAGCAACGCACCTGTGAAAGACTTTAAATATAACCCTTGTTCTATGTTTATAAGGACCTTTAAGCAAATTTTCTTATAGATGTCCATAGTCAGCATTGATCACTTACCACCAGGTAGACAGCTGGCACGTTTGCTACTTCAATCTTATAAAATAAGTTAAGTAGTCAACAAAAAGTACTCATAACCTTCGACGGTATAGGCTTTCCATTCCTGCTACAGAGGAAAAGTTGATTGGTGGTGGTTGTTGTTATTAAGGTGGTAATATGATTGAAATATATTGTCCTGGCACAAAATCTATAATTATTAAATCTTCTAAACGGAAAACAGATTGATATTTATAGAAGGTTTTATGTTTTCACATTGTTTCCAATTTAAAAAGTAAAATCCTATATCTTACTATAAATTTATTAATGCGACTCCAATTTGTATTAAATATTTAAGTTTGTATTTTTGCAGCAATTAGGTTTAACTTTGTTAGATGCCAACGTGTGCGTTAACCAGTAAAATTTGATCTCTTAAATTTATAAATCAATCAATCCGTTCTGTAGGGCCATGGTGTATGTCTTATTGGCCACGGAAGATGAAGATATTCATCGTTTATATACGAAAGCCTCACGAAATCTTCTCTTACGACATCATCATCATATGCTGTGAGAAGTCACAAACACGACACAAACAACCTGGGCTGAGAACAGAAATCTAAATTAATTCAAATATCTATATTACATGTAGCGCCATCTCCTGACGATTTTGTAAAGTTTTCAACACCTGCACTGTCTATCACTACACATTATAAAACAAAGTCGCTTCCCGCTGTCTGTCCCATAGATTTTTAAAATTACCCTACGGATTTTAATGCAGTGTTTTTAATAGATAGAGTGATTCAAAAGAAAGGTTTTATGTATAATACATGCATAATATAGTAGAGGAACATTGATAATTTGAGATTTTTGACTTTTAGGCGGAACGAAGTTCGCCGGGTCGGCTAGCACATATATAAACCCATGTTTTGCTGTAGTTCGCGAGCAGCTATCAAGTTTATTCGATTGTTGGTTTGAGATACTTTTGGATAGATATTTTTTAGTTAATTAAAGAAACATGCAGCTTACCTGACAATAAGGGGGTAAATAAATGCCGATGTACCGTGATAAAATGGTGTCTACTTAATTAAACAGCAATCTTATCTATTGTCAAATAACATTGGTATCAATTAAAATTAAGTAGTAGCGCGTCTTATCTATGACTAAGCACATCTATCAAATTAGCAATCAGTCTGTATCAGTGTCGTATAGAAGCAATAAGGTGGTGATGTCAGCGCAGAAGAATCAGAAATAGTTCAATCTTCTGTTATAAACGTTTTAAGGTCTAATTTTTTCTGCTGGGTCTAGCTATTTATGCTCTCGTCTTTCTATTGTTCTTGACGGATAAGGTTTTCTAGTGTAGATATAAGTGTGGTGTTCTATTAATTAAATACATAGTTAATATCAAATGTGTAGTACTATTAGTAATGATTTTGGATCGTATAGTACAACCAGTACCATATGAACATTTGTACTATCCAGAGCTGGGATAGTACAAAAGTACAATTGTAGAGTAGTACGACTTTCTCCAGCGGATAAAAAAATCGCACTCTGTACTATAGGGTATGATTTTCTTTTATCTGAAGTCTAAATTATGATTTTACTTTGTAAAGATCAGATATCAGAGTCTAAGCTTTGTTATCTTTACTTGTATTAATATTACCATTGTCCGCGTCAAAGATGTATGTAAGTGTGTTTGATTGTTTTATATTACGCACTTTATGTTAATCACAGAAATTCTAATGCATAAAAAACGTAGATTACATGGGTTAAATAATTAAGCATGTATATCTTATCAGATTTTTAATGGTTTGCATAACAAAAGAAAAGGTCAACGTCTGCATTATACATTTCTTAAATAGATGTTAGTAGATCTTACAGAATGATCCTTTAGTAAAAATAGTATAAGGAATCATTTAGTTCAGGCTTTCGGGCAAGTTGACGGGCTGTGGGATAGGGAGGACGGGGTTACCGATGATTGCGGGAGGGAGCTCGATGACGTCGACGGGTTTGACGGGAACGTCTACAACATCAACTGGGGTGGCTTCAACTTCTTCAATATCAGATGGGTGTTCAACATCGATCGCCTCAGGGGCACCTACAACCTGGCCGTTGTTGTTGACATTGACGATGATCTGAACCAGAGGTGAGGCAGAGGCCGCAGGAGGCTTGACGACTTCGGGTCCAATGGAGATGGGGTGGTATTCGTCAATAATTTCAGGTCCAATGGAAATGGGTTTGTCTTCCTCAACAATTTCGGGTCCAACGTGGATGGGGTGGTATTCATCAATAATTTCGGGTCCAACGTGGATGGGGTGGTATTCGTCAACAATCTCGGGTCCAACGTGGATGGGGTGGTATTGATCAATGAAGTCGGGTCCAATATGCGCAAGGCGTTGAGTGGGGCCAGCGACCGCCACAGCCACTAAGGCAGCAGTAAGGAGCAGGAATTTCATATTTGCTGAAAAATAAAAAATATATATTTATGTAACTGTCAAGTAATTATATAATTGTTATATTTTTCAGTAAATGGAAGTATTGTAATTGTTATAAAACTTAAATATTGTTTTAACGTACCTTTTTTTTGCCGTAAGTTCCAACTGTATCATGTGTAGCTCTGAAAACGCTTTATATAGTTTAATGTTATCATTTTGCGACATATTTAATTAACATGTGTAGATAATATTTTATTGCTCTTAAATCCAAAGGCTAGATAATCTTAAGACTTGGATTATTACAAGATCGATTGAAGAACTTTATCAAGTTCCTGTATAAATAAAAAAATATTTACGCGAATCTTGTACGAATATGTTCAAAGCGTTGCATGGTTTTTCTTTCTCCGTTTCGTCACATTTATGTTTACAATATATCCTTTTTTTTCAACCGATATTCACACCGGTTCTCAATTCGACTGTATTTTTTTAGCTCATAACGCTCATATAGGACATAGTTTCGCCACCGTCGTCCAGCGAAATATGTTGAGCGCCGACTTCGGGACTATGTACTAAGTACTGAGTATGTTCTAAACCAAAATTAATTGTAGTTATTTTTTACTTTTTTGTGTTAACTTTATAATATTTTTTTGATTAAATTGATACTAATTATAAATAAAGTATATAATAAGATATTAAAATGTAACTTATAATGGCATTATAATATGAATGCAGGGAATATGTATGTTTTAAAAAGCTGACAGCTGCCAGAAAGAAAGAAATTTGGTTTGACAGTATGGTAATTTTGGCGGGAAATGAAAAAAAGAGGATTACAAAAAGACTAAAAGTTATAAGAAATTGTTTTATTGAGTTATTGCAACCCATCTAAAGTACAGCACAGGCAAAACTTTTGTTATTGTTTTTATTTGTGACATGGAAGTCGGTAGATATTTGTTATAAAGTTTTTATTCACCAAATATTTGACAATGTCTGCCAAGTAGTAATTTCGATTTTTGTAAGCATTTTTTTATACATATATCGGTTTTAACTATTATTAAAAACAATAAAACATAGGAACAGGACAGGAAAATATAGGTTATATTTCAGAAATGTCGCGGTAGTAAAGTTGACGTTAGTATAATAATCCGTCAAGTGCGAGTCGAACTCGCGCACAAAGGTTATAGTATATATTGAGAAAGGGTGTAGAATGCTAATATTTTATATTAAATAATGCATGAAACATACATAAACATAATTGAAAACACATTATCATTCATTTGACACGTAGGTACATTTAAAAATAAAAATAATTAAAGAATAAATAATAAACGAAATAAAACGTTCATTGTTTTGTTACTATGAAAACACATAATGTCAAAAATGTAAAATGTTTTTGTCAAAATATGCGTTGTTGCTTATAAATTAAGCTTAGTTAATTAAAACTCATTTTTCTTTGTTTTTTTTTCAAAATCTTCAAAATTAATATACAGTCATAAAATACATTTAATTACATTACTGTCCATTTTCGCCAATGGGGACGGGTAACTAGTTATTTCAAATGTTTTTACGCTCTGTCCAATTGGAGGGTAGTATGCATCGCCATGCTGCGGACAGCAGTATGGCGGTGTAAGCGTGTTGTTGAACCGACCGCCGCAAAACGGCTCGTACAAAATCGTATGTGTGTAATTTATTACCTTTAATTATTTTGTGCTAATTGTGAAGATTTATACTTTTTGGTTACTCAAGTGAAGCCTTCATATTCATTGCTGGTGTGTGTTTGTGTGTGTGCGAGTGTGGTGTGGTCCGACTAGAGCCTTGTCAGGTTCCTGGAAGAAAGAGGAGCTACAGCGGACTGTACGTGGCTAATCGTAAGTAGAATTCATATTCGTTATATAATGTTAAGTTCAAGAATTTTAAAGCGTATATTTAGATAAAAGACTACATCCTAACAAGAAATTCAGTAACCTTTAGGTTATTGAATACGCGACGAAAGTAGTAACCAAAAAATCTTGTGATTGCTTCACACGTATTCTATTTGCAAAATTTTTATACATACATACCTACGTAGCATCAGCTGACCCTAGCATGGATTATAATTGACTTTAATTTATTATAAGCTAAGATAAAGGCATTGAACCGATAACGGCACATTTTCGGCGATTTCATTAATCGCGTTATCACTTAGAGGATTATTGATATCTGTTTACAGTGAATTGACTAAGGGTGATTGATCAGTTTCAAGTACATAGTTATAAAGTAGTAATCCGAACTTGTTGATTGTCATATGGAAGATTTCTTTTTTCTTATCTACAGCCGGAGAAGTCTTTGTGGTTTGACTCCGGAACAACTTAAGTGCCGCTGTGTTGTCGTTTGAAGAATATGGAGGGAAATATACTTATTTGAAGTATTCCTTTAGTATTTACGGTATTATTTACTTTGGCCTCAGGGATATCAAAGCATCAGTAGATAAACTCGTGTAAAACGTTCAATTTATCGGGGATTGATTATAGATGTCCAAGAGCGACAGTAGCCACTTATTTTCAGATGGACTGCAAGGTCGTTTGCTATTTCCATGTTATAAAAAATTCCTATAAACTTTCTGTATTTCCTCTTTATCTTACTTCATCTTTGCTTTATCTTAGTTCCGACAGATTAACAAACTGAAGAAACGTTGGCCTTACGATCAATATATTAGCACTTTCATGCTACAGAGGGTACATTAAAATCTCAATTGTTGTCATAGATTACAAGTTAGCCTTTTTTGGGACAAAAAAATCGAATTCAGAAGTAAGACCTAATGCATAAATTAGCTTAGCTACGACATAGCTTAGATTTTGGTTTGCTACCGGCTTAAATGATTCATAGTTGTTTTTAAAAATATATTATTATTGCTATTATCTGTTTTCTTTGCTTCCTCATTATTTAGGATTAATAGCAATTCTGTGAATAAAAAAAACATGGATTATTTTTGATAATTCTATCAGTGTTTCTAAATGACTTATTTGAACAAGATGGTCTTATGTGGTAGGTGCATAATAATAATGTGCAAAGGCTTGGATGTAATATGGAGTTTAAATATGTATAAATAGGTATAATTGGTGGAATAGTTAATAGTGTTAAGTTTAGAACCTTTAGTTTTAATACTAAAATTCTCGTCAACCCATTATTGTCCCACAGCTGGGCACGGGTCTTCTCTCAGAATGAGAGTTTAGGCCATAGTACACTGGCTGGCCAAGTGCGAATTGGTGGACAATACTAGAATTAATATGAATATTTTTTATTATGTATGTAAAATTTTAAACATTCTATTAGTGTTATTAAGATGATATTATTTTGTACGTAGTTTCGACCGAATTTGTGTAGGTTTCGCCAAATATCCATTCGGACATAAACTTTACTGACTCCAGCGTTTTAATCGGAATATTAGTTGAAAGGTGGTAGAACCAGTGTAGTTCAACCGGAGAAGTACCACGGCCACACCTTTTTCTAGCGTAAAGCATTTTCGCGTTTTGGTGATAGGGTATGGTTGCCGGCACACTTTTATATGAGGCGATCATCTTAATTCTGGTTAATTGCAACGCATTCGTGATGAACTTCAGATAGAACCCATGTTCTATAAAAAGTTGGTTACAGATGTCCATGGACGGCAGTGACCACTTACCATCAGGTGGACTGCATGCTCGTTTGCTACTTCAATCAGATAAAAAATGTAGGTAGCTCAGTTATTTTAGAGATGAGAAATCTTTCTTGTCTGTTCGTTAATGCCAGCTTTAAATATTTGTATTCAACTGTACGTTAATTTCAGCTTCATAATATTTGTGTCAACCTTTTGTTGTATAGTGACGAGATAAACAAGTTAGCTCACTTACGTAGCTATGAACGTATCTATAAAGACTAGCCCTGGTACCCAATTAACATTAACTCAATAATGCGAACTGCGGCATCCCTACGGTTCTCATACACCATACATTATTGCACATAATTGTTGGTGCATAACTTTGAGACCTCAAATTTCATTGTCCGAATACCGCGGTTCAGCTGTTCTTGGAATCTAGTTATGTAATAGACATATTGATTGTATGGTAAATTGAGTGGTTGGAAGGAATGAGATATTCAATGTAGGTATTTCAAGGTTAGTGCATTATCTATAGAAATAAGACTAGCCATTGCGTGATATATCGATGTGATATTATTAAATTTCGCAAACAAAACATTTTTTATGTAAGATTGAAGTACCAAACACGCATGAAATTTGACGGTAAGTGGTCAATACCGTCCATGGATATTTGTAAGCATCTTCATTCAGAAAAGGGGTTGTATCTGTAATAATCACAGATGCTTTGCTGCTCCGGAGGACTAAGATGGTCACCTCATGTAAGAGGCCGGGCAACCACAACCTTCTAACAATACGCAAGAAATAATTTATCACCCGGTCGACGTTCTACCATCTCGCATATTTTAATTTTTATTATGTTATTCTACTGAAAATTGTTGTATTCTACAAATTTAAAAAAAAAATATGTTCATTTAAGTTGATTTGTATAGTAGGAATCATACATTACATATATATGTTTCTTACGATGTTTTCTTGTCACTTTCAAGCGTGAATTAACATTTTCTTTGTTCCGCTGTGAACCTTTAGCTCATTTAACAGA
Source organism: Spicauda simplicius (assembly GCA_949699795.1). Classification (NCBI taxonomy): domain Eukaryota; kingdom Metazoa; phylum Arthropoda; class Insecta; order Lepidoptera; family Hesperiidae; genus Spicauda; species Spicauda simplicius. The sequence goes on along the minus strand of OX453058.1, from coordinate 3,257,587 downwards.
ACAAAAACATATGTCACATCTATCATATCATAGATACTTCAGCAAGTGACACGCATATAGACTATAATTGCACATACACGCGTGACAGGAAAAGGTCTTTCTTGACACAAAATATAGACAATAACATCAATATTATTGAAGGTGTTATTCACAAAGTTTCGTAGGATCCATTTATACAGATGTTTTTATGTGCCATTCAATCAAGGGAACAGAATGGCTGGTGCCTATTCTCAATTCCCATTTCGTTTCAATCCACTATCCAATCCCTTTAACAGCTGTGTTTACATTCACAATCTACGGTCTACACGTTTTTTATCCTACGCGAGTGGTTTGATGATATAATCTACACATTTCTAATAGTAATTTTTTGGTAACGTTTGTCTTGAAATTGATTTTTCATTTAACGTGTTATATAAGAAGGTCTTAAACAGATTAAGTACTCTTGATGTCTTGCATCTTACACATTTTTACAAGTTTCTAGGTCGTTTAAAAAATGACTGAGAAAAAAGGCAATTATAAGCATAGAAGTGAAAACTAAAAAAATAACTCTTGGAGGTACCTATATCCATCCATCCATCCATCGGCCTTTGAAAGTCCACTACTAGACATCGGCCTCCCCTAATCTCGTCTCTGTAGCCTCGGGGTCAGAATAGGGCTACGGTATCCCCTGCCTGTCGTAAGAGGCGACTAAAAGTGGCTTCCGGGGTTGCAGACGGCTAGAGTGGGAGCTCGAACCGTTCGGTCAGGCAATCCCGGGAAGGACGGCGGTATGTGTGGTCGCATACCGTCGTAAAGACTAGACGGAGCGGTGGGCCCAGCCACCCACCTGGGAGGAGCCCGGTGGGGCAGCGCGCTCGGAGGATTCCGGTTGAAGTCGTTTCGAGATCCCGGAGTCCTCCTTTTCAGCGCCGAGGACGGCCACCGGGGGGGTTTTAGTGCGGTAAAAATCTCACATAACCCTGCGTCGCTCCCACGGCGCCGGGTACCTTTGGAAGGTTTCCCCCTCGAAAACAAAAAAAAAAAGGCCTCCCCTAATCTGCGCTACTTCGACCGGTCCTAAGCCATCTGAATCCAGCAGTTACCCGCCGTCTTCTTAAGGCCACCAGTCCACCTGGTCGGGGGACGGCCTGCACTCCTTTTGCCCAGACGTGGTCTCCATTCGAGGTCTCTTCTACGTCATCGGTTGTCTGTCCTAAGAACGATGTGGCCAGCCCATTACCACTTCAGCTTACTAATTTTGAGAGCTATGTCAGTAACTTTCGTTCTCCTACGGATTTCATTGTTATAGGTACATATATATACAGTACACATACAGCTTATGGAGAGCGTTTGTGATGATGACGAGTCCAATGATTTTTGCTCACCCCAAAAAGCGCTCAACGCGCTAGTAAGGTGCGGGTCAGAGGATGTAATTTTTACAAAAGATTTTTTTTAAAAGAGAGCACGACCAATCGCTCTGGCGTTTGTTAGAGAACTGCTTACATCTAGGATATGATTTCTTAGGGCTAACTTATAAGGGCTTAGGGCTCGGGGTTTGACCGTCGCTCTGCGGATGGAGGCCTTGGAGGTAAGGCGCGCCTTTATTTTTCTGGCGCGCCTTGCTGTTGGAGGGGCAATAAGCGGGCATAAAGCGGGGAGGGGCTGCGGGAGCGGCCAGGCACGTATGACTGCGAAAGCTTACCCGTGTTCCCGCCGAACGGCGCGAGGAGAAAACACAGTTGGGGTTTAGCCGGTAAGAATCCGGCATAACCCAGCTATCGCCCCGGGTGGCTGGGTATCCATGAGGATTACCCACTTAAAAAAAGATCTAACTTATAAAAGTAACACTACACTTGTTTATTTCTAAAATTGTTCGTTATGCTAACGTAACTCGCTTAAAGAAGTTTGTAATTCCAAAACTAAGATGCCACAGCCCTATTTTTCTGGCAGTTGACAACTTTTGAAATATTGCTTTAATATTACGTACCACTTAGAGCGAAAGAGCGCAATTATTATTCATGCAAATTAGCTTGTTACGGATTTCCGTGAACAGTCTCGTTTAATTCGTAAATTGATGTAACAGCTGTTTATTAGTGGTCGGCCGAGCGGGTAATTAAATATGTAGTTGTAAATATGTGTGATAGTAATACAAAAACCGGCTAAGTGCGAATCGGGCTCGCACACGAAGAAAGGAAGACGAATGGCACAAATATCATGTTTGTTGAAGGGAGCCCCCGTTATTTTTTTTCTGTTTTTAGTATTTATTGTTATGGTGGCAATAGAAATACGGTTCAAGATACACTGGCAGTCTTTCCGTTTGTCAGTCTCTCTACCTAGTGACAGAGAGACTGACAAACGGACAGCGGACTAAGTAATAGGGTCCCGTTTTTGCCTTTTAAGTACGGAACCCTAATTACATAGAAGTAGCATCCGAGGTACGAACAAACTTTACTCAATTTTGCCGGTTTCGTGCTGCCTAAAAGTTCAATTAAGTACAAATTTTATTTAACTCCTCTCTTCTATTTTTTCATGTACCTTCGTACCGTATGTGTCTGTCATTTACGCGCGCATTTGTGTGTGTGCTTACGTGACTGTATGTGTGACTGAGGTTATTTTTGAATGCGTGCATGTGTGTTAAATTGTTTCTATACTGGAGTTCTTATTCTGAAGGTGGTAGAACCAGTGTAAGTCGCCCGGTGAAGTACCACCGCCACACCTATTTCTAGCATGAAGCAGTTCTTGCGTTTCGGTGAAAAGGTATGGTTACGTATCGTATACGCAACGTATCTGTGATTATTTCAGATAGAACCCATGTTCTCTATGAAGTCGTTTACATATGTCCATGGGCAGCAGTAACCATTTACTATCAGGTAGACATATTCGTTTGCTTCTTCCAGAAGTTATTACTTTTACCATTATAATTTGTATTCAGAGAAATTTGTAAACTAATTAGTTACGTTTCACAATGAGCTATAAATAACTTCTAAAGAAGTAAGTATTAAACGAGCAAACAAGTAGACTAAACATAATTAATTTTAGACTAATTATAATTAATCCCCATCGCTTCATTAATAACAAAACACTAAAAGGTATATTTTGGTATAAATAAAGGTATTCGATTTTTTACCTCGACTCCGGAAGTACCATCAGTGCGAAGTATACTTTTTTAGCGTGAAGCAGTTCTTGCGTTTTGATGGAAGGGAGTTACTGCCGGCTCACTTTTATATGAGGCGGCCGTTTTAGTCCACAAGAGTAGCAACGCACCTTGAATTTTGATTGAACGCATGTTCTACATGAAGTTGCTTACAGATGTCCTTGGGCGGGAGTGATCCTTCAGATGGATCGCATGCTCGTTTGCTACTTAAATCTTTTTCTTTTCTTATATATAAATCTGAATGTTTGTCTGTATGTCCTCTACCTATAGAATTGTAAACTATTCATTTGATCATGTGATGATCTTTAGCAAAGTTGTTATTCATGAGCTCGCGAAGGTTTCTGGTGTATTTTCTTTTCTTTTTTTTGTGATGGCGTAGCAACGCGGGCAGGGTACAGCTAGTCTTATATAAGCAAAAAAGCCGTGTTAAGTGTTGGTAATTTCTGGTGAGAGGGGTATGGTAAGCGACATACTTTTACGAGACGTTCCAACTTAGTTCTTTGGGCTAGCAACGCATTTTTGTCTCACCACGACTGTAGCTTTATCTACGGTTGCTGAAAGATGCCCATGAGAGAGACAACCGTATGATATTACTTTTTTAAGCTATTGCATAGCCTTTTTCGCGGGCTTTGAGCGCGGCGACAGAATCAAGAAATTCCGTAACGAAAAAACCTAACGCCCCCCACTCCGTTTACCATGTAGCGTGGCTGAGCGTAGGCTTAACGTGTATGTATATGGTACAACAGTATAAAGCTCGCACGGATCGAGACGAGCTGCTCGGAAATCAGACGAATATGCAAGCAGCTGTTTGTAAGAAAGTATATAGGTATCAAAGAAAAAAACTTTAAATAATATGAAGGAAAAAAACACTGCATAAATAAATAAATAATTATAATCGTATAAGTTGATAAAAATGCTGTGCAATAGCTTTACCGCGGCAGTTTTTTGCTTTACGACAACTTTTCTTCAAGTTACAGCCTGTTGAAAATCGCCCGAAAATTCAGATATTTTTCTTGCTCACTTAATTGTTGAGAGAAGGGTACAGATAGGTAAAGCCTTTCATTTGTCTACATTAAATTATAATTATTTACACATAGCTTTATACGTACCAATGTCAATTTTGGGGGTACAAAAACGTAAAGCCGTTCATTTATCTGCAGTAAATTAAAATTATCCACACATCGTTTTATACGTTAAGCTGTACCAATGTCAATTTTGGTATCGACCAGCTAATCTGTATTCCACCTTCCGCTTCTAAAGACTAAGTTAGTATTCTAAGGAGGTGTGGTTCGAGTATGTTTAATTAGGAAACTTAAATCGCTTATATAAGTTGGCTAGAGCTCCATGTGTAGTTTGAAGCACCTGTTTCACACTAAGTCAATTCTGCCGTAATAAAGCATCAGAAATCGTCATTTTTGCAAAGTTGAATATTTTTCAATAATTGCATCAAAAGAACACAGAAGTGTTCTATTAATCGGAAGTCAGTCGAATTTTAATGACAAATTTGAACTTGCGATAGATTAAGCGATCATTGATAACTTAAATTAGGTAAATCTTATTTACAGGAATATAGTGCGGCATTTACTTGTTTTATACAAAAACATATCTGTAAATGTTAGTATATGTACAATTATTGAGGAGGTGGTACCGAAAGCAGAAATTTGAAAAAAAGCTCAATTAACTAAAAAAAAACAGTTCTCAAAAAAATATCTTTGAAAATATGCAATATATGTAAAATGTACATCGATTTTATACTGAAATCAGCAATAAAATGACTGAAGAGCTATTTTATATATATTTAATGTTATTATACGTTAAAATACAATATGTTATTATACGAATATCTAATTAATACACCCTCTGTACTAAGGTACAATAAATATTGGTCTTTATATGAAAGTCAGCACTACCGACCACTTATTTTTGTTGAGTTGAAGTACAGCTGAAAGAAGTTGACAAATCCAATTTAAAATTTAATCTAATCTAAATTAAAATACCAGCCATAAATTCTCAATTTAAGATTGGTAGACATTTTTATAAGGGCAATTTTCGTAAATAATTCGTTTATCAGTTTTACAGGAGATAAGAATAAATGATACAAACAAGTATATTAAAATAGAGACAATGTCTTGAATTAGGATTTATTTAAAAAAAATCTTACTATATAAATGAAACAAAAAAAAGACTATTCTCTTATTACCATTCACCACTACCATCTCCATTACCACCACGACACCAAGAAGGGTTGAGTAACAAAGAATTATTCACGGAAACTTTCGTCTTTTTTATATTAGTAAGGTATATCTATATCTATGAGTATAATACGTTAAAATTAGCATTGTTGTTTACCCTCTACCAAAAATCTTCAAGCTCGCCTGAAGAAGTTTTCACATTCAGGTTATTTTGTTATTAAAATTTAATTGGCACACGAGCATGCAGTCTAACTGATAGTAAGTGGTCACTGTCGTCCTTACATCTGTTAGCAACTACATTTAGAAAAGAGGTTTTATCTGAAGTAAATCACAGCTGCATTGTGACCCGCGTGGCGGTGCGGTTACCATGTCGGTCTGACACGCAGTGGGTCCTGGGTTCGATTCCCGGCCAGACAAGTATCTGAATAATAGTTTAGATGCTTGTTCTGTGTCTGGCTGCTTGTGTATTCGTGTTTATGTGTTTCCATGGTACCTACGACACATGAGAAAATCCTAATGTGGGACTATGAGTGTAGAAAGATTTTTGTTACTTCCGAAGACTAAAACGATCGCTTTTATATCAAAGTGTGTAGGCAACCACATCCTTCTTCCTTAACGCAATGACTGCTTTGTGCTAAGAAAGAAATAAGAGTGACGGTGGTATCTCCTCGGTCGATTTACACTGGTTCTACTACTTGTTAAATGTGTAATAAATGAATTCATTTCATTTAATTAAGCTAAGGCGGAGTGATAAATGTTTCTTTATCGTTTATCCCAACACCTGTTCGAGGTAAAGCATTGTTACACTACCTACAACCGCAATAATTTCTTTGACAGCGGCCATAAATAAGCGGCGTAGTCTCGATAAACGTGACAGCGTCTATAAAGATTGCGAGGGACACCCCTGCAGCGACTGTAGGGTTGTACACAAATATGCTCTTTATTTCTGTTAAAGCAGAGAAATTCCAAGTAAAATTGAAGTAGCAAATAAACATGCAGATGGAGAATCGTCTTGGATGGACATTTATAAGCAACTATGCACAGAACAAGGGCTACATTTGAAGTCAATCATAAATGGGCTATTGCACATGTGACTTCCTACAGAACATCCCGTGTTTTAATATTAGTAAGGTGTAAGATTTATCTATGGGTGCGAGTATAGTCAATAAACATTAGCATGTTGATGAAGCGAACGCCGCAAATGTATAAAATTACTTCCTACCGAAAATCGCTTAACGCGTGGAGAAATGTCACGTCAAAACCCGTAAAATAAATGAATTCATTTTATTTAATCAAGTTAAGATTGATAAATGTATTTTTTCCGTTTATCCTAACACCTGTTTGTTGTAAAGCATTGTTACACTACCTACAACCGGAATAATTTGTATGACAGCGACGATAAATAAGCGGCGTACTCTCGATAAACGTGACAGCGTCTATAAAGATTGCGTGAGACACCCCTGCAGCGACTGTAGGGCTGTACACACACATGCTCTATTAATTTACTCTACTGTGAGGGTAATGTTTTACGAGCACATGTATGTTTGTATGTTTTTGTTTTAATCATTCACAATGTTTCTTGTTGTTAATGTAAAGGTAATTAATAGACTTTGGATAAGATGGAAGTGGCAATAACGTGACGTCAACCTAATGGTAACTTGATACCACCGTCAATGGATATTTGTAAGGAACTTTATACAGAAAAAGGGTTGTATCTGAAGCGAATTACAGATTTTTGTTACTCGCGAGGTTAAGATGGTCGCCTTATTCAGCCAACAGAAGGCATGTGAGCTTCTACCGAAATAGAAGTGTGTGGATGCTGGTTAACTTTCGTGTCAGGAGAACATCTTAGTCCTCGGTAGTAGCACCACATCTGTAAGTGACTTTACATAGAATCTGAATAACACGAAATTGCTCAAAGATGTCCACGAGCGACAGTGACCACATACCAAGTGGACTTAATGCTCGTTTGCTACTATACTTTTCATAAAAAAAAACGTCGACCGTAGAGCAAATATTCTCAGAGTGTCTATGAAAAATGCAACCTCGTTTGCATCTAAAATTCTATAAAAGTAACGAGCAATGAATCTGAAACTCAGCTATCAAATCAGAATTTAATTAGGATGGACTGCAGATTTTGTGTGCTTTTGGCAAAAACATTTTTATACATAACTCTAACGACTCTGTAGGCTGAGAGCAATGGTAACCAAATGGGAGACTCGATCTTTTCATGGAGAGTCCGAAGTTCGAATCCTAGACCACATTTTTTTCTAAATTGCTTTTCAGAAATTAATAATCACTGCTTTACGATGAAGAAAATATCGCGAGTAAACGTTAGACTGAGCGGAAACCTGTGTCCATCAGTGGCGTCCGGTGTCCAATAGTGTATCGACCAGTATGCAAAACGCTTTGTACTGCATAATATTTTATTTATTTGTATTCAGTTACCGCTGCTTTAGTTATCTCGGAATGAAAATAACGGCAGTGACAGGTAATATAATACATGGGTTCCATCTGAAGTCAATTACAGATGTGTTGCTACTCACGAGGACTATGATGGCCATCTCATATGAAAATGTACCGGCAACTACACCCTTTTATCGAAACGCGAGAACTGCTTCACGCAAAAAAAAGGTGTGGTTATCGTACTTCCCCAGTCGAACTTGTCACCACACTTTTCAGACCAAAACACAGCAATGCAAGTAGAAAAATTGGTGTGGCGGTGGTGCTTCCGTAGCCGAACCACAAAGAGTGCTGCAAATATCACAAATATTACAGTAAAAACGGCGGCTGTTTTATTAAAAACAACACAAACTGCGTTATGCTCACGCTTTGTACAAACAAACATTCTCTCCAAATACTGGTGACAGCCCTAGGCTTAGCGTACATAGGGCTGTGAAAATAAACAAAGCCTCCGATATGTTTGTCACCCGGACAATCCAGAGGCTTGTGATTGTTGGGCTCAGGGCATTCTATGGAAAAAAAATATTATATGATTGAAATAGCAACCGAGCATGCAGCCCACCTGATGGTGAGTGGCAACTGCCGCCCATGGAGATAAGTAAGAAGCTTCGTATTGAACATCACAGATGCGTCGCTAAGAAGAAGAACCACAAAGATATAACAAAATATTGTTCAATACAGTAATACCCCGAACTTACGCGATAGCCGGGACTGAGTGATAACCGCGTAAATCGAATTTGCGTAAAACGGAGTATAAGAAATAAGTCACATAAAATAAATTGTAGCTGTGCGTTGATTACGTGCGATAGATTCAAACATGTGTATTAGCCAAGAAAGGGTGTGGGGTCGTAAATGTTTATGTAATTAATAGTAAAGAAATTGCGTGACTACAAGTAAAAGGCGAATGGACGTGATTTGAAAATCGCGTAACTCTGAGTTCACGTATGTCTGGGTAGCGTGAGTCGGGGTATTATTGTGCATACGAGTATATATTATGTTACCTGATGTTACTCTGTTACTTATAATCTTTAAAGTTAGCTACTCAGTGATAGATTCTGTTAGAATGTTACACTGTGGTTAAGAGTATGTCGGCAAGTAGATCGAAAAAATTATGTAAAGGATAAAATTTTATAAACATTTGTATAACAACAGAATAAACAGTGTGAAATACTTGTTCGATTTTTTAATCATACTATCATACTAATATTATAAAGGCGAAAGTTTGTGAGTGTGTATGTTTGTTACTTCTTCACGTCTAAACGGTTGGAGCGATGTTCATAAAATTTGGTAGAGAATTAGCTGACACTCTGGATTAACATATATATAGTCTACTTTTTACTGTGGGAAAATATCTTATTCCCACGGGACAATTGATTTTTGTTAACGCGGGCAAAGCTGCGGGATTCAACTAGTATAAAGTAAGTACTGAAATATAAATGTGAGTTTTGACTATATTTTCCATTGTTAATTCCCTCTCAATTAATTCCACATTTGAATACTCAAATTATGAAGCTTTCCGACTTCATGGCCGATTAATTTACCAAATTTATTAGCGAGGGATACTTAATTTATTTTCGATATATTGAAAACAACATGAAAGTGCGGCTTTGTTATACTCGTATCTCGTAATTTTATACCTGTGTTGTATGGATTTATCTGACTGATTACTTTTAAATTATAGATAATAATAATTATTTTTGGTAGAAAACTATTTTTTTATTCATTTGTTTATAAATTACACCTTACGTCTAACATTACAGGATAGCACCTAAGTCGCTAGCGTAATTTAATATCACAACAAATTAAAGTGAATGCATTATCAATATACTAACATTTATATACTTACTCATTTTCTATCTATAGTATTAGGTTTGTTTGACTTAGAATACCAATAACATGAGTATTATGACATACGCAATTTAGAGTTCTCTGTACCCAAACGGTAATAACAGGAACCTATTATTAAGGTTCTGCTGTCCCTCTGTCCGTCTGTCCGTTCGTCCGTCTGTCTGTCTGTCACCATAGCTAGATGAAATTTTCACATATGATATATTTTAGTTGCCACTATAACAACAAACACTAAAATTAGAATAAAATATTTTTTAGTCAAAGATCACGTCTGGTTTATGGAAGCCCCCGTTCCGTACAACAAACGTGATTTGATGTTGGAGGGTTCCGTATAATTCTTATACGGAACCCTTCGTGCGCGAGTCCGACTCGTATATAACCGATTTTTGTTATTAGTGGACCCAATTTAGCAACACTTGCATCGCTAAACGAAATCGCTCGGAGCGATCGTTTCATGACTTTCGGGTAAAATGCCAGGTTCAGTTTCCAGACGGGCTATTTACGTCATTAAATGCAAACTATTTCTAATTAATTACATGTAATGATAATACATGTATTTAGCATGTTTATATTTTAGGTAATATAAGACTACTAGCAGAAACCGCGATTACATTCACTCAAACTATAGGTACTACAATCTATTCATTGGACTTATGAGATCCACTACTAGATATACAATTTTTTCAATAGGTTAAAATAAGTTGAACCCCAAAGCTAAGCACTAAGTTTCTTTGAGCTATCATTAAATTTAGCGAAATTTCTGAAAAAAATTCAACCCTTATTTTACGGTCGTTGGGGTGGGAGGGAAGGGGTTCCCTGTTCTCCCTTATATACGTATGTGAAGCAATATAATGTATCTGCTGTATATCTATAAGACACTTGAATGGGGTAACGTACTAGAATCCACAATGTTTGCTTAATTAATAAGTTTTGATACTTTTCCAATTATGTGGTAAATATACTTCTGGAGCACAAGAGGTTAAATACCTCTTAAGATAAAGAAGATATTCGAATTCGAATTTGATGTTCAGATTTTATAGCTTCTCTTTGCTCGCGATGAAATGATCTTATAGATTCACTTAGACTTGCAACATCGAGTTTTAAAGCTAGTGGTCTAATATTTATGCTGTTTATGCAATTCTGTTTTTCTTCTATGGTGTAATAGTTGTTTTCGCCTTCGCCTGCTTTTTACCTTCGCCTTGCCAAACAGGACTCTTTTTTACTGAACTGTAAGGCAAGATACTGGAATTAACTTTCATAACCATGTAAAAACATGATTGTAATTATATTTAAAAAAAATGGATATAAATAAGAAAAAAGACAAACCTGAGTTTCTTGCCGGACCTTCTCAGTTGAGGTCGTATTCCGATCCGATGGTAGTGTAAGAAAAAAAATGTAACTTACAATTTGTAAGTGCCCCCGTAGGCCTATACAAAATAAAGACATTTCATTTCAAATTTAAGACATCTTCTGAGAATGGTAGCCTGTGTTGCCAAAAAGGTTGCTAAACCCTAAATGTACGTAAGCCTCAAAAAATTTTTGGGGGTCGTCCATGACTAAGTTAGGAGGACCAAGGTGTGACATTCGTTTAGTCCCATCATTTTCGTAGTCGTGAGCCAACATTAAATAATTTGTTAATATTATTATTTTTATGTATTGATTTCCAACACCACCTCTTTATTACCGACCTCCCAAAGGAAAGTTATTGAATCAACCAATATAATATTTTTTGGGTTAACTCCTAGTGGATTGCTCTAGCTATCCTGAGCTCATTTCAGTACTTTCTGTTCAGTGATTACAGCGTAACCTGGGGCGAGCAAACCTCGTTACCTGCTGACACTCCATTACCGCCGAATTTATAGCGCGAGAGACAGCACCGATAAAAGTTAAGACCTGCTTTTTGTGGTGCAAGGGATGAACTTTTGGTACATAAATAAGTTATCATTAAACCGACATGTCCAAGTAGTTAAAGAAACACTCATAGAATAAAAACAGTTTAGGTTAGGTCAGATAAGTTTTGTTAAAGCACTCTAAATATTCTCAAAGAAGTACTGATGACATTAATTGATACGTTGATTTTATTATACATTTGCGCTTTGTGATTCAACTGTGCAGTTACTCTTGCACATTTTTTTGGCTTCTAACAATAAAAAAAAACATGCGTGCGTACAAAGTACACATGTCAGAAGTGAAACTTCTTTGGCGAACTAATTTATAAATCTTGTTTATATTTATACAAATCTAAAACTTTAAATTTCCAAGATTAAGAGGAAGGGAAAAAGGCGTGATACGACGTTCGCTCTGTCTCACTTTTTCTCTCAATCTTTCTCACTCGCTTGCTCCCTACTCTCACACCACGGCTAGTTGCTCATACTACGTTCGCCCTGTCTTACTCTCTCTCAATCGGTCTCGATCACTCTCTCTCTCTTTTCCGACACTTCCGTTGCATACCGGCGTGACGTTTCATCTGTAAAAAATTTACCCTCATGCGCCTAAAGAAGTTTCACTTCAAAAAAAAATCCCGGTGTGAAAGACGTGGTTAATCCTTTAATACACAAATAATACAAAGCGTTCGCACTTAGTCCTCAGAGGTAGTAATGGATCTATGGTCAAGATCAGGTAAAACTCTGATTTTATATGGTATTAATTATAAAGATGAGCGGCATTTGCTTTTTATCATCAGATAAACTATGGTTGTCTTCTAAAAAATAAAAAATAAAGTTTCTGACTAGAAAAAAAATACAATAATAATTTAAACGTTCAATGATTTTTTAAAGAATATAGATAATTCACAGATTGTCGTCAACTCCTATAATAGTTACAAACTACTACGCTATTAACGTCAATAACTGGACACGAAAAATGTGTACACGAAACTTAATAGACCAAAGTATATTAAGTTCACATTTGGTAATGATAGAACATATGTCGCTACTTATGCAGTCCTTAAAACGCTTGCGCTTCTAAGTTACACCAGCCACCTACCGTCAGGTCGGCGTGTAATAGAATACTCCAACACGTCGTAACTCATTGCAGGCTCCGTCGTGTTGGCAATAAAACAATAATGCGCCGGCTCCAGCCTGCATCTTTAACGCGCTCCGGGAACCGAACAACAACGTTATTCATAGTTCCTTCTTGTTATTTAACCATCCATCAGCTAAGTCTGCGTATTCAAGAGAGTTTTTGCTATATACTGAAATAATAATGCTGCTAAAATTTTGCTAAAGTGCCAAATTCAATCTGACAACGCACTAGTGTTGTATTTTAGATTCGAGACCCTAGGGGGACGGAGTGTCATTTAGATGTGAGTTAGAAGTTAATGTACGTTCACCGTTCGCAACTTCGCAGTTACGTTATTATTTTTTGCATGTGTTGTATATATGGACAAGTGGACTGCATGCTCGTTTGCTACTTCAGTCAGACAAAAATAGCTTTGCGATCGATTTAAGGTTGATCACATATTTCTATACATTTTATTAAGTTGTCGCCTTCAGTTAAAAATATATCATATGCTTAGCTAGTTACCGACCTACAAGGTGTAGCGATTGCTATACATTTGAGATTTAAAGGGTATCAGGTTCGATTATAGTCAAATGTAAAATTTCTCTTCAATTAGGTATTCCTAAAAGTGCAGTAAAGATACAAGATGTGTGTCGTGATATACCAAAAAAGAAAAACGAACTAGACGTAGGGTAGATAGGTTAATCTACCACTAGTGCTTGTTAACGGTTACTCCCCGCCACCGCAGTTTCGCTGAGACCACGATATGTTCTGGGTCGAAATATCGGCAAAAAAAATTCTTAAAGAATTCAAAACAGCATATCGTGAGTACCCGTTAATTATTAAAATGTATCAATTCCGCGATAATATTAGCCTAAAATCATATAGGTACCCTTATTTTGATACGTCCTTTGTAATGAGTAGATAGAGACGACAACAAAAGCAGTGTCAGAAGTGACCCATGCGTATAAAAATCAACACAATATTAACCAATGTAAAAATAATGTATTATTAACCAATGTAAAAACAATATGGCAAAAAAAATATACAACGAAAAAAGACAACCCACTGAGTTTCTTGCCGGATCTTCTCAGTTGAGGTCGTGTTCCGATCCGGTGGTAGTAAAAATAAATGTGTGCGTGTACTAGCGTACACTCGTAAGAAGTGAAACTTCTTTATGACGTTATTTTTCAAAAAATAATTTACTATATGCAACTTTACAGAAATTGGTTAATTAAAGTTAAATTAGATAAAGTTTAATTAAAGGCTTTTATTAAACTTTACCTAATAATCTAATCTAAAATAATCTATCTAATATCACGCGTGGTAGGGATAAGAAAAAGATGGCGCGTAACAGAAAAAGACGGTGCGTAACAAAAAAATGTTACACTAATTTTTTTCCCAACCCCAATAAAGAAGTTTCACTTCAACAACCCCGATAAAGAAGTTTCACTTCAAATATAATTATATATTATGTAACTAACAATTTGTAAGTGCCTCCGTAGCCCTTTGCAAAATAAATACATTTCATTTCATTTCCTTTAATTACAGTGAATTGAAGCATGTATGTTCATTTTCTAAAATATTGTCATGTTCAAAATCCGTGTGAAATATACATCGTTTCGTTCTAAATATGCGATGGCAGGGTTTAAAATTTAAAATCTTGCTCCATATTTCTGTTCATTCGTGAATTCGGGAAGCCTTAACGTTCTCCCGGGATGTAATACACCCCGGTATCCCGTAATGAGGCTACGAATATTTGCGCTTAATTAGTGTATCTTGGACTTTGTTTCACCGAAACGTAGATTACTGCATCTTTCTAATTTTGTCGCTGTTAACTTCTGACGCAAAATAGAGATGTTATAATAACCTCTTATTATATCACGTATCATGTAAAACATTTTAATATTATTTGAAAAAATAGGGTATAATAATTCTTATTTCATTTCTAGGGTGTGAAACTGTCGCAACAATCTCTACGAAATAATGAACTATATAGAGCTAATCTATAATTACTTTACCAATTATCAATCCGTGAACCATCTGGGAGGATCCCGATGGGGCAACGCGGTCAGAGGATTCCGGTTGCGATCGTTTCGAGGTCCCGGAATCCTCTTTAGAGAACAAAAAAAAAGACACTAGACGGTGTAGGGGGACAACTACACGTCCCTCAAGCACCGAGGAAAGCCACAAGCCGAGGAGGTTTTAGTGCGTAAAAATCCCACATAACCCGGAATCTCTCCCACGGCGGTGTTTGGAGTCCAATAGGACAACGCGCTCAGACGAGCTTCATGAAATCCAATATAAACATAGTTAAATAACGAATCTTGTTTTTTTAAAAACGTATTTTTATTTAAAGTAAAAAAAAATATGAAGTCTTCTTAATTTTGTTTTCGACTGTAGAGTAAGACAAAGTAAAAATTCAACATTTCACCAAAGTCTATTGCTTACTGGAATGACTCTTCAACTGTAAGAGTTCAAAGTACAATAGAGACTAAAACAAAGAGACATCAGAATATTATTTTAAGGACAAGAAACCCCGTTTTAAGGGCAAAAGAAAGACCTTAGGCAAAAGAAACAAAGGTGGAAACGAGGCGTATCTTATTTGAATAACTCCGAAAGCTCTCAGCGGTTAAGGCAGCAAGCCACGTTATTATGAATTTTGTTTACCACAGAGCAAGTCGACCGTAGAGTGAATATTTTGACGGCGTAAATTTATAAAGGGTATTCCCTTTCTCTTCACATCTCTATTGTATCCATTGTTTTAAGGATGACGAAAAGTGTCGTGGATAAACGTTGAAAACTTGAGAATTTTCAAATAAAATCTTTTTTTTTTGAAGTTTACTAACCCCATTAAACCTTAGCGCAGTGAACTGCCACTTGAAATAAAATACTCACTGAATATAGCGAATCAAATTATGTCTAATTAATTTCTCTAAGTTGTTGAACGCAAAGTACACATGACACATTACAATGAATCTTAATCAGCTTAAAATTTAACGGACGTAAAAATAATATACCAGGACAAAATTAATATGTGAATATTATAGAAGTCTCTGAAAGTTGCGTACTCTGTTCATTTTCTCATATGATAAAATTCGTACTTACAGGGAACACCCTGCACTACTAAGTATGCAATTTTATTCTTTCTGACAATTTTCTTTCTTATCCGGTTCGAGAATGAAGATATATTTTCCCTAACGCCCTATATTAAGAAACGGATGGATGGCGAGATCTTTCAATAAATCCCTTAGTATCAGCTTAAAGAGGAACAAAAACTCTAAATCTTTTCTCCAGCGAGTGAGGTAAGGCTTATGTACCCGCTTAGATACTTACGTTAGGTAAGATTGAAGATGTTGTAGAAGGATTTGTACGAGAAAATCGGGGAAAAGATCTTTGGTTTTATCTCGGATACGTATTGGAGAACTAATGTGTAATAGATATAGATTAAAAATGGTTCTATAGAAAGCGTTGGTAGATTTTATATCAATTTCAGGCGACCCAAAAGGAGCATCGTTTTTCGGGTGTACTCATATCTCGTATGAGGATTTCTTTGCGACTGGCCGTAGTCTAAACGGCTTAACCGATTTCGTAGTATGAGTCTTTAGATTTGTACTTATCTCAGTGTCATTGGCTATTTGTATCTCGAGGGAAGGCATTTCAATGGCCGAGAGCTGCTCAAAGATATTTATTGGAAAGCTAGAAAGTTTTAAAAGGTTATATATTTTTTTTTATTTCTCGTATGTTTATAGGCAGAGGCAGTTGAGAATTTTTTAATATCAGTATGAAAACAACTGTTAAAATAAAAGTGATTTAAACGAGGTAACAATATTTTATTTTTGCTTACATTGCTCATTGTTAAACGACTAGAGAAATAATATATGACTTTTATCTGATTGAACTTGATTAAATGAGTCCATGCAGTCCACCTGATGGTAAGTGGTCACTGCCGCTCATGGACATCTATAATCAACTTCATATAGAACGTGGGTTCTATCTGAAGTAAATCACAGATGCGTTGTTCGAGGACTATGATGGTCGCCTCATATAAAAATGTGCTGGCAACCACACCCTTCCATCGAAATACAAGACGCTTCACGCTATAAATAAGTGTGCCAGTGGTACTTCCCCGGTCGAACTACACCGGTTCTACCACCTTCACGAAGACTATAATAATAATTGATACTACTAGACTATACTATTAAAATTAATCTAACCATCTTTTTACGTTAACGTTGCTTACTATATAAAAATAAATATAATTCTATTATCAAAATAAAACAATTTTTAACAGTATCACACCTAAATTATTTTCTAAGTAAATAATTAGACTACACTGCAATTTATTTTCGTTATCATGAATTTATGTTTCACAACAATAATTTTTCGTTCGTTTCCATAGTAGGTTGTCCTACCTACTATAGAAATTTCTGTACATCTCTATCTCTCATCAAATGTATGATATCACGCTGATCAAAGGCTTAGTGGCTTATTTGGCTGACTCAGATTTAACGCTTACAGAATTTTTGAGGTGAAAATTTCTTCAGACGCGTTATGAAATTTTTCGTAAGGGGCAGAATTAAGGATTCGCGAAGTTCGCGACCTCAACGAGTTATTTTCTTACTTACTATACAAATGAGGAAAGAGGATCGATGTATGAATGGATATCTACAACATGCTCACAAGTGTTCAATAACAGCTAAGTGAAATATTTAAGTTTTTTTTATATCATAATGTAGTAGCAAAGGACCATGCAATCCACCTGATGGTATGTGGTCACTGTTGCCCATGGACATCTGTAATCAACTATACATACAGAACATGGGTTCTATCTGAAGTCAATCACAGATGCGTTGCTGCTCCCAAGGACTATGATGGTCGCCTCATGTGAAAGTGTGCCGGCAACCACACCCTTCTATCGAAACGCAATAAATGCTTCACGCTAGAAATAAGTGTAGCGTGTAATAAATACAAATGTTCCTGCTCCGGTTGCGCGCAGACTTCAATATTAATATAAAATATCGTTATTACCCACATGTCAACACTATTTAGAGAAATATTATCACTACCCACATCGCAACATTAACTAGTCGCAATGCCCACTAAAACAATATTGCTGAATTGCACCTGAACTCCTATAAATTAGTTAAAAATTTTAGCAAAATATAAACAAATGCTTTACCACCCATATACACGTTGAAACTTTTCAGCGGAGTCTGGAAGCGCTTTACGCTTTTTATTCAATGGTTCCAAGTGACTGTCATCGCTACCTTCGCCCTTTGAAATATTAGTGCTCTTACCTTACACTTACCTTAGCTTCCATTTGCCCGGAAAATGTAAACGTTAAAAATGTAACTTCATTAGGCTTCGAGCGGTTCTGAGTGATGTAGACACTATCACTTTGAGATATTAAGAGACATTTGACGTCATTTTTAATGTTTCACGTCTCGTTCAAGTTATGTTCTAAATGCGCTCTTAACTCTTATTAATTTACACTTTTAAATATGAACATTTTGTAACATAATATAATTATTAACTTCTTGCGTTCGGTACCTATTGGAGTTTCACTTCAAATCGTACTAAATTGTTCCAAAATTCATGATTTTAAACAATTGTTTTCGCGGAATTGATACATTTTAACTTGTAACGGGTAATAACGATATGCGGTTTTTGATACTAGAAATTATATTTATTGTCGATATTCCGACCTAGGATCATGGTCATACGAACCTGCGATGGTGGAAAATAGCAGTTTTTTATTGAAAACACGGATTAAACGAGCGAAAATGAGAAACATAGCTAAATCGATTTACCGTCCTCGGCATACTAAATTTCATAAAAATCTTTAATATACGTGATTGGTATTGACCAATCACGTATATTATATGGAAGCTCAATTTTTCAAGGTGGTAGAACCAGTGTAGTTCGACCGAGGAAGTGCCACTGGTACACCTATTTATAGCGTTTTGATGGAAGGGTGTGGTTGCCGGCACACTCTCACATGAGGCGACCATCATAGTCCTCGGGAGTAGCAACGCATCTGTGATTGACTTCAGATGAAACATGTTCTGTATGTAGTTGATTACAGATGTCCATGGGTGGCAGTAACCATCAGGTGGACTGCATGCTCGTTTGCTACTTCAGTCAGGTAAAAAAAAAACGTTGAAAAACTTTTCTTAAATAAATTTACTTCTGTGAAATTGCACTGAACATGCTTCTAGCAGCTCTGTCATCGCAATCTCTCCTCGCCAACATCGCCCGAACTTACAACAGGCTTGACAATGCACTTACAACCTTAAAATTGGCAATTCTATAAGTATAAGATAAATGTACAATCCTTATACATTTCTCTCAACAACCAATTATTGGCCCACTGCTGGGCACGGGTCTTCTCTCAGAAAGAGAGAGTTTAGGCCATAGTCCACCGTGCTGGCCAAGTGCGAATTGGTGACCTTCACACACCTCTAAGAACTTTTTTTTTAAGAACTCTCGGGTGTGTAGGTTTCCTCACGATGGTTTCCTTCACCGAAAAGCAGTGAATATTAATTTCTAATACGCACATACATCATACAACCCAGGCACGCGGGTTTGAACCTCATACCACCCGATTGAGAAGGCAAGTTTCAACCATTAGGCTATCACTCTTATACATTCGCGTTATAATTATTTTTACCCGACTGCATGTTAGCTGTTAACTGACTAAGAGGGAAGCGACGACTTTTTTATCAAATGAAAACTTCCTTTGAATGAAATTATATCTTCCAAAATTTATAATACTTTTGAGTTACTATTTTGATGAAAACTCATAAAAAGCTTTGAATGAAATATGATACCATGTTCTGAAACTGGAGGCAATTAATCATTTTTAAGCAGTCGTGTTTTCACTACACAGTAAAACAAAGTCGCTTAGATCTTTAAAACTACGCTACGGAATTTATTGCAGTTTAGATATAGATAGAGTAATCACTCTATCTATTAAAAAAACCTTCCATACATAAAAACCTTCCTCTTGAATCCAAGAGGAAGGTTTTTATGTATAACTAGTTGAACTAGGCGAACTTCGTTCCGCCTAAATAATGTTAACTTTTTTAATTAGTGATGACTGAGAGTGTCATAAACGTAACGGTAGACAAATATAATCAGAAAGCTTCGAACTGCTACGCTATCAGGAGTTACATGACTGTGTTATTATGAGTCAACCATAAAAAGATAGACATATGCTGTCGTGGGATGTTTTTTATATAATTTTAAGGAGAGAAGAGAGTTTTCCCAACAATTCCCTTTACTGCTCTGCTCCTATTGAATGTAGCGAGATGAAAAGTATACCAGCTCAGGAGTATGAAGAATAATCGTACCAAGTTTCGTTAAAATCCGTCCAGTAGTTTTTGTTTCTATAACGGTTATACAGACAGACAGACAGACAGACAAAAATTTTACAGATTGCATTTTTTGCATCAGTATCACCCCCTGATAGTTATTTTGGATATATATTTTATGTACAGAATTGACCTCTCTACAGATTTATTATAAGTATAGATATAGTGGAGAAACATGGACAATTTTAGATTTTTGACTTTTAGGCGGAACGAAGTTCGCTGGGTCAACTAGTTGTTTTGATATTTGAAACACTGTTACTTGTTTATTCTACGACTACATTGTACTATTCAAGGTGGTAGACCAATGGTTCGGTGAAGTACCACTGCCACACATATTTCTAGCGTGAAGCATTTCTTACGTTTCGGTGGAAGGATGTCGTTGCCGGCACACTTTCACATGAGGCGACCATCATAGGCCTCAGGAGTAGCACCGCATCTGTGATTGACTTTATATTGAACTCGTGTTGTATATGGAGTTTTTTATAGATGTCCATGGGTGGCAGTGACCACTTGCCATCACGTGGACTGCATGTCTGTTTCCTAATTCAATCTTATAAAATAAATACCACTACTTGGATGTTGTAATTAAGGTAATGTTAAGACATTCAATGATGATGTCTGAGCACGTCCCTGTAGTTCCGGGATTAGAATAGGGCTACGGTATCTCCTGCCTGTCGTAAGAGGCGACTAAAGGGGGCTTCCGGGGTTGCGAGCACCTATAGTGGGAGCTTGAACCGTTCGGTCAGGCGACCCCGCGAAGAACGGCGGGTCGCATACCGTCGTGAAGACCAGACGGAGCGGTGGGCAAAGGTAAAAGGCCTAAAAATGTAATTTAGACTTAAAAAAGTGTGGTTTAATGACTTTTATCAAGTGAGCAACGCACGTGATTAGCCACTGTCGGTCACCCCTCTTAACTCTGACCATACCACATGTCGCTTAATTTTATAGGTCCGTTGCGGTCTAACTAGCAGTGAAAATGCCCGGTATTGCATTTGCTTTGTATTTAAATTAATGGTATTCATTTTGAGTAAATGGCTCCATCTATTTAAGACTTCATTAACTCAACAACTTATCAGGGCGTGCGCTGAAACTTCTTATTTTATAAAAGGCTCATTTGTTTGCTGTAAACTTTCTTATAGTACGAGAGTCAACCGCGTGAGTTTAAAGTGCATTTGTTTTTAATATGAGGAGCTTAAAGAATAAAATAATACTTAGTCATTTAAATGGCTATTCCAGGTTACCGAAAACAAATATAAATGTTAAAAAATGTATTTAATTTGTTCCTTTAATAAGAGTTATATTAGTTTAGTTTTATTTTTCTAAATTCAATGATCGCATTTATCAAATCTCAGAAAATGTGTTGATATATTCAAATTATTAATAAAATTAGCCTATAAATAGTGTCAATAATATTTAAGATTGCATAATTATAGCTAAAAGTTGTTTAAAGTTAAAAAAATCTTTACTTGACTAAAAATATTTTAATTACAACCACCTGTAGGAATCACAAGGTCAAAACTAAGACTTCAAGAAATAATAAGAAGCATAAAGTTAAAAAAGAAGATATCTTTAATTATTTCTAATTGCAATCTCTATTTACTATAGAATTAACTCCATTGCACTTTATCTGCAAAACTTTCTCATTTACCGGAGAGTGCTTTGTTAAGTTTAAATCAGTTTTGAGTGCTGTAATCACAAGCGCCCCACGAAGATCTGAACTTTCGAATTTGTCCAGAACATTTAGTGTCTTAGGTACATTGTTAACTACTTACTTTTTTTAATCGTAGTAGCAAACGAGCAAAATGTATCCGATAGTAAGTGTCACTGTCGCCCATAGACATCTGTAAACAACGTCATATAGAACATGGGATCCGCCTGGAGTCAAGAAGGTGGTAGAATCAGTTTAGTTCGACCGAAAAGTACCGCCATACCTATTTCTAGCGTGAAGGAATTGTTGCGTTTCGATGGAAGGGTGTGGTTGCCAGCACACTTTTATATGAGGCGACCATCATAGTCCTCGGGAGTAGCAACGCATCTGTGATTGACTTCAGATGGAACACATGTTCTGTATGAAATTGATTACAGATGTCCATGGGCAGCAGTGGTCATTTACCATCATGTGGACTGCATGTTCGTTTGCTACTTCAGTCATAAAAAAAGGCAAAATAACATTACAGAAAAGTCATTTGACGATTTAACATGTTTTATTTCTGATCGTAATACTTAGAAGTATTCATATCTTTTGGCTTCATTCAGTCGGGCTTGTTTCATAATAGTTTATTTAATTGTATTACTAACAGGGCAGTAGCTATTTAAGCGTACATATGCGGGAACACGTCCTCCAATTAATTTATCACGAGTGCTCCGCCCCTGGAATCACGGCGGCATTTGTCTTCATTAGCTCCATTGGTATTACGTACTCTCATGGTTACCAATGACCACGCTAGTTTTTGTTTGTATAAAATTTGCACTATCAAACGAGTCTAGGGAATGGTAGCTATTTGACACTATGGCGGAACGGCCACCATTTCTGGCGTAAAGTGGGTTCCGGGTTCGAACCCCGATCGGAAAGATATCGGAATGATGAGTTTAGATTTCTGGGTCTGGGTGATTGTGTATTTTTAGTTGTATGCGTTAATGGAACTTACGTCAAAGGAAAAGTCCGAGTGTGCGCTTTTAATTTTTGGAAAATGTTATTTATTTAAATATATTGCCTACACAATCATAATTATGTAACTTTAAATAAAACATAAATCTTAACTAAGGTTGGTGACATGGATTACTCAGAGTTATTTAATTCGAACCAGGTTGGGTAGAGGTTGGAATTCCTTGTATGCTTCCTTTTAATCTGATTCTCATTTAATATATATGAGGTGTCATATATTTGGTGATTTTCATAAAAACGGTGCATTTTATCAAATTTTATCTATGTTATTAAAGTCACAAACGCATGCAGTCTACCAGATAGAGATGCCTTTGAACACCTGTGATCAACCCCCGATAAGATAAGAGTCACGCTTTGGAAGCCTTCAAACCTTCAAAAAGTGCGGGATTTTCACCGCTATAAAACCCCCCAGTTACCGTCTTCGGCACTACAACAGGAGTCAGGGTTCTCCAAAGGAACGCAACCGGAGTCTTTTGAGCGCGTTGCCTGATCAGGCTCCTCACAGATGGGCGGCTGGACCCACCGCTCCATCTGGTCTTTACCACGGTATGCGACCACACATACCGCCATCCTTTGCGGGATCGCCTGACCCAACGGTTCAAGCTCCCACTCTAGCCGCACGCAACCTCGGATGCCCCTTTTAGTCGCCTCTTACGACAGGCAGGAGGTACCGTAGCCCTTTTCTATTCCCGGAACTATGGGGACGAGGCGCCGTTACCGGCGGTTCCTTCTCCGAGCAGGTTAAGCGCGCTCTCTGGCTCTTTCGGCGTCTTCCTTCGCTGACATCGCATCCTCGCAGAAGGAAGGAGTCACGCCTACGGTAGATAAAATGCTTCGAACTTAGAACATCTTAGACAATTATAATATCTTCCTTACTACACTTATCAAACCGGCATACAGTAGCGCTTACCACATTTATAATTACTTAGACAGTTATATCCGCTTATCAAGTCAGAATACAACTTAACACTGTTATTATTAAACAGAAATAGGTGTGGCGGTACTTATCTCAATTTTTATAAAAACCTTCACGTCTAATCTCCAAAATAAGTATCTTATTGCGGTCCAATAAATTACCCTGTCGACTGGGAAAATAATTTATTGTGTGGTCATTAAGACGATTATGTATTTCACTTTATTTATATTATGATTTATGGGCTAATTAGCGCGATTGTGGGGTAACATTAATTAATAAATCAACTCGTAGAAATTACGGCAAGCATCACTGCCTACGATATAAAAGAAATCGCTTTTCAGATAATTATTCTTTGTGAAAGCAGTATATAAAAATAATAAGTGGATTCATTGAGTTTTTAATGACATGGCGTTCTGGTCTAAGATCAGCATATAACATAGACCTTCACCGATCTGTTTAATGGATGGAAATTTGGTATTGGATCGGTAAATCTTGGCCAGGGTATAATTAATTAAAACAATAGATTTTTTTTTAATTTCACCATTAACTTTAGAGAATAATACCACTAGCAGTAAGTACACAGCCTAAAAAATAAACAAATGGAGGGTTGTCTATTCTTTTCCTGGCGTATCGTTTGGGTTACCAGGTGTGAACAGGTATTTCGCTCGTAGTTATTTCCACGCATTTGTTTAATTCTGTATCTGACAGAACAGGGGTTTATCTAAAGTCAATCATAGATGCGTTGCAACTTCTGATGACTGAGATGTTTACTTTTTTGTGTGACAGCCGACATCTACACGTTTCGAACAACGCAAGAAATTTCGAAGAAACTACATTTGTTCTACAAGTAGCTTTTTTGAAATTTCTAGTCTATCAGGAAAGAATCTTTTACGAAGGATTAATGAATACCTTGTAAGAATATCTTGTGTAAGTTTCTATGTTTTACTACACTCTTTAAACTAAAACACACTTACTCACTTATCACTTAAAAACAAAGCGCGGTATCTATAAAACTCTTTTTTTCTTGAGTGAATGAGAGTTAAGGCCAGGTCCAACAGGTGATTTACGGGGCCATTATCTTATCATCTTGAAGAGAAACTATGAAAATATGACTTTATACTAATATTATCACGGAATTGATACATTATTTTAACCAGTACTCACGATATGCGGATTTTGAATTATTCATATATTCCGTGTGGTATTGAGGCGACTAAGAAACAAAATCCGGGAGAGGGGAAGCAGTGTCAACCTGTGTTGTATTAAGACACTTATAGTCACACTACGGTCAGCAATAATTATTATGCCAGCCGCTATGGCTTTTGATAAAATCTGTCATTGTGAGAGACTTATATCCTGCAGGCGTCAGATCTCAAAGAGCTGGTAGATAGAAGGTCCATTGTCAGACAAATCCTTTTAATATCACATTCTGAGTGCCTAAACAAACAAATCTGATCATTAAAACGTTAGCAATATGAAATAGTTTTGTCCACACGATGACCAGAAATGGCGCAAAGTTTAGGCAATACTCGAAGCAAAAAGACCATTAGGGTAACATTTAGCAAGGATGTTTCACTTGGATATGTTGTCGAGAGAATGGCAAAATTTCCCATAATAATCACTGACCAGAATAACACTAAAATGTAATATAATATTTTTTACTACACCTAAAATATTAGTAGCAAACTAGCAGTGCTCCTTATGGTAAGTGATCACTGGACTATTGTAGGTGACTCCACGGTTCAGTTTGCCCGCTCGTTTTTGCCACGGACGTGCAAGCTGTGGAATGAGCTTCCTCCTAGTATTCCCGGAGCGCTATGACATAGGGTTCTTCAAGAAAGGTGCGAAAAGAGCTCTTCTTTATAGCCGGCGATGCATTGACGACTCCTCTGGTGTTGCGAATGTCCATAGGCGACGGTGACTGCTTTCCATCAGGTAGCCCGTCTGCCTTATCGTTAGGTTAAAGTGTAAAAAAAAAGGTGAACGGCATGAACCTTCGATGCATTAATATTTTTTTTAAAAGATAAGGGGATTATTGGGAGAACATCCCCTAGTCTTTATCGTCATGAATGGAATCGACTTTATTTTAAACTAATATTGATACTGTTATTACATTTTTTTATTTAAAGTATCTAATGTTTTCGCATAACTCTTTTTGAACGTCATGTCTCCAGCATGCTATTATGTATACTAGTATAAACATTTCATTGTCAAAATTTCATATGAATGTCAAGGTGTCATAAATCTTCCTTTAAAATCCACTTAATCTTATTAATATAAAGTGTCAGAGATTACAGATAATTATGACAAATTAATTATCTTTAAATTGATAAAAGTTTCCTGTTAGGTGTTTAACAAGTGCAGAAACAGTATTATTATTTCCTATCTATTATTTATAATGGTAAGTAGAAAGGTCAATAACATTCTATTATTTCTTATTTGTACAAATTCAAGCACATTTAATTTTGTGGTATGTTTATTTTATTCTTTATAAGCGTATTTCAATGTGGAATTTATTAAATGGCCGTAGTACTGCGATTAAAAATGGTCACTACGAAACTTCTCTACGTATTTTCCTGCTTGCGATCTTGTATATTACGGGATATATAAGAGGAATAGGAAAGTTTCGATAGTTCTTCTGAACAAATTGGGAACAATGAATAACACAAGCTTGAGTCTCAATTTTTATGATTTATGATTTTGATATGTTACTAGTAAAATCCATACACCATACTAATATTATAAATATGAAAGTGTGTTTGTCCATCTTTCACGTCGCCACATAGCTATATTATGATATGGTTTATATGCTGGGAGATAGTTAG
This sequence comes from Spicauda simplicius, assembly GCA_949699795.1. Taxonomy (NCBI): domain Eukaryota; kingdom Metazoa; phylum Arthropoda; class Insecta; order Lepidoptera; family Hesperiidae; genus Spicauda; species Spicauda simplicius. The sequence goes on along the minus strand of OX453058.1, from coordinate 3,231,169 downwards.
GAGGGAGGAGAGTGACGTAGGCTACTTTTTACCGCGCTCTCTCATTCCCATGAGAATATCGATGTTTTGTTAGTTGATACATATTTAGTAGTTCCAGACGTTGTAAATAGATGGTGTTAGTAAAATTCATTTGCAAGTTTTTTGTTTTTTTTTATCTGCCTGAAGTAGCAAACGGGCATGCAGTCCACCTGATGGTAAGTGGCCACTGCCGCCCATGGACATCTGTAATCAACTTCATACAGAACATGGGTTCCATCTGAAGTCAATCACAGATGCGTTGCTACACCCGAGGACTAAGATGGTCGCCTCATGCGAAAGTGTGCCGGCAACCACACCCTTCTATCGAAACGCAAGAAATGCTTCACGCTAGAAATAGGTGTGTTGGTGGTACTTCCCCGGTCAAACTACACTGGTTCTACCATCTTGAAGTTCTGAATCAAGTTATAATACAGCTTCGACCGTGTGGGCGAAGCCGCGGGTAAGAGCTAGTAATAAATACAATAAGCAATAAGTTTTAAAACAATACGGTGGAAGAACCACAAAGGCGTGGTTCGGCTTCTGCGGCACCTGTGGCGGTGGTGCTGCAAATATCGACTACTGTTACTGCATAGTAAGAGCAGTGTTAAGCGTTGCTGTTTTCAAGTTTTAAAGAGTGGTAAGGAGACATACTTATCCGAAGAGTTCCAACTAAACTGTCACTAATAAGAACGAGAGCAGTGATAGCCTAATGGTTGAAACTTGCTCTCTCGATCGGTAGGTCCGAGGTTCAAACCCCGGCACGCACCACAGATTTATGTGCGTATTAGAAATTAATTATCACTGCTTTTCGGTGAAGGAAACGCCACGAGAAAACCTACACACCCGAGAGTTCTTAAAAAAAAGTTCTCGGAGGTGTGTGAAGTCCACCAATTCTCACTTGATCAGCGCGGTGGACTATGACCTAAACTCTCTCATTCTGAGAGAAGAACCGTGCCCAGCAGTGGGACAATAATGGGTTGATGAGAATAAGAACGTATGGTGAATCTCTGTTAAGATGCTTATTTCACCTGGCGTTGGTCATGGGTGTCTTTAGTAAGCAGTGGATTGATTACCTTTAATACTGAATATTTACTTTCTACTTTTATAATAATTGCGTAAAAAATAAAAAGTAGATAATTTTATAGCCTACACGAACGAAGCCACAGGCTTATAAAAGAAAATAGAATATTGGATAGAAAATAGAAAATTGCGACATTTTCAGGTAAAGATTTTATTTCTCGGCCATTTTTCTCGTAAACCCTAATCTTGTTTCATATTGCGTTAGCGACATAAATTATACTCGAAAACACTTCAAACGCTTATAAATTGCCTCGTACTCAAACAAGATTATTTTTTAGCAAACAGACAGTTCTTTTTGGTTGCTTAATTTAATATTCTTAAAATCAAATCGGATAAATATAAGAACCAAGAGATTCTTTGAAAAAAGGTGATAAGACACTTTAGCGGGAAAGAAGTAACGTTGTTGTATTCTGCTTTGATGGGTGTGGAAAGACTTTTCCAATGGTAATAATATAATATAATAATAACATTTCAGTCATTTGAAGCCCTGTGGTCCCTGAGGTACTCGAAACTGTGTTTCAGGGTCCCGCGTCTTTTCCCATTTCCGTTTGTACTATATTACTTACATTAAGAGACATGTTAAAAAAAAGAAAAAGAAAACTGTGTGCGTATGTGTGTGTATGTGTGTGTGCGTGTGTGGGTTAGGTTAGTATAGTATATATGTGTTTACGTACTACTTAAAAAACCTTCTAACTCTTCATAATCTAGGTCTTTGAGCCAGATAAGTATGCCTGGTGTATAGGAGTGGAGCAACTACGTCGAAGTGTTTCCGAGCAAGTATACAACGAGCGTGCGGCACAGAGCAGCGTTCAACACGTTTATTTGTGGGCTTCAAATGTGGTACTTTTACAATGGTACCTTTCAAGCACTTGGAGTACAAACATTTTTCTTACCCCCGCCGACCCCCGACTAGGTGGACTGATAACCTGAAGCAGATGGCGGGTAACCACTAGATTCAGATGGCTCAGGACCGATCGAAGTGGCGCAAATTAGTGGAGGCTTATGTCCAGCGGTGGAATTTCAGTCTTATGAATGGATGGATATATTTGTTTATGTTTCAGGTAGAAATGTCTATATGAATGAATTTTTGCTGACAGATAATTGATAATTGTTCTAGACTTGCAAATGATAAATGTAATTGATGGCTTTCAATAATCGCATTATCAACTTATTCGAAGTCTTGTCGGTATCTATTTCTGTGTATCTGAATGAACAACTTGATTTAATAAATAATATATGTTCAACGAATTTTCTGACTACGTTTTTATAATACGGATCCGTGAACTACTTTGTAGCCTAAATTAATATGGCTTCAGTAAATATTTTAATTATTATCGCCGTAATTAATTAACAAATATTTAGAGCTTGTTTGCGCGTGTACAATTAATACTCTAAGGTAAACGCAATTAATTAAATATAACAAGTTAAATAAAATATTATTAGGCCATTCAGTAAAATAAATATGTGAATGTTTGGTTAGGACTTTGTATTATGAAGGTCGTATGTATATTTTTTGTTTAGAATGGGCGCCGATTGGTAGAAATTTTATTGTAGATATAAATTATTTTAGATCCGTGATGGCCTAATGGTCCTGAAGTCCGAGGTTCAAATCTTAGGCACGCACTACTTTTTTTTCTAAAATTATGTGCGAATTAGAAATGTGATAATTACTGCTTTATGGCGAAGAAAAAAAGGCTTCGTGAAGAAACCTACACAGCTGAGAGTTCTTTAAAAGTTCTCAAAGGTGTATGAAGTCTACCTATGTCGTGGCTAGCGCGGTGGACTATGGCCCAAAACTCTCTCATTCGGAGTGAAAACCCGCGCCCAGCAGTTAAACGGTAATGGGTTGACGATGATTATATAATCGCTTGCCATGATTGCTTTTCATGCAAGTTGTAGGATGATGACAATTAAAAACTTAAGATTTACCAACTCTTTTAACCGTATATTCGTTGGAAATGATCTGAGACCGTCGTTTATTTCGAACTTTTACCACCCTCTTCCATGTGCCAATCTAACCTAAGTAATCTTGTAACATTTTATCTATCAACAGACCAGTGTGAAAGACTATGGCTTAAATCACCCAAAATCTAAAAGAAAATCCGGGCTCAGGAGCAATGTTGCCAGATGTCCGGATTTTGGCGGGTCGTCCCGATTTTTTCATCAAAATTAAATTAAATTATTCTTTTGTAGCGTAAGGACTGCTGCCCCGCTTTTGACTATGAAGTCCCACTTTTTCATCCATCAAGTTCCAAAATCCGACTTAGTAAAAAAAATCAAGCAACGCTGCTCAGGAGTCAGACAATAACGGTTTAACGTTAACGACGATTGAAATCAATGTAATTTACACATGACCTATATGATTCATGGCTATCCTTACCTATATAGCCAATTTTTTTTTTTTTTTTTTTTATTTGACTGAAGTGGCAAACGAGCATGCAGTGCACCTGATGGTAAGTGGTCACTGCCGCCCATGAACATCTGTAATCAACTTCATACAGAACATGGATTCCATCTGAAGTCAATCACAGATGCGTTGCTACTCCCGAGGACTATGATGGTCGCCTCATGTGAAAGTGTGCCGGCAACCACACCCTTCTATCGAAACGCAAGAAATGCTTCACGCTAGAAATAGGTGTGGCGGTGGTACTTCCCCGGTCGAACTACACTGGTTCTACCACCTTGTAAAGATGATGTTAATACGACTGAATTCTAATTAAACTATGTATGTACCTAATGTTTGGCCTGAGATATAATTGCATTACAACATAATGTTATAATGATAAACAAATTTGATTTACATATTCCTATGAATTTTAAGCAGAATAATAATGGAAATGCCTCGTGATAATGATTTAAATACCTGTGTAATATTTTGATTTACTGATCAGATTTTGAAACAATTGGAATTAATTTTATGAACTCATTAAAATATCGAGTAGTCATTATTTTATTCCGAATTTACCATCCATCATTGATAAAACAAGATATATACCAAACTCTATCGGGAAAGATCGGAAAATAAAGTAAGATTAAGTTTTTATTTCTTGCATTATTAATAAATACTCTATAAAAAGTAATTTAAATTTTGTTACATTTATTTTAAATTAGTTGACCCTGGCGAACTTCGTTTCGCCTAAACTTTTGTTTTTGTTTCTCTACTATATTATACATGTATTAGACCTATATAAAAACTGTCCTCTTGAATCACTCGATCTATTTAAAAAATGCATTAAAATCCGTAGCGTAGTTTAAAAGATCTAAGCATACATAGGAACAGACAGCGAGAAGCGACTTCGTTTTATACTACGTACGGGTGTAGCGCAGGACTCAGCTGATTTTTAATAAGCTTGTACATTTCCTGGTTAATGTTGGTAAATCTTAGGTTTTCCTATAGTTCAGTTCAGAGAGGCCATTAATAATGGCCAGTAATTTTACAGGAACGAACTATTACCCGACCCGCGTGGCCGAGCGGTTACCATACCGGTCTGACGCGCAATGGGTTTCGGGTTCGATTCCCGGCTAGACAGAGGTATCTGAATGATGAGTTTAGATTCATGTTCTGGGTCCATGTGTTTGTGTGTTCGTCTTGTGTGTGTCTATGGTACCCACGACACAGCAGAAAATCCTACTGTGAGGCTATGAGTGTAGAAAACGTGTGCGTATTACCCTTTATTTACAACAATTTTCCTTCTTTCTAGGTTACTTTTAAGTTTTACTTTTACTTTTAGCAGCCAGAATTTTTCAGTCATAATTTTCACTGTTTGCATAAAAACCTTATTGTGATTTTACAATAAAATCTATAAATGAATAAAATCCTGTATCATTTTTGTAATGATATAAGATTTTTTTGTTTGCATTTGTGACTGCAATGATGGCGATACCTATTATATCATTATTATTATCTAGGGAATATACATACACATTTTAAGGCATGTTTTGTAATATTTAACTTATGAAACAGATTAATAAAAAACATTTTACGAATGGTGTTAACATAATAATATGTTAACTGATTTGCTAATGAAATTATTACAGAAATCCGGTTCAAAAATGTATGATTTCGAGGTAGGCAAGAATAGCCATCCATAAGACTAGAGTAATTAGTCCTTTTTTTTTTTTGTTTTCGAGGGGGAAACCTTCCAAAGGTACCCAACGCCGTGGGAGCGACGCAGGGTTATGTGGGATTTTTACCGCACTAAAACCCCCCCGGTGGCCGTCCTCGGCGCTGAAAAGGAGGACTCCGGGATCTCGAAACGACTTCAACCGGAATCCTCCGAGCGCGCTGCCCCATCGGGCTCCTCCCAGATGGGCGGCTGGGCCCACCGCTCCGTCTAGTGTTTACGACGGTATACGACCACACATACCGCCGTCCTTCCCGGGATTGCCTGACCGAACGGTTCGAGCTCCCACTCTAGCCGTCTGCAACCCCGGAAGCTCCTTTTAGTCGCCTCTTTTAGGCAGGGGATACCGTAGCCCTATTCTAACCCCGAGGCTACAGGGACAAGAGTGATTAGTCCTAAGAATTGAATTGCGATAATGAGATTACTAAACAATTTCTCATTTCCGTCAACGCTACAAGGAACGAATCCCCCGGGAAATCATACAAGGCAATAAATAGGAAATTCTAGCGGTATGCTAATTCGCTTAAGGCTCTCTTGCAAAATTTAATCTTAAGAAAGTGGAGAACGAACAACTGCTTTTACGTTGTTACAGGGAGAAAAATAATTTTGCGTTGCATTTTATTCTGGATTAATATGTATATTTATTTAATTTAATGCTTTTGTCTTATAGACACTTTTATATTATCTTGCTGTGGTATATACAATAAATATTCACCCGTCTATCTAACTAGTCACCCGTCCCATCGCAACTACACTTCATATTGTCTAAAGTAGTACGAATATATCTATAATTCAAATAAAGTGTAATCATTTTCAAGTAATTTTAAACGCACCCGTTAAATATAAAAAGAGGTTTAATTAGCTAAACCGCATTTAAAAGCAATATCGAGTATTTTGACAAAGACACTGATATTTCCTACGAGATGTGTTAACATAGTAAGACATTGAATGTTCTACTTCGTTTATTATTATGTGTTTGTGACAAATGCAAGGTAGTGTGTGTAATGTGTTTTTAGTTGATTTATTGTAAGTTTCATGCATTATTTGAAAAAATATTAACATTCTGCGCTCCTTCTCTACGGCCACTATATCCGTGCAAAATTTCATACTAATCCGTCCGCGGCATATTACTTAAAAATGCGTTACAAGTTTTTGCTTCACGTATTAATATAATAATAATACGTTTTTCTCGTGACAAAACAATATATTTTAGTTGTTATTAGTTAAATGTTTAGATATGACTGTAAAATTGTAAAAGCGGCAGTATCACCAATTTTTAACAAGCCACCACGACGTCTGCTTTACAACACTCAAGTCTACAATTTTTTTGTTTAAAATTGCGTGGTAAGGTAGAATTAATATCTTTCCGGTTGAGGTCGTTTCGAGATCCCGGAGTCCTTTTTTTTAGCGTCGAGGACGGCCACCTACACCGGGGGGGTTTTAGTGGGGTAAAAATTCCACATAACCCTGCGTCGCTCCCACGGCGTTGGGTACCCCCTCGAGAACAAAAAAAAGATAGAATTCATATCTAAAGCAGTAATTTTATCAAGGGGGGATCTCCCAGGCCAGGCTAGGTAATTATACGTGGGATGCTGCCTGTTCCGACGATATCTACCCAGACCTTGTATGACTTTAAATAAAATAGAGCCTATGTAGTGCTATGTAAAGTCGCTTACACACGACCATAGGCGGCAGTGACCACTTACCATTCACGTGAACTACATGCTCATTTGCTACCCCAATCGCGTAAAAAACACAGACGACGACAGTAAATCTTTCCTATTCTAATGTTAAAAGAATTACCCGCTTTCAGCAATTTGAACCCTACATTAATGACATTGAAGGGTTCAAATTGTTACATTTAAATAAAGTTTTACAATTAATCGTAGCAAGCATCCGATTGTGCGCCCACAAATGGGACACTGAGATATATTGTTCGGTTAACCCAGTGGGGTTTTAGTTACTGTTTTTGTTGTAAGATCCGTAATACAAAATCACCCTGCGGTTGTTATGGTTTCTACAAATTACTGATGCGGTTTCTTAGGGCCATAAACATTCGGTGGCAAAAAGTTCTTATCTTGGCAGAAAGGGGAAAGCAATTATTTCAAATGATATATCTGATTTGATTATTTGAAAGTTAGGCAACGGCGTCGACGTTGGTATGAATGGTTGGTTGGTATGTATGTTGGTAATACTTGGCAGCATAATTTGCTGATAGACGGCGTTGGTACTGTTTTTTATCATAGCGTTACAATTTTCTAGGCCTTGTCGGAAGTTGTAATAAATAGTTTGAAAAACTAACACGTTGTGTTCTTCTGTTAACCCAGATTACTTGACAAATGTAGTTATTGTGATTTTTTATACAAGTTTAAATATACGAGCATAGAGTCCATCTGATAAACGCATCTACCAAAGAAATATAAGTAGAAACTTAGACACCAACAACGAACTTTATGTATAACCGATTCTAAATGAAGTTAATGACAGATTACTCCTAAGGACTACGATGTTCGCTGCATATCTTATGACGACCCGCGTGGCGGAGGGGTTACCATACCGGTCTGACGCGACATGGGTCCCGGGTTCGATTCCCGGCCAGACAGGTATCTGAATGATGAGTTTTGATTCATATTCTGGGTCTTTGTGTTTGTGTATTTGTCTGTTACCCATGACACAGGATAAAATCCTATTTTGGGACTATGAGTGTAGAAAGTGTGTTTATCTACGTCGGCCAACATCCACAGTCCACACCCTTCCAATATTTCGAAACGCTAGAACTGCTTCACGCTAGAAATAGATGTGGCGGTGGTGCTTTCCCGGGAAACAATGCCATATTACTATAAGTGCTCTCAGGGCCAGTGCCCAGAACCCCCATCCTCGGAGGGCCCCGAAGGTCCGACAATTTTTCTCGCATTTAATATCAAAATATGGTCGGGAGCTACACTTTTCTCGTTGCACGAAAGTCGTTGGGGCCCTTTTAGAATATAAAGAAAATACATCATACTTTCCTTACATTCCAAAATTCCAAAAGGGAATTCTTATGTGCTCAAGGGCCCTAGCATAGTATAAGACGGCCCTGCCAGCAAACCATTGTCCTACTACTTTGTAGGTAGCACTTTGTAACTATATACTATATTTAATACTAGTCGACCCGGCAAACTTCGTCCTGCATAAAGAAAATAATTTAAGATTATCAGTGTTTCTCCACTATCATCCATGTATTATACATAAAAACCTTCCTCTTGAATCACTCTATCTATTAAAAAATAACAACATTAAATCCGCAGCGTAGTTTTAAAGATCTAGGCATACATAGGGACAGGAGGAAGCGTTTGTTTTATACTATATAGAGAAGTACACTATTTACTTAGTAAATATATTCAGATATAAGTCAATTTCTGTGCCAGCCGTTTGCTACGCTCTAGTTACGAAGGCGGCCATCACGACGCGACGCAGGTGGGAATGCTCAAGCGTTTCGGAAAATATGAGTTTCAAATATTTGCATGAAGGTGGAAATGTAGAACGGATTTTTATCGAGATCTTGCTTTTCGATGTAGTGTTGTTTAATTTAAAAAGCTTGACTGAATAGGAGTGTATTTAAACGGCAATAAAAAATTTTAAAGCAAATATTCACCAAAACGACCCTTAAATTATTCATTTGACGACCCGCGTGGCGCAGCGGTTACCATACCGGTCTGACGCGCAATGGGTCCCGGGTTCGATTCCCGGCCAGACAGGTATCTGAATGATGAGTTTAGATTCCTGTTCTGGGTCTGGGTGTTTGTGTATTCGTCTTGTGTGTCCATGGTACCCACGACACAGGAGAAAATCCTACTGTGGGACTATGAGTGTAGGAAGCGTGTATTTTATATAATTTTAAAGCCTATATTTGTCAGAACCGCTTTTAAAATATTTCTTTTATGTTATTTGAATATGTATAGAACAGAACGACTTTTTAAACAATTTGAATCCCAGTATTAGTTACAATGACTTTTAGAAATATTTCATTAACGTATTCATACTTTTTGATATCCCTGTGTATGTCTTTGTGTGTGTGTGTGTGTCTTTAGTTTATTTGTTTAAAAGAGTTAGCTAATCCCTAACACCCTTCCATAATTAAGGAACCCCTAAGTATAATCCGTTACGTTGCCCCAAAGAATTAACAATTACAGTTTAATGAAAAATTTTGAGTTCCTGGAATTACCTACATCCTGAATAGTTAAGGCAAATTGGCTTACTTAAGTAGGTCTAAATAGTTAAAATAATTTCACCCAGGCCGTCATTAACTTGAAAAGTTTCTCTTAAATAAGATTATCTTAAGCAGCGCTACTCAACCTTTTTATTATGGCCACATATTTCAGAGGAGCGCTTCCAGGCCACAAGCAGTGGAGTAGCGTGAGGTTATGTTAGGTTTAGGTTATGTTAAGTTATGTTAGGTTTACAGGGTGGAACAAAAAAGTTTACGAACCATATTTACTCTAAATTGTCGGCCAAACAAAAAGATTGACAAATCTAAATATGCCTTTTAAGCACTTTTTCACTTTCACAAAGCTTTATCAAGGTCTGGTCTTATCCTTATTAAATTCAGGCCAATCAAAAGAGCCCGGCGGGCCGTAGGTTGAGTATAGCTGATCTTAAGGCTTGCGGTGATCTCAATTGAGATTGAAACGAATCCGTGCCAAAGTTGGATTTAATAGTGGCTGCTCGGATTCGGTTGTCCGCAAATGATAGGGGGGATGATTAATCCCCCTAAGTTCTATTACTCACGTCTGACATCGATATCGGTGTTAAATTGGTTTGTTGTCGCATTCCTTACGTGGTGAAATTACATTACTGTGTTACATGGTCAGTTTACCAACTTGTGACAGGCGTTTTTTATTAAAACTTATGGATTCAATACTTTGTTTGTAGTATTTTCGTAAGTATCGTATGTATCTAACATCATTTATATGTATGTAACATCCAAAAATATCAAAGAGTATAACAAAACGACTCAAATTTTCCGACAAGTTTCTCCTACTTTTCAGTCCGTTACATGAATGAAGAACGTAGTATATTAAAAAATATTTATCTTTAACAAACATTTCAAGATTTCTTGTCTTGCCATTGTGGCTATTTTGTTTTTTTTGTTATCACTTTTTTATAGACTATTACAAACACCCGAACAGGCAATACGCAAAGCGAGTTACATAACACGTAAACCGATAGGAACATCTATTTACTAGGTTCATTTTTTTTACGTTACTTCAAATACGTGAGTGAATATCGTTTGAAAACCTCATCTAGCTTCAAAATATCCGTAGCTAGGACCGCGGTTTGTTATTGTCTCCATCATTAAACCAACCTTATTTGTAGTAAAACCCAACAGTGCATACTGCTCATATTAAATTTCTCCATGCTCTACTCATCATTAGGGTGAGGATCGACCTGTACCTTTCCAGTGTAACCAAGCTACATGTACAGGAACTGTAACATTTTAATAATAATAAACTGAGAATGTAAAGAAAATAAGGATTGAATTAAGAATGTAGGTAATTAGATTTACCTATCAATTATGCAAGGTATGTTATATCATGTTTACATTTACATGAAACATAAAAAACCTTTAAAAGTTCTCCAAGAGTTATAAAATAAACGTAACAGCTTCTTATATAATATATAAATTTAATAAAAGTTTTAAGTAATTTGATAAAAAGTTTTGAGTATATAGCTTGTAGTAGTAAAAAATCAGAAGTCTAACTTTTAAGTGGAAGTGGTTCCACTCTTTATTACCGAAACTGTAACTAATTATAAATAACTTTGTAAATCGAGTAATTTATAATATAGAGCTAAAGATGACGAATATGGAGAAAATATAAGAATTTCCTACAATTTGGTACATTGAATAGATTCATTATTGTTTTAAATTAAATAATATACACTTCCTAATTTTAAAATGCGATTTAATTGTAAAATAATTTTCAAGCAGAGTAAAAAATCGGAAAACATTTATCAATAATAATATTATCGAGTTACTTCTCAAGCGCTTTTACATACTCTAATTTTACGTACTTAGTGGCCATGTTACGAATTACTTATACTAATCTATCACCACCTTAGCATTACACCGACCGTCCCTAGAGGGGGCCGCCATGCTATGATTATTACGCTATTTCCGCTCGTAAAACAAAAGGGATGTTTATTTTTATTAGATCCCCTTACCTCTAATCTCGCTTACAATTTTAATAAGCTGAGCAGAAAATAACGAAAAAGTCTTGAGTCAATGAAGTTATAAAATTTTTGAAGAACTTTGTTGTGTTCTTACCAGATAGAGTTTTATTATAAAACGTAGTTCATTTACCAAATATTACTTTAATATTTTATATCACTTAAAATTATTCATTAAAATAAATCAGTGTATTAAAGTAGGTGTTTCTGTATATTTATGACATTGGTTTATTTTTGTATTTTTACGTTTTCTTAGTTACTAAGTTACTAGTTATTTTAAAATCAAACTCAAAGTTACTCGTAGTTAGTTAATCTTCGCGCCATTATATTCATAGATGCATAATGCCATTTGGTCCCTGATGTCATTCTAAAACCTTAGGCGACTCATTCTAAAACCAAAAGACGACTCGCGTGGCGCAGCGGTTACCATACCGGTCTGACGCGCAATGGGTCCCGGGTTCGATTCCCGGCCAAACAGGTATCTGAATGATGAGTTTAGATTCCTGTTCTGGGTCTGGGTGTTTGTATGTTCGTCTTGTGTGTGTCCATGGTAACCACGACACAGGAGAAAATCCTACTGTGGGGCTATGAGTGTAGAAAGCGTGTGTGTGTACAGGCAACGTGTTGCCAGCAGTAGAATAATAAATCTTCTTTATAAAAATGAATGTTTGTCTATATATCCTCTATAGGATCATAAACTTTTCGTTTGATCATGTGATGATCTTTAGCAAAGTTGTAATTCATGAGCTCGCGATGGTTTCTGGTGTATCTTTGTGATGGCGTAGCAACGCGCGCAGGGTACAGCTAGTAAATAATAATTTAACTGTACACTAAAATAGTGCAAACTAAACTAAGAAACAAAAAATACCTACTGAACGATACAATATGTTTCGAAATCCAAGATTTTGGGTAAACTAACGACTTTAACCTTCTTTGTCGTGATGAACGTTATTTTTGTTAATTCATGTTGTAAATGAATGTAGTTTTAATAAAAATAAGTAATACTTTTAAAATCGTAATAAATATGTTTTAATACGTATCTACATATTATTTAAAACTCAAGATTTTAATCAAATACCATTTTGAAATTACGTTCTCTCCCAAAATTTACAATCTAATCCATTTTCCCATAAGTTTTTATACCCGGTTTTATTATGATCCGTCGTATTTCTGAATTATCATATTGACCAAGCCAATATTTTAACAGAGCCCAAATGAATTGTGAAAGAACCCTTTTTAATCTACACTTACAGTGGCCTAACTTTACCATTATTAATAGGACGAAAATTAAACAGTGCAGGGACTTTTTAATCTTTTTGTCTATGTTACATTGAAATTAAAATTGGCGGATGTTTGTATTTAAAAAAATAAACTATAATGTCCGCAATTTAATTTATTAATTCGAAATGAAATCAATTTAAAAGAACGCGGAAAGTCTAAAATACATGAAAACGACTCAATCCATAGTACCTAAGCAAAAACAACATAATAATATTATAATCTCGTGATTAAAATTAAATAGTTAATATAGCTATGTCTGTTTCCGTTTAAAAATAGCAGTTTTAAGCTGCTGTGTTTTGTTTTTGAGCGTACGGTTAAAAAGATATACTTAATCATCCAAGTCGTTCTTAGTCTTTTTTTCGAGGGGGAAACCTTCAATAGGTACCCAACGCCGTGGGAGCGACGAAGGGTTATGTGGGATTTTTACCGCACTAAAACCCCCCGGTGGCCGTCCTCAGCGCAAAGAGGACTCCAGGATCTCTAAAGGAACGGAATCAGAGTTCTCTGAACACGTTGCCCCATCGGGCTCCTCTCAGGTTAGTGGCTGGGCCCACCACTCCTTCTGGTATTTACGACGATATGCGACCACACATACCTCCGTCCTTCCCGGGGTCGCCTGAACGAATAGTTCGAACTCCCACTCTAGGTGCCGGCAACCCCGGAATCCCCTTTTACTCGCCTTTTAGTCGCCGTCGTAGAACTATTCTATTCCCGAAACCACAGAGACGAAGACGTTCTTAGTCTCTAGAGACGATAACCTTAGATGCCTTATCCCGCGAAAGATTTATTTTAATTCGGGTGGCAGAATTGCAGTAAACTGCATGCTAGATTGTTACTTCTGTATTAAAATCGTTTTGTTCACAGACAGATACAAGGGACAAAACTAGAGTAATAATAAGGGTGGGACTCCTTTAAACGGCTGGAATTCGGGATAATGGGCGGTCCGGTCCTTCGATATAATTTAGTCATTCCTAAGATAATTTTCAAAACGAACACATTATACTTGTAATGTGTGTTGTGACCACAACGCGCAAAGAACTAGGATATAAATATTACATTAAGTATTAATTCTGTCTGTAGGTCTTACTTAAGTTAACTTTTACTTTAGTATTGCATTTTTTTTATCTGACAGTCACCTGATGGTAAGTCATGCAGTCCACCTGATGGTAAGTGATCACTGCCGCCCATGGACATCTGTAATCAACTACATACCAAACATGGGTTTCATCTGAAGTAAATCACACGTGCGTTGCTACTCCCAAGGACTATGATGGTCCCCTCATGTGAAAGTGTGCCGGCAACCACACCCTTCTATCGAAACGCATGCTTTACGCTAGAAATAGGTGTGGCGGTGGTCCTTCCCCGGTCGAACTACACTGGTTCTACCAACTTCAATGCATGATGTGAATTGCATGATGTGACTTTAATTTAAATAAGCAACAGTTATATCGAATATCTAAGAAATATGTCCAGTCTGTATAATAAACTTACCATGAACAACCAAACATCCAGATGTCTACCATGATAGTTACTCCACTTTTTCAGCCAAGCTCAAAAAATTGACAAATCTTTACCTTACCGTATCTTCTATTTCTAATTTACTTATACTTTAATTTTAGAAATTTAATTTTTATTGTTGTGTAGTAATCATATTTTTAGTTTGTTTTTAAGTGACATTTAATGTCAAATATATATTTAATGCATGCTGTGGTTACATGTTAAAATAAGAACAGATAATTATTAACATTTTTATAAAAATGTACCTTATAAGTGTACTGTATCTTATGTTGGTAATTCAAATAAATGAATTAAGCAGTTAATAAAATAAATAAATAAGAATAAATATTACAAGTAAATAATAGAATTATTTCAGACATATATAAATTACTAAATTAAAAAATGCAACGACACTTGCAAGCCTAGTAATTTGTACTCGAGATACGAGAATTTGCATAACACGGAACATTCTCGGAATGTACGGTGGATGGCTTTTCAAATCCAAAAAATACATTTCAAAGACAATTCTTTAAAAAAGTTTCTTCAACGTGGCGCCAGTAGCCCACGTACGTGCATGTAATTGGGTTAGCTAAAGAATTGCGGTTCCTGACCTTTTTAACTAAATTGCGAAAAGTGCGTAAATCTCACCGTAATTTCACCATTTTATATCTCCACCGGAGGCCGTAAATGCGGGTTGTAATTTTAATTTATTATTTCACTAAAAGTAATTCGAGGTCGTAAAATTTGAAATCATTTTCGAGATTAATTAAAATGTTCATGGTCAAATTATTGAAGATAGCTCTCTTTTATTAGCTAAAACTGTTGTAGTTAAAGTGTTTTGGATTTACACTTAACTAACTGAAACTCGCAGCTTTTCCCGCGTTAAATAAATCGATGTATCGATTGTCCCATGGGAATAGGATATTTTTCACAGTAAAAGCTAACTCACTACCAGATTTTATGAAAATTGCTTCAGCCGTTTTGACGTGAAGAAGTAACAAACAAACACACTCACAACTTTCGCCTTTATAATATTGGTATGAAGTATGATAGTAGGTATAGTATTAAAGTGTTTTGGATTTACACTTTGTAAAGACGGTCCTGCAGTTAGGATAGTAGATAGGAGGTTATGATTGATCTATTTGCAGTCGTTTAAAATGGTCGGCCATGTGCAATGGATAGTAGAGATAGTAGGCATTGTTATAGGATGAGCTTTAGATATTAACCATTTTTAACGGAGCACGCATACAAGACTGCATGCTTGTTTTCTATTACAACGAACATAAGTCATTTGATGGAAATTCACCAATGGACATCTGCAAGCAACATTTATACAAAACATTCTGTCTATACGCAATCCCAGTTGCGTTGCTACTCCTGAGGACTAAAATAGTCATCTTATATGAGAGACTGTCATATCGTAGATTATTAAGAAAAAGGTATAAGTTTGAACTTAGAAATATGACACGCTTAAGACATTTATTTATTTATTTATTTATTTATTGCACCTCTATAAAATAAAAGTTACAATAGGGCAAACTTAATGCCTGATGGCATTCTCTGCCAGTCAACCCTGGGTGGCTGGAATATTTGCGGTAGGTGGAAATTTAAGAAAAAAAAAAACAAAATAAAATTTGCTTTAAATACATATATATACACATATATATATATATATATATATATATATATATGTGTATATATATATATATCACTTTATCTATGTGTATATATATATATATACACATAGATAAAGTGAAGTTATAGATGATTCTGAAACAGTAGTGGAGTTTAGATAGTGCTCTCGAACTAGTTTTTTAAACACATCTTTACTAGGTGCTTTCCGGATATCACTGGGCAGGGCGTTCCAAAGCAGTACCGCCTGAACGGTGAACGAAAAATGAAAGAACCCGCTAGACACCCGACATTATAAATGAAGTGTGCGTCTCTATACGTGAGATTCAGAAAATCAAATCTATGTGCGTATATTCTTTAATATAGGAATTTAATAGTAATCTAGGTTGAACTTTAGATTTTTTTTGTATTATTGTTTTAAATATTAAAGTAGCAAGCAAGCATCATCAGGTAGCAAGAGGCTACTGCTATTTGAATACCTCGGATAATTGTGACTCCTTTGCCATAGACTTCCAAACTAACAATTGTATGCACCTATATATCTAGTGAAACTTATTGAAAAACTGCGGAAAGAAAATCTTATTACAGAGACTCAAACTATAGCAAAGAATTTTCTCGTACTTCTAGCGTTCAATCACGGAATTGGAAGTTTATGGAAAGTGCATGGGAATCACGAGCACGGATTAAGGTGCTCGATAGGCGGGAAATTGCGAACGACGACCCCGTAGCTATTATTCTTGTCAGCAGAACGTAACATTGCTGCGTTTGCGTTGCTATTTAGAAATTAAATTAAAAATGCAGTGATATATTTTGTCCCTGCAGTCTCGATCAGAATAGAGCCATGGTATCTCCGCCTCTCGTAAAAAGTCACTAAAAGGGGACCCCGAGTTGAAGATCGAACCGTCTAGCTTGTCATCCCGGGAAGGACGACAGTATATTAATTGTATATATTACCTTCGTAAAACTATATGGTGTAGTAGGCTTAAACGCTCACCAGAGCGGAGCCCAAAGGAACAAGGAGTTTAAGGATTCCGGTTGCGATCCTTTGGGGATCCCAGGCTATCTTCTCAGCGTTGACGATGGCCATTGAGTAGGTTAAACTGGGTATCTATCCATCAGCCTTTTGATGTCCACTACTGAATATAAGCCTCCCCTAAATGGCGCCACTCCAACCGGTCCTGTGCCCTCTGAATCCAAAACGGTTTTCCGCTGTCTTCTTCAGGTCAACAGCCCACCTGGTGGAGGGGGGGGGGGGCGACCTATGCTGCTTTAGCCTAAGCTAGTGGATATAGTCCTAGATAATTTTGCGACTCTTCCACGAAATCGGGTACCTTTTAGGTTTCTCCTTGAAATAAAAAAAAAACAACAGATGTAGTTCATAAAATTGTAGTAACAAGGGTCTTCTGAATAGGAGGATAATGGTATTTTGGCCGCACACTATCCTTACCTCCTGATGGTGTAATAATGATGTAATAAGATGATGTGTAATAAGATGATGCTTGTTGTCCTGTCAGAGCCTGACAGGACAACAAGCTTAGCGGCTCTAGCTGCATTTCTTATACTTAAAAGACTAGGAGATACTTCCCGGAGTCCTTTACGCATCGGTGAGGACAGCCACTGTAGGACATTTTAGCAAGTATCCCATAAAGGGACCTAATATTACTAACTTACATAAAGTTACATTCTATCGTGCAAGTGTTGTTCGCAACGATCATTACCCTGTCTGTACTGATGTGATGTGAGACACTGATTTACATAGCGATTGTGCTTCGCGTTACTGGCTACGAACTAGTTTACATTAGCAGTTATGGTCTAAAATAGCAGTTAGGTAACAGTAAGTTTATATAGTTTGTTGTTTTAATGAATATACATATTATACTTGTGTTAAAATTAGTTGCCACGCAAAAAAACATTTGTTTGTCTTAGAACTCTTAAAATTAGGCATCATGAATTAATTGATTTAAATACTTGATTTTGTACAATTCTGATACTAGTTTGCCAAAAAATATGATTTGACCTTCTCATACCTTCTTTTTACGCAAAGTTGTAAATATATACATATATACACCTAGCACCTGGTATTCGTCCCAGTAGTTCCGGGATCAGAATGGGGCTACGGCATCCCCTGTCTGTCGTAAGAGGCGACTAAAAGGGGCTTCCGGGGTTGCAGGCGGCTAGAGTGGGAGCTCGAACCGTTTGGTCAGTCGATCCCGGGAAGGACGGCGGTATGTGTGGTCGCAGGTTTTTCGCAGTTCGCAGGTCGCTTTTGAAGGTTTCCCCCTCGAGAACAAAAAAAGCACCTAGTATTATTACCGGACCGTTAAGGTTAATTTAATGGTGTTTTACCAGGTGGTAGAACTAGTGTAGTTCGACCGGGGAGGTACTTCCGCCACATCTATTTCCAGCGTGAAGCATTTCTTGCGTTTCGATGGAAGGGTGTAGTTGCCGGCACACTTTTATATGAGGCGACCATCTTAGTCCTCGGGAGAAGCAATGCACCTATGATTGACTTCAGATAGAACCTGTTCTACATGAAGTTGCTTACAGATGTCCATAGGCAGCGGTGACCACTTACCATCAGGTGGACTGCATGCTTGTTTGCTACTTCAATCCGATAAAAAAATATTATGATACAAATTCACTTGTATTATGATCACTAAATATTCTGATACAAAGGAAATTTCACTGACCTTAGTATTAATTTTACTGTGTTTAATTATGTACTATGTAATCGTTTGTTTCCTAAATACAAATAAAATAAAAACAAACACAACAGTACAATAAGGATGTTAATACATTATATCTACTTAGAATGGTGAATTGCATAGAGTTGTACAACCCATAGACGCCAAACACCACAACACATTAACTTAATTACCTTCGTTCCTTTACCACGCGCTCGTTTTACTTTTTAATTCCGTGTTCCTTTACAAACCTATAAAGGTCAGTATAACGAATGGGCAGCTTTACTTCACTCCTATAATCATCAATCAGGGAAACAGATCGTTCCAGAATGGCTTAAAAATGTTTCAGAAGCGATACCGAATGATTAATGTTTGACCAGTCTTCGTGGTTTTTAAAAACGCGCTACTTTTTGTACGTTCAAAGAATCTGGTTGAAGTCATTATTACAGTGCATTTAACGAAATAAGATATTTTGAAAATTCTGTTCATTCAAAGATAAATAAGCTTCTCGCGTTATTTTTGAAACAAAATTGGCTGGCATACATAATGTTAGACTATAGTTCGAGCTTGCACTCTTGCCACCCGCAACCCTGGCAGTCCCTTTTATTTTACAGCAGGCAGAGGATACCGTAGCCTTTTTCATCCCGAAGCTATAGAGACGGTAGCAATGCATTTGTGATAGGTTTCAGGCAGAATCTCCGTTCGATATTGCGTTGATTAAGTCCTTAGGCAGTGATAGCCCAATGTTTAAAACTGGCCCTCTCAAACGGGAGGTCCGAGGTTCAAACCCAGGCACGCCCCACTGATTTATGTGCGAATTAGAAATTAATTATCACTGCTTTTCGATGAAGGAAAATATCGTGAGGAAATCTACACACCCGAAAGTTGTTTGAAAAACATAAAAAAGTTTTCAGAGTTGTGTGAAGTCTACCAATTCGCACTTGGCCAGCGTGTTGGGCTATGGTCTAAAACTCTCCCATTCTGTGCCCGGCAGTGGGACAATAATCGGTTACACCCAATTCCTTAGGTGGAATGATTATTTACCATCTAATGGCATACTTATGTCAAAAGCTTAAAATTATTAGATAGCTGATTAAACTCACCAATTTCTTCAAAATTTCCATTTCTTTTTGCAGCAAACAATTTTGAAATCTTTAAAATTTAAAATAAAATGACACCGAAGCTTTACCAAAAATAGAGTTATTATTTTTTTCTCCATAGAAACTAATATATTTTCAGTGGATGAACTTTGATGAAATAATACGATATTAGGTATGTACATAAGTTAGTATACATAAGTAGCATGAATATGCATTTATGCAATCCGTACCAAGAAGTTTCCGCACTGCGATCCAATTTCTACGTAGCGTGCAAAGTTGGCGTTGTTTTGTCAAACATTTCTAACGAATCCTTAATTCAGTTTGTATGTAGAACGCACAGGACATGTAGTTTAACAACACTGTTTTTCAAGCTATTTTTATTTTAATAAATTCATTTGATTACTCGGCTACCCATAGTAAAGAAAATAAATAACTCGCGTAATTATTGCTATTTTTTTATCTGACTGAAGTAGCAAACGAGCATGCAGTCCACCTGATGGTAAATGGTCACTGCTGCCCATGTACATCTGTAATCAACTACATACTAAACATGGGTACCATCTGAGGTCAATCACAGATGCGTTGCTACTCCCGAGGACTATGATGGTCGCCACATGTGAAAGTGTGCCGGCAACCATACCCTTCTATCGAAACGCAAAAAATGCTTCACGCTAGAAATAGGTGTGGCGGTGATATGTCCCCGATCGAACCACTGTTTCTACCACCTTGCAGTTATTTTGTACTAAGTGTTACTAAAAAAATGTGCAAACGAACTTACTTAAAGTCAGTAAATATTCAACTTTCATCTCAAACGGCCAGCAGGTGATAATTTATAGCATAATGGTTGAAACTCGGCCTCCTATATAGAGCCCGCGGTTCGAGTCCCACACTCACACAGTGTGTTAGAAATTAATAGCCATTGCTTTCCGTTGAAGGTAAATATAGTGACAAATATATACGCCCCAGACCTATACGCCCTATACGCCCCAGAGTTAACTAAAAAAGGTTCTCAAAGATGTATAAAGTCTACTGATTCGTATTTGACCAGTGCGGTAGACGATGATCTTAAACTCTACAACAACGAATCGCTTGTTTTTAGATAGTCGCAATCGCAAGAATGTTTTGCGAATATTGAATTGCAGTGGTTTGCAAAATAAGGCCAAATCTATACTAATGTACCTCTAATTGCAATTTGTTGATAAGTAACTAAGAACTGAAAAAATTTGCATTCGCGAATGTCGTTAAAGAATATTCGCATTCGCATTCGCGAATCTCAAATAAAATTCGTTACATCACTACTACGTACATTAATATGTTGGCAAGATCAAAAAGTATACCGGACTGAACGACAGTGTACATAGACCCTAACGTTTCGAAAAACACGAAACTCCACTCTTTCTTTCACTTCGACTGATTCGTTTTGATGAAATTGTAAATGCGCCGTTTAATATTCAAGTGTGATTGCGAATTTCGGTTACGGTTCCTAAATCGAGTATTCTATTTTCAAATTTTCTTCCATCTTTTTGTTCGTTGATTAAGAAAGGGACAGAGCTTTAAAGTCACGGTATCATTGATGTGGCCATTGTTTCTTTAGTCAAAGCAGGACATTAGTTTGTTTAAGGTGATTAGTGAGCAAATTCGTCAAGATAACTCACTTTTCGTGTGGTTGTCGCCTCACTGTCATGTAACGCAACTATCTTATCGAATAAACAACGTATCTGTGATTTAAATGGCTTTAAATGGAACCTCTGTTCTATGTAAATATTTGTTCCAATTTTATAAAGTTATGCATGTCATGGCATTAGTCTCTTTTAATATTGGCTAGTAAGGCTTTACTAAGTATATGATTTCTTCTAATCATGTTCTTGATTATTGACAAATTATTTTTTAATTTATCTTAAATATTAGCATTTCATTTCCAGAGAAATGAGATTATTTTGGGTCGTTAGGTTTTTTCAGGGATACCGGTACGTAGCTAAAGGTGTCAGAAATACCTGGATGTAGAACTATAAAAAAGGACAGTCCTATTAAAATCAGAGCGTGTATTCACGTTAGATATCATAGCCGGCTGAAAGGTACGTTGGAGTTTGTTGCTTTGTTTGGGCATCGTTAAGGGTAGTTTTGGGATAAAGTTTCGACTTGATTTAATGCTGTACCGGCAAAGCGTTTAGATTTAAATTCGGTTGTGTACTTTTTTAGTCTGTGGCATGCAAATTGTTTATTTTTTATCCGGCTCTGTGGTTTGCAATGATTACTTGCCAAGATTTTATTTGCGATAGCGGTGGTTTGGTCGAAATTGAATTCTTTGTTCGTTTGATATTTTTGTGGACATGAATACTTACTCCATGTTTATATTTATAATGGCGTAGTGAAGTAGTTACTATAGCGGTTTGGAAACCGCTTGAAATTAGCGAACCCGGAAACCTCGCAGTGGGTTTCTGGTTCTACCCTCGGCCAAGCAGATCGGAATGATGAATTTAGATTCTTCTTTCGGTCTGTGACTTGGTGTTTGTGTAATGGTTTTTGTGTGTCCATGGCACCCACGACACGGGAAAATCCTAGTGTAGCATTATGAGTATAGAAAGCGGTACTTTGTACATTTTTAAGCTGTAATTCACAATTTGTCTTATTACTAAAGTTATAGAGACGAAGGTTGTGATGATGTGTTTGTTGCCCTTTTACGCAATAAGTACCCATTGCATTTCGCTGTAACTTGACGTCCAGATGGTTTAAAACCTGGAATAACACATAGCAAACCCATTACCGTCGTAAATGTGACTGAAAGGAGCGAAGTGGCAGGAACAAGCTACGAGTAGTAGACAATAATTAAGTAATAAAACAATGGGGTATATAATTCACTTACATAAGTTTTTAAACTTGGATGCAAACGTAATGTAAATGATTTAATACAAAATGTAATATATTATATGTCGGATCTAAAGTACTTGCCTCTAATTATATAGGTTTTTACATTAGTAACTGCAGTGAATTATTTACAACAAATTGAAAAATAATAGTTTAAAAAAACTAAAAAACACGCTTTTTATAGAAAACCGAACTAAAAAATAGAAAATAAATTTAAATGAATTTAAATTAAGAAAATAGTGTTAAAATTTCAATGAATATAAATTAGTAATAGTGTGAATAAAAAAAAAAAATATTTTAAAAAAAGCGTGGGGTGCATGGTGTCAATGGTTATAGATATTTTATTGACAGATATGAGTAGAGTGATTATCATTTCGATAATATCTTAAAAAGCACCCCACGCTTTTTTTAAAATATTTTTTTTCACACTATTATTAATTTAAATATTAGGGTAAAGGAGAAAATATTAGTCTAAAGATAATTATTGGAAATAAAAATTAACATCGAGTCCTGCCTTATCGACTGTAGAGAAAAATTATAGAAAATTTTAATTAATTTTCTTACCTTATCGATTATGGATGAAAAATATATAAATTAACAAAAATCATATTTTGCAAATTAAGAAATGGAATAATTTTATCAAATTAGTGTATTGTCATCGGTCCTCAATAAATCTACAAAGTTTGAACGAAATCTGGCCGTTTAAAGTGGGTCAAAATCGCGCCAAAAGAACTCGGTTACAAACATACAAACAAACATACAGGTGAAGCTAATAAAAAGCTAATAACTAATAAAAACCGGATTAATTACGACGTTCAGATTTATTTAATGTAATTCAAATGGAAAGACTTATCTCCAAACAGTCGGTAAGTTTGTTAACACCTTTCTTGGAAGGAACGGAGGCTTTTAGAAAACAATTCAAATATACAATCATATAAGCTTAGAAAACAACTTATTGTATTGAAAACTCTATAGAGTTTAGTATTTCGTTAACTGGCTAACTTTGTTTACTGAGTAACTGTCAGGGCTATATTTAGTATCAGTGTACTGAATAATTTATTTAGTCATTGATGATTAAATATTATGTGTTAATTAATTTTAGTTCTAATTAGTTCTAGTTAATTTAAAAGGTTTAAACTTTGTTTTACTTTTTTTTACTTTGTTTTCTATTTTTTTTTTGTTTAAACTTTTTAAACTTTGGTCCTCAAGTGGGGACCACGTTTAGGCAAAAGGTCGCCCCCCACGAGGTGGACCGCTGACCTGAAGAAGACAGCGGGAAACCGTTGAATTCAGAAGGCACAGGATCGGTTAAAGTGGCGTCATTTAGGGGAGGCCTACGTCCAGCAGTGGACGTCAAAGGGCTGATGGATGCATGGATGAAACTGTGTTACTGATTGTCAATTATTATTAGGTTATATTGATTACCTATCAAGCAATATATTTTAGATAGATACCTGTTTTATTTTAGAGTCAAACTGGATAATTAGATATTTTAACAGTTAAACGCATCTTAAGTATTTAATATAAGATACACAATTTTTATAAGCATGGTTGAATTAAAAAAAAATGAGTCGACAAGTTAACTTCACGAAAAAGTTTTAACTTAAGAAGTTATTGTTTATTTTCATTAGGTAATATCAACATGATGCTATATAAATAGGTTATAGAATGTATATACGAAATTATTTTATACTATGACCATATCATTTTTGCCCTTACTATAATTCCGAAATTAAAATTATGGACGAAATATACCTATGCCAAAAACTTTTCAACATTCTATAATAAATTTATAAGAAAAATATTAAAGTATTAAGAAAATGTAGATGAATATATAATTTTAAATACACAAAGGACGTCAAACAAAGTCACAATGTTACTCTGTTAGGAAAATTAGCAAAGTTGTATAAAGAAGTCTTCATAACTCGCATATAAAACACTTCACTGCGCAATACGCCTTAGGATATTACGCTAATGCGCATGAGGTACACAACAATTAATGTCCTCAAGCTTCAGATTAAAACAGAAAGACACCTCCTCGCAGCGCTAAATTGAAGCCGAAGTTTCATCCAAAACTTGCATTCGTATAAGTGATTAGCGCAGAGCGAGCGAGATTAGAGCTGTGTTAGCCTAATGGTTGAAATTTGCTCTCTCGATCGGGAGGACCGAGGTGCAAACGCACCACTGATTTTTCTTTATTATGTCCCTATTACAAATTAATTATCACTGCTTTCCGGTGAACGAAAACACCGCGAGGAAACCTACACACCGGAGAGTTCTTAAAAAAAAGTTCTCGGAGGTGTGTGAAGTCCACCGATTCGCACTTGGCCAACGTGATGGACTATGGTCTAAAATTCTCTCATCCTAAGAGAAGACCCGTACCCAGCAGTGGGACAATAATGGGTTGGCACCAAGTGTTTCGCTGAACCCGCAACTTTGCTCGCATAAGAATAATATGATACACTTTTGAGATCCAATGTTGGACATACCTCCATCGGTATTTTTTGTCAACAGTCACCAATATCACCAAAACTACAGAACCAATATTTACGACCTTCATTTAGGCAGCAATAAAATTGGCAAAGTTCCCCCCCCCTCCCCTTGATTTTTCAGCCTTTCAGGGGGCGAATTTTCAAAAATCCTGTCTTAATGCTCAATTTTATTATAAAAGGGAAAATGGTACAAAATTTCAAATTCTGAACACAGTAGTTTGGGCTGTGTGTTGGTCTATTCGTTGTAAAGTCAGTTATAATTTTTATAGCAATTGATTAAGCGCCGAAGGTAAAAATGTGAATTATGTGAATAAGACGATTTTGCTCTTACAACAATTCACGTCCTCGAGCCAGAAAGCTAAACTAAACCAGAAAGACTTGTGACATAGAATTATGTTATAATTGAAGTTTAAAACCAAACCATAACTTATATTCGTTTAAGTGATATTGAGCTCGCTAAAATTTTATATCCTTACTTAACAAACAATACCCGATGCCGTTTTTGTCAAGAATCCTTGTTTTTAATAAAATCGTTTACAGATATCCATGTGCATTAGGGGCCACTTATCATTAGATGGACTATATTTGTGTTAACTCGTGTCGCAATTGAGTACTTTTCATTTTTGTTTCAGAGGCTAAGTCTAATTTTTTAGTCTAAGTATCGAGCCTCTTTCATTTCTTTAGCGGCTTTTCGGATTAGAAACATCTTACGCTCAGGCCGAGTGGAAAATATGGCGGAGATCAAAGCTAAGCACGACTCAAGAGGGCAGCAGACAGCGGCTTCGGATGCTATAGATGATTGTAATTGCTTAATGTCTGGAATATTCCAGATATTCAGACGCCCGGTATTTCATTGGAATTTGATTAATTTGCTTAATAAAGTTAATCGTTTACTCGGACTTATTTCCTTCTCGGAGCTGTTTAGAAATTCAATCTGTTTTTCATAGCTCATTAGGTTTTCGAGCACTACACAATCTTATTAAAATAAAATGAAAAATACTTTGTTTACAGTTTTACGACAATCATTATAACTTATTTCTGGTTGATATTTCTATATCGTATACCATAGTGAGTATTATAGATAGTGAAGAAAATATTGTGAAAAAAATATTATTTAACCTTTTGTTAAAAACAAAGTAATCTTCCCGCAATTGTTAGTATTTGTTAGAAATCAAAGACACATACTTAATAATAAATACGAAAGGGTACTTAGAACTAAGTAACAAACGACCATCCTTCGTTCAACCTAGATCATTGTTGAGCTATACTGAGCTACCCTGAGCCACCCTGAGCCACTATATTGGGTAGCGCGATCCATTTTCATTGTAACATTCGAAGAACCATCTGTCTGTCCGGTGTAATAAGAAGCTTTAATAGCCCTTTCGAGGGTTCCCGGGACTCATTTGTTTTTTATCTTGTTATGTTATTACTCTCCCAGGCATATTACTCAAGTCAAGTTATCCCGCTCTTAGGGTAAATATTTCTATTTATTTAGTTTTGTTCTTTTGTTTATTGTTTTAAGTTTGGTATTTACAAATAAGTTCAGAACCCACAGTTCATCACTACATAGTATAAAACAAAGTCGCTTGGCGCTGTCTGTCTCTATGTATGCTTAGATCTTTAAAACTACGCTACGAATTTTAATGCTGTTTTGTTTAATAGATACAGTGATTCAAGAGGAAGGTTTTTATGCATAATATATGCTAAATATAGTGAAGGAACACTGATCATTTTAGATTTTTGTCTATTAGGCGGAATGAAGTTCGCCGGGTCAACTAGTACAGTATAATAAAGGTTGATTTTGTTATCATTTACATTTTTAAAAGACAAAACAATGAAAGATAATTACTAGAGTAGACTTATGGATAAACGCTTAAATAAAATTGATCACCATGGTAAATATTCCTAATATTGTTTCTTAACATTTTAATTTGATTTTGGGAGTTTTGAAATAGGTTGAGAGGGAAAACATTTAAGTGAGTTGGCAACACAGCTTAGGCTCGAAGACTTTCCGAGTCATTAACTTTTATGATAGCTGAAATAAAAAGAGAAACGCAAAACTTTAAAATGATGAGTCAAAGAGAGGCTCATTACGTTGTGAAATTTATTTAAATTGAAGACCCTCGAGATCTATTAGGGGACTTTCCAAGTACTACTTAGTTTTGAGTAAGATTTTGCAGTTGTAAAGTTTTATGTATATAGGGTAATGTAATAACTAATGTTATCATTATTATGTGACTTTTTTATACGATTGAAGTAGAAATGGAGTATATGTAATACAAGAGAAAGGCTTTTAGCTAAAATCTACTGCAGTCGAAAGGTGGTAGAACCAGTGAGGTTCGACCGGGGAAGTGCCGCCACACCTATTTCAAGCGTGAAACATTTGTTGCGTTTCGATGGAAGGGTGTGGTTGTCTGCACACTTTTATATGAGGCGACCATCTTAATGCTCGGGAGTAGCAACGCATCTGTGATAGAATTCAGATAGAACCTGTGTTCTGTATGGGGTTGCTTACAGGTGTCCGTGGGCGGCGGTGACCACTTACCATCAGATGCACTGCATGCTCGTTTGTTACTTTAATCATGTAAAAAAAATCTAATATATAAAATTCTCGTGTCCCAGTTTTTGTTGCCATACTCCTCCAAAACGGCTTGACCGATTTTTACCAAATTTTATATGCTTATTCAGTAGGTCTGAGAATCGGCCAACATCTATTTTTCATACCCTTAAGGGTTGTCCACCCTTAACATTTTTTTAAATTTTTTATATGGCAAAACAACGTTTGTCGGCACAGCTAGTATATATATAAAAACATAATAAGTAAACTATACCTGGTCGGAATTTCGCTACGAGACATGATTTGCGACGATATATTATTATATAGTTGTAATTTTCTCTTTTATTTATTTAATTTAATTAATTTTCTAAAATGCTAAAAAGCAAAGAATAATAATTTGCGATTGCGTTTATTTTGTATCTTATTTCTTTAGAGGGCAAACACTGTTTTCTTTTGTAGCAAAAAATACATTATTTATGCGGAAAACTTTTCAAATGTCCACGCCTGACCTCATTTAAAGCAGACTTTAGGTGCCATTTTTCATTCTATCCAGTGGCTTTTTGCCACAAAAACTGGTCTTAAGTTAGGTACAGATAAATGAGGTGGGACTTAGCAATGTTTTGTAAGGTTTCAAACAACTAATGATGTAAAATTGCGGGCTTTTTGCTGACCCCGAATATTTATGAGCTTAACATTTTATATCGTTTAAAGAAAAAAATAGGCTGTATAATTTTCAGAACTAGTCACCCGTCACATCGGTCGAAACTCGACCATAATTTAAATTAAAAAACTAAACTTCATATTGTCCAAAGTAGTACGAATATTTCCCAAATTCAAATAAAATGCAATAATTTTCAAGTAATTTTGAACACACCCATTAAATATAAAATGAGGTTTAATTAACTAAACCGTATTTAAAGGCAATAGCGGGTATTTTGACAAAGACAGTGTCATTTTTGACGGTATGAGTTTTCATAGTAAGACTTTGAATGTTCTATTTCGCTTACTATTTATGTGTTTGTGACAAATGCACGGTAGCGTGTGTAATGTGTTTTTAGGTGATTTTATATATATAAAAATGCTTCACAAGTTTCTGCTTCGCGTATAGTATATAGAAGATATAAAATATCATTTGCAAAAAATGTTACCTAGTTTCTAGATTTATTAGAAAACTTTTACAAACTCTGTCTTATAAAACGTAAGTGTAAATTGTTTACGAATTTTAATATAATTGGCAGCTGGCTTCATACTACAGATTTCAGTGCCTGTTTGAAAATGTAGCCATGATAAAATATTTTAATTATTACGATAATGTTTTAAAATCTCTTTTCACAAAAAATCTCGGCATTTTATGGGCAGTTCACAACGAGGATTGATGCGGGTTTGCGCTGAAAAATAGTAAAATGGGGACAAAAAGGAAAACCGTGGTCGGTGGAATGCGTCAAAGGGACGCGGTTCCCTGTGATATCGACAATTGGGAAATATTTTATTTTAAGCCGCGTTTTCATAGCTATTGATGCACAGATGGACGAGCAGCCAACAAAGGCCATGCCTGAATACAGCGGGATCCAGGTTCAATCACCGGCAAACAATTATGTCCAAGCCACCGCGACAATTCCACAGCTATGTGAAGAAGGATTTATTTCGATGCTAATATTTTTTTGAATAGGTACATTTATGAAAATAACGTTTTTTTTTGTTTTCGAGGGGGAAACCTTCAAAAGGTACCCGACGCCGCGGGAGCGACGCAGGGTTATGCGGGATTTTTACCGCACTAAAACCCACCCGGTGGCCGGCTCCTCCCAGATGGGCGGCTGGGCCTACCGCTCCGTCTAGTCTTTACGACGGTATGCGAACGCACATACCGCCGTCCTTCCCCGGATCGCCTCACCGAACGGTTCGAGCTCCCACTCTAGCCGCCTGCAAATCCGGAAGCCTCTTTTAGTCGTCTCTTACGACAGGCAGGGGATGCAGTAGCCCTATTCTGATCCCGGAACTACAGGGATGTTATGGAAATAACCTAAAGAACTATGTGAAGTTGGTGTAATGTATCAGTATTTATAACATCGTTCCCATTCTTGTGCATATCGTAGGTGGCGAATAAGAGACAATATGAAGGTGATAGGTAGCAACGCCTTCTTGCGTAATATCACTGTGATGACTATTACCAAATATTCTCTTAAATATATATATACGTGAAGCAAAAATTTGGACTCCGTTTTTAAGATTCTTGCCGCAGCGGGTAGTATGAAATTACGCGGGGTTATAGTTGATGTAGAGTAGGATTACGGAATGCTAATATTTTTTAAATAAAGCATAAAATTAACTAAAACACATTACATACACTATCTTACATTTGACACAAACACATATGTAATAAACGAAATAAAACGTTAAATGTCTTACTATAAAAACACAACGTCAAAAACATTTCTTTGTCAAAATATTGCTATTGCTTTTAAAAACAGCCTAACTAAACCTCTTTTATCTTTAAACTTAATTAAGTTTTATACAATTTAATTGAATTTGAGAAATATTTATGCTACTTTGGACAATATCAAGTTAAGTTTTTGAGTTGAATTAAGGTCGAATTTCGACCGTTGTCACGGGTGACTCGTAAATTCTAAATCAAGCCGTGGATCCTAAAAGGCTGACAGATGTATATCATAAAACACACGAAATTACGTTTTTTACTGCAATTGACAATACTTACTTACTTCGCTGGCTCAGCGACACAAAGTGAGTCTTGGCCTCCAATATGAGAACTCGCCACTTGTCCCGGTCTTGTGCGGTCTTCCTGCCATTCGCCAGCCTGAAGCTCGCGGAGATCTGCGGCAACCACATCGCCCCAACGATATCTAGGGCGCCCGACTGGCCGACGACCCTTAGGTTGACACACATAGACTCTTTTTACGCCACGATCTTCTCCCATTCTCTCAAGGTGACCAAGCCATGAGAGTCTGTGTGCTTTTGTCTCTCCTATTATGTTCGGACCGGCCAGGAGTGCCTCAATCTCAACGTTTTTAAGGATTTTCCAGCTTCCATCACTTCTCTGCCTTGGTCCGAAGATTTTACGGAGGACAATTGACAATAGAAAATTAAAACTAACCGATAGTCCGACAGTTTAACTCTTGTCGATCAAATGGATTGCTCGTTCATCGGAATGTCTTTTTTACGAAATTGAAATAGCAACCGAACATGTACCGATGTTTAGTTGTCACTGTTGCCTGTGGATATAAATCAATTCCATATAGGATGGGAACAGATGCGATACTTTTTGCATGCAGTCCAGCTGATGGTGAGAGGTTACTGGCGTGGAAATCTATTTGCAGACTTGTATAGACTTGTATAGCGAGTCTACTTAACTTCAGTTATTTGCGGATGCGTGGATGCTTCCGAGACTATAACGGACTATAACCGCCCCTGTTGAACCTTACTCCATCATCTACCATCTTATATCTACATCTCTATATATTAATACGTGAAGCAAAAACTTGTGATTCGTTTTTAAGATATTTGCCGAAGACGGAGGAGTATGAAATTACGTACGGTTATAGTTGACATAGAGAAGGATTGCGCAATGCTAATATTTTTTCCAATAATGCATAAAACATACATAAAATCAACTAAAAATACATTACACCCACTACCTTGCATTTGACACAGCAGATATGAAAACACATAACGTCAAAAATGTCAGATGTCTTTGTCAAAATACCCGCTATTGCTTTTAAATGCAGCTTAGTTAATAAACCTTTTTTTCTTTAACGGGTGCGTAAAAATAACTTGAAAATTATTAGAGTCCAAAGAAGCACAAATATTTTGCTAATTAAAATTAAAATTAGGGAAATATTGGTGCTACTTTGGACAATATGAAGTTTAGTTTCTTAATTAAAATTAAGGTCGAATTTCTGTGACTAGTTTAAATAAATAGCTTATTCGATCGAATCGCAACAATTCATCTCCGTCAATCGACTTGACTGATGCGACAGCGTTTACTCTTGAGCATTAAAAGTAAATCTTTATCGTGTAAACTCTAACATGACGATATAAGACGAGAAAATCAGCAATTTCAGCGCTTACAAAGGTCGCTATTCGTTAGTCACAAAGCGAGCGACTGAGCTAGCGAACAATGACTGTTTGAACAAGCGAATCCATTAATCAAGCTATCGATACTATCACGCTCGTACAAATAAATTACTCAAGCTGTTGCATTCTTAAAAATGTTTTAAGGTTAATGCTACGCAAGATTTTTTTTTTTGATATTGACGTGGGCAATGGAACTTGTGTCATGAAAAATTATGAGAGTTCAAGTAATGTAAACATAAAATTAATAACAATAATACGATAAAATATAAATAGTTTTTAGTCGAATATTTAATATTTACAAAATTAGATGCTTTGTAGACCATATTAACTTAAAGTTATGAATTTTAATATATTCTTTTCTTTTTGAATTTTAATTGATCTTGTGAAGTTGATTTTTTTGATTTATTTATTTACTACTATTAAAACGGCATAAAAAAAATACAAAATGATATAGCCGTAAATAAAATCTATCTACACTCATTGGCCCAGATTAGGATTTGTCATGACTACGATAGACTTGCATCAACCCATTATTGGCCCACTGCTGGGCACCGAGAACCGGGCCTCCGAGAACATTTTTTTTTTAAGAACTCTCGGGTGTGTAGATTTCCTCACGATGTTTTCCTTCACTGAAAAGCAGTGATAATTAATTTCTAATACGCACATAAATCATTGGTGCGTGCCTGGGTTTGAACCTCGGACCTCCCGATCGAGATGGGAAGTTTCAACCATTAGACTATCACTGCTCTTTATACGTACTTTTACGATAGACTTAGCTTGCCAAATGTGCTATATTTTTGTATTTATGCGAAAATCACTTCTTCTTCTTCAAAGTAAACTTCAGGCCATGTTTTTATATGACATCGTGCCTTTCAGACTAATGGACACTTTTTAATAATATGTCCTTTATATATTTTACGGACAATTACTATGTAGTAGGAATTGAAGTAAGATATTACTAGCTAGAATATGGGAATCAGCTACACAAACAGTATTTTTGTATTTAAGACTTCCTTACTAATAGTTTTTATTAACATTTCTGACATATCTGACTCTTTTAACGATTATTGTGCTATATTACTAAATAGTTAGAAAAATTTATCATTCTCAATGTTTAAACATTCAGAACAAGCCTATGTCCTACAGTACACTTAAAGGCTATTCTATTGTCATGTAGAACGCCTAAATTAGTTGAAGCAGTGCAAATGCAGAAATCACTATGTACTCCATTGAAAGAGCCCACAGCGCTCTTAGCCTTCGGAAACA
This sequence comes from Spicauda simplicius, assembly GCA_949699795.1. NCBI lineage: Eukaryota > Metazoa > Arthropoda > Insecta > Lepidoptera > Hesperiidae > Spicauda > Spicauda simplicius. The sequence goes on along the minus strand of OX453058.1, from coordinate 3,198,277 downwards.
CCGAAACCGATGACAATTGAAACCATTTATTATTCACAACACAGTCCAAACCAGTCTGATCTGACCCGCCCGTCTATACAAAATTGATGACCGCGTCTATTCCAATTTATGACCCCATTGATATTGCGGTTCGGGTGCGTTTAGACCAGTTGCGGTTAGAATTATTAACTTTTTAGTGTTGACAATTGTGGCTATTTGTGGGGATTTCTGATCAAATATTTTGTATTACCAACATGAATGAGCGAATGAATTATGTCTATCAATTAGTTTCCGGTAACAATTACTGAGGAATGTAAGTGCTATTAAATACAAATCGTTTTATGATTATACGGGCTCCTAAATTAAATCCTAAGCATAATGGTACAGGTGGTAGTGTAGTTCGGTGAAAGTACCACCGCCACACCTATTTGTAGCGTAAAGCTTTACTTGCGTTTCGATGAAAGGGTGTGATTGCCGGCACACTTTTATATGAGGCAACCATCTTAGTCCTCGGGATTGCAACGCATCCGTGATGGACTTCGGATAGAACCCATGTTCTATATGAAGTTACTTACAGATATCCATGTATAATATAGTGGAAAAACACTGGTAATTCTAGATTTGTTACTTTTAAGCGGAAAATAGTTCACCGAGTCCGCTAGTTAATCAATAAGTTGCAGTCGATCGCTCAGTAGGGTTTAAGGTAATCTCCTTAACTAGTTTACAATCTCAAAGAGTACCGTTGTTTTAATAGAATCCTTTGAAACTAAACAGTTCGAGGGGTGAATAGTTTCCTTTAGTTCCCAACTGTCATTGAAAGACAGGAACAACTGGCTGCATCGTTGTTTACTCTAACTTTTTGCCTTCCGAATTGTTTGTGCTTTTCGAAAATATATTGCATCAGCCGCTGAGCCATTGTTTGTTCAGACTTGTAGAGTCTGTAGACTATCGACTTGTTATTTAAACATAAATCAAATATAAGAGCACAGTTCGCCCCCCTACTAGGTGGGCCGATGACCTGAAGAAGACAGCGGGAAACCGTTGGATTCAGAAGTCACAGGACCGATTGGAGTGGCGCCATTTAGGGGAGGCCTATAATGGAAATGATATAAACAGTTCTAAACTGCTTTTTTATTATATGGAAGAAGTTCGAGATATATTTAAAGAATTCTTTGCGGTTCTTCTCCGGAGAAACCCGCTACATCTATTTGAAATGTATAGTAGTACGAGATTTGGTGAAAGGTTATGGTGGAACTGGAAAAAATTCACATGAGTCGATTATCAACATTGAATGAAGCAACACATCTGTGATTGACTTTAGGTCATAAAATGTCTTTATTTTTTTATATAGGCCTACCGGGGCTATTGAAAATTGTTTGTTATTTTTTTTTCTTACACTACCACCGAATCAGAACACGATCTCAACTAAGAAGATCCAGCAAGAAACTCATTTTTGTCTTCAATGTTATTATTATTTTTTATATTAACAAGAAAGTTTTTTACAGGGCAATAAAATCTAGCTCCTGTATCTTGCCTTAGAGTTTACTAAAGAAGAGGCCTGTTTGGAAAGATACGCTACACTTTGACACTTATTAAATCTACTATGGAAATGTACATTATTGCTCATGAATATCAATCCGAAGCTGTTTTGTCTTCTATATGAAGTTGCTTACATGGATAAAGACGATCCCGACCACTTACGATCAGATGGCCTCATACTTGCTAGTTTCCTTAATTTTAAAAATAATAAATCATCTTTATCTCAAACATGAACATCTTATCTTTGACGACCCGCGTGGCGCAGCGGTTACCGTACCAGTCTGACACGCAGTGGGTCCCGGGTTCGATTACCGGCCAGACAGGTATCTGAATGATGAGTTTAGATTCTTGTTCTGGGTCTGGGTGTTTGTGTATTCGTCTTTGTGTGTGTCCATGGCACCCACGACACAGGAGAAAATCCTACTCTGGGGCTATGAGTGTAGAAAGCGTTTTTTATCTTTCTGTCATTATCATTATTGTACTTTAATTTTATTGTATTAATTTCATTGTTTTAAAATTATGCCTTTAAATTTAATTGCTTTAATATTTGTCGTCATTAGTGTAATAATTAATGTAAATAAATAAATTAGTGTAGTTTAATCCGTTCTAACTGACTAAATAAATAAATAAATATATCTCAGTTACAGAACAAAGCTAAGCGATCTGCCAAACGCAAACTTGTAAGTTCCTTGTTTTCATCAATCTCGTACATCAATAGTTCATTTTGGATTACCCAAGACAAATGTGTACTTGGAGTTAACTTGATCTGTATTAGATGCTTTGCGATGCAGTTAAACGATGAAGGATTGAGACAGACGGACAAACAAGCAGCGGAAGCTTAGTAGCTTAATAATAAATTCTGTTTTTAGTTTGGGTACAGAATCTTAATATATAAAAGCGAAATATATAAAAGCGAAAGGTCACTCACTCACTCGTTGTCAACCCATTACTGTCCCACTGCTGGGCACGGGTCTTCTCTCGGGATGAGAGAGTTTAGGCCATAGTCCACCGCGCTGGCCAAGTGCGAATGGGTGGACTTAACACACCTCCGAGAACTTTTTTTTTTTTTAAAGAACTCTCGGATGTATAGATTTCCTCACGATGTTTTCCTTCACCGAAAAGCAGTGATAATTAATGTATAATACGCACATAAATCAGTGGTGCGTGCCTGGGTTCGAACCTCGGACCTCCCGATCGAGAGGGCAAGTTTTAACCATTAGACTATCCCCCTCGAAGGGATCTCCACCTTGTCGTGGTGAGGGGGCTCAGTAACCGTGGCTGGGGGCGCCGCGGTGAAGCCAAGAGAGATCCCAGGGAGGGGACGCTCCGAGCAGGCTTGGCTGAGGGCCCGCTCCGGACGCATCCGAGGGGGCTGTGGAGGTCGGTGTTTTCTGGCCTCTGCAGCCAGGAGGGGTCGCGGGAGGAGAGGTGTCTCGGTGTGTCGTTGCCGTGCACCCTATCTCCCGCGACCGAACGGGGGCGCACCGTCAGATGCGTTGGCGGTGGGGCCGCAGAGGAAGAGGAGATGCGGTGTGTCGTTGCCGTCCTCCCTATCCTCTGCGGCCGTTTGGTGGTTTGCGGCGGAACCAAAGAACGGATCCGCCGCTGGGTGTGGGGGGTCGATGCCTGTAGGGATGCCTTGCGGGTGTCGGCTTGTTATGCCCACGGCCCCTGGGTGGCGGTCTCGGGGCTGGACCGTCGCCCTGCGGATGGGGCCTTGGGGGTAAGGCGCGCCTTTGTGTTTTCTGGCGCGCCTTGCTGTTGGAGAGGAGCTTTATGCTCCACGCGAGGAGGGGCTGCGGGAGTGGCCAGGCACCGGCGGGTTCGCGGATGACTGCGAAAGCTTACCCGTGTTCCCGCCGTACGGTGCGAGGAGAAAACACAGTGGGGGTTTAGCCGGTAAGAGTCCGGCATAACCCAGCTGCCGCCCCGGGTGGCTGGGTATCCATGAGGATTACCCACTTAAAAAAAAAAAAAAAAAAACCATTAGACTATCACTGCTCTACTCACTCACTCATCACGATATCTCAGAAACTACAAGTGCTCGGAGTTTCAAATTTTGCATGCGGGTTCTTTTAAGGACGTAAATGCTCACTATGAAGGGATTTTATGAAATTCAACCCCTAAGGGTGAAATGGGAACTTTGTGATACATTGACTTGAACGCGGGCGGAGCCGCAGGTACAGCTACAGTACAGTAAAATATATAACGAAGAGAACGTGGGATACTGTGAGCGTGCTTCTTCATCACTCATCGTGAATTTCATTTGGAACGCGGCGAAGTCGTACGTAGGCCACACTTGTGTTCACCGTGATTTTATATCTCCAATGGTGCTTGCTGACTGCTCTCTGTTCTTTTCCAATAATAATATCCATTGACGTTGCGATGTCAGCTTCACCTCAGCCCCCTATCCGAATACGCCCAAATCAATTAAGATTTGACGTTCCAATCTCCGACATATAAATTTTCGTGCATCCAATGCATGTTTATTTTCACAGCATTATTCAACATCAAAGTAAATTCAGCTAACCTATTTTAACCCCTTTATTATATTAAATTTGGCAAAGTTAGAAGGCTCAGCCGCCAATTTAACTTTCCCGTTTCCGAAAAGCCGAAAAATGGATCCTTTGATTATGTTCGTATGAAGCTCTATTTATTTTTCCACTCAACGTTCATAAAACGATTAATCATAGAATGTATATGAAACTTTAGTAAACTGTAATATTAGTTTTAGATATTGTGAAGAAGTTAGTTTCTTTACGTTATTTATTACTTTCAATTTAAAATTAGTTGGGAGAAGGTGATCGCCCGCTGAGTGAGTGTAGTATGTCATAGAGCGGCCGTGCTCTAATAACCTCTGTTTAGAAATCATAAGCATTTAAGAGAAAACTTCTATAGCATAATTCAGAATGCAGTAACGTCATCGCGTCACGCCATCATAAGAGATGGTGTGACGGAGTCGCGAGTGATCGCCGCGACATGTATTATTATTATTTTTGGGCCACATAATATAGGATACATACAATAAATACCATACATTTTAGATGGCTTGTTTTATTTGTAGTAATAAGTTCATTACTATTATTTATTTATTATTTTAGTTTTAATATACTCTAGTTTCACAGTTTAGGAGCAGTGATAGCCTAATGGTTGAAACTTGCCCTCTCGATCGGGAGGTCCGAGGTTCAAACCCAGGCACGCACCACTGATTTATGTGCGTATTATAAATTAATTATCACTGCTTTTCGGTGAAGGAAAACATCGTGAGGAAACCTACACACCCGAGAGTTCATGAAAAAAAAAAAAAAAAAGTTCTCGGAGATGTGTGAAGTCCACCAATTCGCACTTGGCCAGCGCGGTGGACTATGGCCTAAACTCTCTCATTCTGAGAGAAGACCTTTGCCCAGCAGTGGGACAATAATGGGTTGATGGGATGGATGGGATACTCTAGTTTATGTTATTTATTTTAAAATTGTTATTTTCTTTGTACTATGTTCTTCCTTTTGGGCAAAATTAAATAATTTTATACACAAGTAGTTCAATAAAATGAATGAGCTTTAAATGAAAACAGAACCAGAAAACATGCATGAATTTAATTCAATATATTAAAGCACAAAAACTATTTTACGTAGATGTAAATTTCGATTATATACTAGGCCATAGCCATCATCTACTCTTCAGAGTATGAGAAGATATGTACGAGTAAATATATATAAGCCCAATATAACACTGAGTACTTTTGGTATATTCCGTGAATACAGGTACACTCAAGTACATCTCCTAAAGAGAGAGGAGTAACTCATGCATGAACAGACAAACGTACAACATAGACCTAATTTATAGGCCTCCAAAACCCATACAAAGTAACATCAATTTAAGCGAATATCTAAACCCTTCTAACAAGAGGTCATGTATGAATAAATTCCGCCCCTAATCATTTCCATAAAGATCAACATGAATTTAGACATGCTGATGGCCATTAATATGCAAATGTCTGTTCGTCCGTCCGACTAGACAAAGGGCGGGGCTATGAAGGGCTCGCAAATAATCTCAGTTTATGAGTGTTTGAGTAACAGGCAAGTATGGAGATTGCCCCGAGTTTCAAATGATGCTCTATTTATCGTTCATTCTGCTTAAACGGTTGGTAATGTTGATTTAAATTGTAATTTGTATCGCTATTTTGTTGCTGGAAGAATCATTACGTACCAAATCGTTATTTACTTTTATGAAAGAATAGTTTATAGACAAACTTCACACGATTTTATATTGAAATATCAAACACGTACACAATTTACCTGACGTTAAGTGATCATAAGCATCTATGTTAATTAACACTGAGCTTATCTGCGCTTCTACCCCAGAAAAGGAGATGTCTGCGTTAAATTATGTTTTCGTCGTCGTGAGAGCGAGACCAGGTTATGTGAGACGCTTACCTACCTAGCCACCTTAGTCGACCTAGGCGCTGGGAAGAGAACTCAAGGAAATCGAAGCAAACACAACCGGAGTGCTTTCATTAGGTTGTTTCACCGGGCTTCACCCGAATGGGCTTACAAGTCCACCGCACGACCTGGTGTATACGACGGTATCACTTGACCCTGTGTCGATATCTCTGGAGACGCGCAGTGGTGATGATCTTGGCTCAATTGCTCAACCATAGATCGTGATAATTTTCACGTTGATATACAAAACGACTAGAACACTTGCCTATCACATGTTGGAAACAATCCATCATTAACACAAGGCCACTAATGACTGCTGCATATTAAGAAGTTCCTTAGTAACTTGGTAACTTTTAGAGCAGTTGGAATCTCACGAACAACTGTTAATGAAGGACGTGCGTCTAAGTGCTTAATGGATACAACGAAACAGTGTTATACTGATTGTGTTGTTATTCCTCAGTAGAACTACTTATTGACTTGGTGGTAATGGATGTTGGGTACTAGTTTCTAACTTTATAATCTGGAAGTGCTAGTGTAGTTTCCAAATGGGACTCCCATTTGAAAACTACATTTTTTACGTTGAGGTTCTAAGTTTCAAATCCAGTCAAGGTAAGCATTTTTACTTCCGCGGAATTAATTGGAACGCCTCGTCAATGAATGGTGTGGTTGACTCTTCACGCCGCGTTGACTCAGACGCGTTGCTATTACAAAATGAGGCCGTAGTCTTTAGGAGTCGTCCCTGTAGTTCCGGAATTAGAATAGGGCTATGGTATCTCCTGCCTGTCGTAAGAGGCGACTAAAAGGGGCTTCCGGGGTTGCGAGCGGCTAGAGTGGAATGTTCGAACCGTTCGGTTAGGTGACCCCGCAAAGGACGGCGGTATGTGTGGTTGCATACCGTCGTAAAGACTAGACGAAGCGGTGGGCCCAGCAGCGCATCTGTGAGCAGCCCGATGGGGCAACGCGCTCAGAGGACTCCGGTTGCGTTCCTTTAAAGACCCCGGAGACCGCTTTGTAGCGCCGAGGGCGGTCACCGGGGGGGTTTTAGTGCAGTAAAAATCCCACATAACCCTGCGTCGCTCCCACGGCGTCGGGTGCCTTTTGAAGGTTTCCCACTCGAGACAAAAAATCTCCTTAGGAGTAGCAACACGCCTGTGCTTAATTTCAAAAAGAGACCCTGTTTCATGTGTAGTTGGTAACAGGGTAACAGATGCTTTTGAGCGGTAGTGACTTCTTAAGAAAAATTGGTTTTAATATAAACACTTCTTTGAATGGAGTCAATAAAAACTACAGGGACTTCCTTCAAAACGTTTTTCCTTACACAAGAAATTCTTGCATCCTCCGTACTGATAAGTGGCACTATCAATCAAGCCGGATTTAATATCGTGCTTACGATTGACGCGACCGGTAAACGAGTATAATGGTGCTTGGAGCTGCTATTACACCTGACGATATGTCGTGTCGGTAGATACATCGTTCTACGATTTTATGCAAGCAGCTTAAATATTAATAGTGAGAATCTTCTATGAGGGATTCACTATTCTGGTCTCTTAGTAAATTGAAAAGAATACAACTAGTAGAAGTGACTGAAGTAGACAATCCAGGCTGTGGGGACGTTTGTTCACTGTCTAATTTTTCTGACAGCAAAAATTACGGCACTACGTCCTCTCTGAAGTGTAGAGTGAATTGTTATACACAAGGAAACAGTTCCATTGACGATGAAATTGCTTACTATTCAAAATTTATTATATTTATCATCTCCTTAAACATATGTACATTTGGTAATTTTACTAAATATTTTTTTAGAATTTAATTTAACACACAATTTAGTTGACCAAATTAATTGACCACACAATTTAATTGACCAAATATGAATTAATGTTAAATATTGTTAGTCAAAACGTGATTATTTTGGCACAATCCCCTATTTTAGGTGCCTATAAGTTCCAGCATGTAGAATTTTAAGTGTCGGTGGATCAACTATTTAAAAGTATATTCCATACATACATAGTCAATCACTGACCATGTGATGTGAGTCATTGTCGCGCTCTTTTTCCGTAAATAACATAGGAGGCAATTAAGGAACAAAATCCAGGGCAAATTCAACACCATCTTTATCATCCATATATATCATCAAAACCAGCTGCGGTCAACACCGTTAGAAAAAACGTATTTCAAAAGGTTGATAAATGGACAGATGAAATCTATAAATAAGTAGTAATAGGTCTTTCTTGGCCAGAGTCTTGGCTTAAAACTCTTATTCTGATAAAAACACCCTTGACCTTCAATAAGACAATAATGGGTTGCTGTCGATAACGAGGGGCTTTACTGAAATGAAATGAAATGTCTTTATTTAGCATAGGCCTTCGGGGGAGCTTACAAATTGTCAGTTACATATATATATATATTTTTACACTACCACCGGATCGGAACACGACCTCAACTGAGAAGATCCGGCAAGAAACTCAGTGAGTTTGTCGTTTTTCTTTGTATATCTTTTCTTCTGTGCATTATACTTAAAAATGGTACATATGAAGATCGTAATCACAACATGTAAAGGAGCTCGAAGGATGGGACACCCCATCAATCAAGGGTCACTTGAGACTCTATTGTTGTCACACATTGGTTTTATGGGTATACTATACTGGATATAGAATATAACGTACGAATAAGACGTTTAGTTTCATATTTTACTTTTTATTAAAACTGATCTTTGTGTCATAATATTTAACGGTTTAGTTTAAAAAGTGCTTAAAATAGTAATACCTAATCTATACTTTCGTATATGGAAATATTACTTTTGTTAATAGAGGCATCAGTTATTTATATCTTTTAGTGGATAACGGCTGAATATTATTTGAGAAGTACATCTTAGTTCAGAGTGACATCGAATCTGTGGTCAGTTTTAGGCAAATCGTTTTTTATATTGATTTGTTTACAGAAATCTATCGGTGAAATTGAGTTCGTTAACTATCGGGTTAATTGAATGCTCGTCTGATACTTCTATCTTTTAAAAGGAGCTAAAGTCATCTAGTATGTCCGGTTGAAAATATTTGACATACATTTTTTCCCGTATTTTATGAATTGAAAATCGTTCATAAAAATCCGCCTATAGTAATAAAAAATAAACGTGCGGCACTCGGAGACTGCCGCGGTGAAGCTATTGCATAGCAGTTTTTATCAACTTCGGCAATTATAACTATTTATTTATTTATGCATATTTTTGTCTTTGATATTAATTCAATTTTTTTCTTTGATACTATACGGTTTCTCACAAACAGCTGATTTGCGTGCGAGCTTCGTACCGTCGTACCATATACATACATGTAAAGCGAACGCTCGACCGCGCTACATCGTAGGCGGAATGGGAGGTGTTAGGATTTTTTCGTTACGGAATTTCTTGATTCGGTCGCCGCGCTAAAAGCCCGCGATAAAAGCTATGCAACAGCTTAAAAAAACAAAATGGAAGGTTGTAATGACGCAAATAGGTGCAGCGACGTGAGCGCGGTTTAGTGATTTATATGCCAAGTTCTTGCACTTCGGTGCATAAAGTATTACACTAACGAAAATTTATCGAGACATCTTAGGAATAGTCAAGTACTTGGCGAAAGGACCTGTGCTCGCGTGCTGGTTGATTTAATAAGTTAAGTATTAAATCGGAAAATTATTAAATTGATTTTAACAAACAAATGTATGAAAAAAACAAAGGAGCATGCAGTCCATCTGATGGTAAGTGGTCACTGCACATGGACATTTGCAATTAATTCAATACAGCACAAGGATTTTATTTGTAAGGGTTGCTACTTCTGATGATTAAGATGGTCGCCTCATTGCAACTGAGCCGGTAAACAACAATATACATGCTTGTAAATCATAGCTTAACATAGCTTTAGTGCACAGTATGTTGGTGACTCAATAAATAAATAAATCTATCCAGCACAAGTTTTATCAATATTTCTATATTAATTGCTGCATAGATAAACTATTATAAATATCTTAATACCCTGGACATATATAAAAGGCGATATAACACCCTTTCCGAAGTACCCGGGTAACAGGCAATTAGCTAAACGACTATGAGCTCGCCACTGTTGCTAATCTATTGTGATATTGAATTACTATTAAAGCGTGGATTGCTTGGTATTAAATTAGATCAGTGTGCAAATATTCCTCTAAAGATTTTACTATAATGATAATTAATGTGTTATTTGTTTGTTTATTTCTTTTAACTAATAATAAGCAGTTACGGAAGAGCGGAGCAACCTAACACATTTTGTTTACTAGGCGTCTCCAAACCACTAAATTGTAAAAAACAACAAAAAAATTGTTAAATAAATAAATATTTTGATTTTTATTTTGATTTTTTACTTTTTGCGACCGAGTAGAAGAATTAAGGTAAAAGAGCATAAGTTCAAAAAAACATAATAAAGTGTAAAATGTTACTTAATGGCTAGTGTAACTTTTACTCACTTTTCATTAATCCTATAAAAATCCTAAATGTCTTTACTACAGAAGCTAATATGGTGTGCTTTTTATTGTAAATTACCTTTCACCTAATGAAGTGTTTAGTATGAATATTAACATCTGTGTTTGTGCGACTGCAAGAGAGATGCAACATATTATATTATTATATGCTCGAAAATCAATACCCTTCGTATTGATTTTCGAGCATATAATAATATAATATGTTGCATCTCTCTTGCAGTCTATATATGTTTATAATTATATCAATTTATCCGACATACGGTCCAATCGGCTTTACAGATTCAAACATGGTTGAGATGACATGATTAACTTATTTATTAACTTAAAACATTAATATTTTTTTTAATTTACCATTTCATTTAAATTAATATCAGTACAAATTCCAATTATTTAGTCACTTTTAATAAATAAATTTATTAAATAAAATTGGTTAATAATGTTATTTATTTTTTTCTATACGCAAAAACATGTGCAGAAAACGTAAATACATTATTTTGTAGTTCATAAAATGGAATACACATTAAAATTAAATTGTATTGACTTGATTTAATAATAAATTCCAATAACCACCAGTAAATATTCCCGGGATAAATCTCCCCTAACAGTTTGAAGTATGAGTTTTTTGATTAATGTGCCAAGTTCTTCACATTTTTGATGCATAAAGTACTTAGCACTAACGAAAATTGATCGCCGCCTGATTGCGAGGCAGCTACGGAATAGCTAATTTAGGTAACGATAGAACATTTTGTTTGCTATGTTCTAATTATTGCGGCAAAAAACCGTTTTTACTCCTCGCTTAGACCAAATTACATTTGAATATTACATGTAATTGTTTGGAGCTATTTTGACATATTATATATCTATAATCTGTCTATCACAATATTCTCTTTTTATTCATTCCTATTTTTCATCTCATTGTAATATTCTGTTCTGTTTTTTTTTGTAATACACACTATTTAAGCATAACAGCGGTTTATTAATTAGGATACGTTTGAAGTATTGTCTACATTTGTTGCGAATTGTTTGTTCCAAAAAGAAGATAAATAAATATATTTTATTTATTTTTCTTTTCTATAACTCAACACCACCCAATTCTCTCTCTCTATCTCTCTCTCTTTCTCTCTCTCTGTTTGTGTATGCGTGTGTGTGTATGTGCGTGAGATTTTTTTTCATTCATAGATGAGACAGGGGAAGTTTTTTTATTACCGAAATATAAAAAATGTTTTGGGATATATTTTTTACATATTATAAGCTTATGTGTGCCAATTTCTAAAACATTGAAAGTTTTTAGAAATAAGCACACATCACAACCGGAGCAAGTAAACCAATAGCGACGCAAGCAGGCCTCATCAGCCTCGTATCTGAGCCTCGAAAAATAAACACGGGAATTATTTCGTCAAATATTTTTATAACCCCTCAGTTATTGCACGCCGTTGCCTCATGTCGGATAATAAGGAAAAGTCCAACAAAAACGTTAATGTACAAACAAGGTCGTGCTCGGCTCGTGTCGCCATGATTTTGGAGTTTTCCATTTTGATTTTTGACTAGATTAATTAAAATGTGGTAAAATAAAGTCCTCTTGATATACATATGTAAGTTCAAGACGATCGCTAAAATTTTCCTTTTTCCTTCCTTTCCATGTGTATTTAGTTCTCGTCAACTCATTGTTGTCCCATTGCTGGGCACGGGTCTCCTCTCAGAATGAGAGAATTTAGCCCATAGTCCACCGCGCTGGTGAAGTGCGAATTGGTGGACTTTACACACTTCCGAGAACTTTCTTTTAAAAACTCTTGGGTTGCATTGCATGCATTTACTTATTTTGTATAAATTTAGTATTATGTGTAAGATACTGTTTGTATGTAGCTTATTATTATTTTTTATTTTCAGTATCTTAAATAATATTAATAAAAAAATGAAAAAAGTTATCTCAATCGAAAACCGGACAAACATTCTAATTTCTAATTTTTCATTAAAACATTTCTAAAATGTCGTAAATTTTTCCACGTGGAAACGACTACGATTTATTAGTTCCTTTTTATAAATGATCTTTTCCAATATAGCCCTAAAATTTTTTAAACGTGGTTACACTAACCTCGACCCCTTTACGGAAACGAGCCTACGGTAACTAAGTAACTTTCAAAGCGTTTGGAAATTTCGCAGAAAAAATATCTTGGCCGCATTACGCTGTTAAATTGTTGGCAGACTAGAAAAGGGTTTTATCGCGCTTCTTAGTGTTGAAAACTTTATAATGTCGGTCTTATTATTAAGCTCTATTCACATCTACCGACGCTGTGTTGCTGATACAGCATTGGTGTAGTTTTCGTATCGTATTAACGTACTCGACAACCAAAAGTCATATACCGCCTTTAAATAAAATATAGGTACAACGCAAGCATGGCTTTCAATTGCTTTGTATTTTTTTTGGTATTTATATTCCTGTCACGCATGGCTTGCGCACACGTGTCGCTCTGTTTCTACGAGTGCGTTGTTTTACATTCTATTTTTTCATACGCAGACGCGTACTAGTCACAAAGACACAGAGAGCAAATTTTTCTGTGCCTACGGCGAAAACACGCACGACAAGAAAAAAAATTTAAACGGCTAAAACGCAAAAGCAATATTGCTTACAAGTTCTAAATTCAAATTTTGTATTTTAACAACATTGTCAAGCCTGATTTTGTTCCGTAGTGAAGTGTTTTTTTTTATGACTGAAGTAGCAAACGAACATGCCGTCCACTTGATAATAAGTGGCCGCTGCCGTCCATGGACATCTGTAATCAACTTCATATAGAACATGGGTTCCATCTGAAGTCAATCACAGATGCGTTGCTACTCCAAAGGACTATGAAGGTCGCCTCATATGATATACGCTAGAAATAGGTGTGGCGGTGGTACTTCCCCGGTCGAACTACAGAGTGTGTCGAGAGACCCACACATGTTGTCAACTTAGTATTCAGGAACCTATCTAACACAGGCTGACACGAAATCGGATCTCCTAGCCGGTAATTATGTGTCTTTAGTAGCACTGGGCACTAGCCATCATGATTATTGACTACTTTTATTTTAAAAATAAATAGTAACGCAAAGATAAGAAGAAGACTGAAGTAGCTTGTTAGCGCCGATACATTTCTTTGTGCACTTTGATACATACATGTGTGCACGCTTTATGTGAATACGTTAAAGTATTTAATAATGGTAGTCTGTAAATGTGAATAGAGCTTTATCCGCCGAAAAAATAGCTTTTGTCAAATATCCGACAAAAGAGATCGTTATAAACGTTGTTCTTTGCTCAGTTATAAGATTATGAATTCACAAAAAGAGTGAGATATATTTTATACAGTTTTATTTTTGTCGTTCTATGTGTCAAAGGGTTTATGGAAGAAATGTTGATTGAAAGTTACATTATTATTTTTTACTTGTGGCATCATTAACTTGCACCAAACATCTAAATGAGTCTCCTATGTAGCCTAAAATCTAGCTATTTATTTTAATCGTCTATGTGATCTTCATAGTAATGTATTATCCTGAACATATCATTCGCTTTAGCTCTATTTTTACTAACTATATTAAAATATGTGGCCAGTATATTTTATCGAGGGAAAGTATTTAGACAATTTTAAAAATAAAATAAGATAAATGGAAACTTGTTATTCAATATACCCATTGATGACGGGTATCTTATTCGGAATTAAATACATAATTCTTACTATGGGTATCCCTAAGCACATCTAAGCTCAACCTGTGGCCCGCGGGCCGCATCTGGCCACCGGTCTCTTTTGATTGGCCCAGTTGCATTTAATAACGGTAGAACATATTAAGTGTTGAAAGGCCGGCATGTTATATAGATTTAGCGAGCCTTTTTTATACGACAATTTGAAGTAAGTAGGCTTCGCGACATTGTTTTCTTTTGCCCCGGGTGGCATTATCCTTCGTTACACCACAGCTTGAAGCTCCGCTAAAACATGATTGTGGCCATTATAATAAAAAGGTTGAGTAGCACTGCCTTAGCATACCATAATAGATATGATCACTCAGCTATTTCAATATTTTAATTATTTCGATTATACGCATTAGTTATTAATAATATTCCAGGTCTTTGAATCTAAGCATAGTTCAAAGTCAGTTTAAATACGCTTCCACCATGTTGAAATATTCTAGAGCGCAAATTTTACATGAATTCACTAGCACCTAATTATAAATAACACAAGATGGCCTCAAAAATCATAGAAAAATATATCTATGAACTTGTAAAGTTGTAGTTCGACCGGGGAGGTACCACCGCCACACCTGTTTCTAGCGTGAAGCATTTCTTGCGTTTCGTTGGAAGGGTGTGGTTGCTGGCATTCTTTCACACGAGGCGGCCATCATAGCCGGAGTAGCAACGCATCTGTGATTGACTTTAGATTGAACGCATGTTCTGTGTGAAGTTGATTACAGATCTCCATGAGCGGCAGTGACCACTTACCGTCCTGTGGACTGCATGCTCGCTTGCTCTTTCAGTCAGAAAAAAATGGAAGGATAGGTTTTTAAATATTTTATCTAAATAAAAGTACCGAGATATATATTAGTAAATATTTCACTATATTTACTTAAATAAAATAACAATATTTTAAAAATGTTACAGAAACGATTTTCTTTTCCAATTAAAAAAGTATCAGTCTTAATGAGTACAGCGTTTAAGAGGAACAGTGAAATATATCTTACTGTCAACTAAGACAAACACAACGACCAAGTAAATAGCCACAATTCGCGTTTAAAGTCACTTGTTGTATCGACGGCGAACTAGTTTGAAGCTTAGGACTGAACTATATCATATTGAAATTATTATAAATCATAAGAAGACGTTCAAAAATACATTAATTAACACATATTTTGCGTGACTGATGTCTTAAAATACCATGCATACCGATTTCTGTTTTACGATACCCTTTCTTTGTAATATATCGCTTATTACTAACGCTATTATCGGAAAAAGAATTTTCTTTTATTTTTCCATGAGTTTAGCGTAAGTTTAGCATAAAAATATGTTTTTTACTCTTTACATGACCTTAACACTGATGCACAGCCCTTTTTTGGGGGGAGGAAACCTTCAAAAGGTACCCAACGCCGTGGGAGCGACGCAGGGTTATGTGGGATTTTTACCGCACTAAAACCCCCCCCGGTGGCCGTCCTCGGCGCCATAAAGAGGACTCCGGGACCTCCAATTTCTGACAATATTATCTCGTTGAATAGTTGCAATATTTTTTTATCTGACTGAAGTAACAAACGAGCGTACAGTCCACTTGATAGTAAGTAGTCACTGCCGCCCATGGACATCTGTAATCAACTTCATACAGAACATTTGTTCCATCTGAAGTTAACCACAGATGCGTTGCTACTCCCGAGGACTATGATGGTCGCCTCATGTGAAAGAGTGCCGGCAACCAAACCCTTCTATCAAAACGCAAGAAATTTTTCACGCTAAAAATAAGTGTGGCGGTCGAACTTCACTGGTTCTACCACCTAGATCTCTAGTCGTCCGTTGAATATATTTGAAACTAGGTATATTGTTATTCTTATTTTTCGCTTAATCTCTGACAATGTGACAGACAGAAATCGTAAAGAACGACGACCAATTAGATGCGAGTGGGCGAAATATATCATCGGCTTAATTAAGATTTCCCCGCGAAGTGCGAAATGAGAGGATTCGCCGCTGAAATGCTTATTTGTAGGTTTACTGTTTTTTTATTATCAAAACGAAAAAAAGGAATACAAACAGTAGACATGTATGTATTTAGGTCATCGTCAACTCGTTTTTGTCCCACTGGGCAGGGGTCTTCTCTCGGAATGAGAAAGTTAATTTTTAATACGGACATAATTTTAGAAAAATCTGTGGTGCGTGCCTGGGTTTGAACCTCGGACCTCCCGATCGAGAAGGCAAGTTTCAACCATTAGGGTATCACTGCTCTTAGGTAACTACTAGAAACTCTCTCTTTTTGGATTTGAAATCGTCGCGAGATTGCAGGTCTGTGTTTTCCTGAACTTTTCTCGCGACAAGCTTTTTTTATATGATAGAAAATTTTATGCAAGAAAATGAAGGGTTTGACTACTACAAAACTTATTTTTTTTCTTTTCAGTGCACGGAAATAAAAGCTTGTTTTAAAAATATTTTTTTAATATTATTTTATTTAGTGTTATAAATGCAAATGTTTGTGATGTATGTACGTTTATTTCGCACGCACTCTGTCACGCAAACACCGGTGCAATTTCGCTGATTTTTTTTTTTTTTATTTGACTGAAGTTGCAAACGAGCATGTAGTCCACCTGATGGTAAGTGGTCACTGCCGCTCATGGACACCTGTAATCAACTTCATATAGAACATGGGTTCTATCTGAAGTCAAACACAGATGCGTTGCTACTCCCGAGGACTATGATGGTCGCCTCATGTAAAAGTGTGCCGGCAACCACACCCTTCTATCGAAACGCAAGAAATGCTTCACGCTAGAAATAGGTGTGGCGGTGGTACTTCCCCGGTCGAACTACACTGGTTCTACCACCTTCAGAAATTTGGCTTTGGCTTTGATTTGGCACACATACTTATCATACGGCCACGTTGAAACTGGTTGAACTAATGACCATCGAAGGAGAAGAGTCACTGTAGACAGCAGCGAAGCGCTGATTGATTTCGCTGCGCGACTTTCCTTCCAAGAGCAAGAATTGAATTTTTAGTAGACTGTTTAATTAGCTAAGTACAATTTTAGTATTTTTTGCAAGGAAAAGACAAATCATGAAATGTTTGTAAAAAGAAACATACTACTTTACATCAACACAAGTAAGAAAAGATCACAATACGCCAGTGAACGATTCTGCATCAGAGTCCAATTTATATACAATATTAAAAGTCCCGGAAGGTGTACCAACATATTTAAATTCTCCTGACAATCATCATAGGCAAATGGATCCTATAGCCGCTCAAAGCTGCACACGGGATCTTTTTTTTTTTGTTATCGAGGGGGAAACCTTCAAAAGGTACCCGACGCCTGGGACCGACGCAGGGTTATGTGGGATTTTTACTGCACTAAACCCCCCCCCCCCCCGGTGGCCGTTCTCGGCGCTAAAAAGGAGGACTCCGGGACCTCGACACGACTTCAACCGGAATCCTCCGACCGCGTTGCCCCATTGGGCTCCTCCCAGATGGGCGGCTGGGCCCACCGCTCCGTCTAGTCTTTACGACGGTATGCTACCACACATACCGCCGTCCTTCCCGGGATTGCCTGACTGAACGGTTCGAGCTCCCACTCTAGCCGTCTGCAATCCCGGAAGCCCCTTTTAGTCGCCTTTTACGACAGGCAGGGGATGCCGTAGCCCTATTCTGATCCCGGAGGTACAGGGACGTGCACAC
Source organism: Spicauda simplicius (assembly GCA_949699795.1). NCBI lineage: Eukaryota > Metazoa > Arthropoda > Insecta > Lepidoptera > Hesperiidae > Spicauda > Spicauda simplicius. The sequence continues at coordinate 3,180,456 of OX453058.1, read as the reverse complement.
GGGATCTAATGTGTGAAGGTAAAGTTGGACCTTTTTTGACAAAGACAAGATTTATGGGCATTTCACAGAAACCCATGGAATTCGGAAGTAAAAATTAATCTTGCAAGTTTAGTCGTCGGAAACAAGGATTTGCCATTTTTAAATCAAGCTTCAGAATTTAATAATATTCGATGATTTTTATTCAATGAATACTATTCGTTGAATAAAAATCATGGCGTGAAATAATATTTAGACCAATATTCAGAGATCTATCAGACGAATGGATGGTTAGATCCGGGCGGATTGCCATCGATCCGACCGGAGTCGGTCAGATCCGGATTAAATCCTGATATGTTTTTCTTTTTGCTCCAAAATACACAGTTTGTGAGATAGTCAATAAATAGGTAGTCATAAAATACATTATATTATGTAACTAGGAAAACAAATATTTTGGATAATATTGCAGTTGGATCCAAAAATTTGGAGAATTTGAGTGGACATACGTTTTACGACTATCTGGGTCCCTTTTATTTTTCGAGGGGGAAACCTTCAAAAGCTACCCGACGCCGTGAGAGCGACGCCTGGTTATGTGAGATTTCTCTGAGCGCGTTGCCCCATCGCATCGGCCTCCACCCAGGTGAGGGGCACAGCACCGTCTGGTCTTTACGACCACACATACCACCGCCCTAAACGGGGTCGCCTGGCTAGATGGCTCGAATTACCACTCATGGGTTCCTACTGCTAAATTTATTTGAATTAGTAAAGAAATACTATTAATTCCTACCACACTGGTTTCTATTTTCTAGCTTTGAAATTGTTTCATATGCAATGTTTACTAATGTCCAGCGTACGATACTAACTGTTCTTTTAGTAACCCTTAAATAGAACGACTAAGAGATAAGATAGCCGCTTAACAAGCTAACGAACTCTATTTAAATATTTTAGTTAAACTGTCCCGGTTATTAGTTGAGATAATAGAAAAGGGAAATGAGGTTCTAAATGAAGTTGCAATAATCTGTTTATTCTGTAAATATTGTGGGTTCTGGAATATAAATTACTAAGAATAATATTTTTAATGGTATTGATGTAGCAAACGAGCACTCATTATAGAGGGGTTGTTCATCAGTCTTTTGAGGTCCCGAAGTCTCTCCTGAAGAGGGTAGATATTTGGCAAATTAATCTCACCTGGCACGCGTATTGGTGATGGTAGTGAATTTTAATGTACTACAAAAATACTCTGCTGCTCAATTCTTAAATTTTATCCGTAATCGCTTCCTATGACATCTACGGGAAGAATGGTTGTTAATCGAGAGTGACATCACACGACCGATGATCAATGACCTGATTATTAATCAAAAACAGAATTGGATCTTTTACTACTTGCTGCTGTCATAAGTTTATCTAGCTAATCTCGATTTGTATAAAAGCCATCAAATGATAGACAAATCATTGTTAATCAGCTTAGCTTGAATTGGCACATAAAATAGAATTAAAATTTTAAATCAATATTCAATTAAATAATACGTTTTTTAGAATAATAACAAAATAATGGAGGTATAAAATGAAAATGTTATTAATATTCTAAATGCGAGTTTGTGAGTATGTATGTGTGTTACTCTTTTCCATAAAATCTACAGCTCAGGTTTCGCTGAAATTTAACACATAGGTACCTACATAGTTTATGATCTAGATTAACACATATAACATAACACATATGATACTCATAACTGTGGTAAATCTAATATAATGTAATATAAATAGCGGGGAAAGCAACGGGAATAACCTTGTAAAGATAATATCAAAAGTGTATACAAAACTATAGGGATATATAATTATAAAGTTAAATGTATATGTCGACGCTATACATTTGCGGCGATAGTCAATAATCTATGGGTATAGAAACAGTATCTAAAAGCTATGTTTTAATAATTAATTCATAGTAAATAGAAGCTCCACATGGAGAAATATATCTGAATTTCTCAATCGTCAAATGATGTTTTAAAACATTTATAACTAGAACTATTCTCGCGTAGCTGCGCAGACTAATAAGAGCAGATCCGGCTGCAACGAACAAGTTTCGGCAACAGCTTGGAACAACTTTGTCTCATGTTTCATTTCGAAGTGTAGAGTTCTGATGCAGACATATCATCTGGAATATCTGTTAAATGGTTTAAGACTAATATCGCAGATTTCTTGTCTTAATCTCTTTTCGTGAGTACCGGCTACATATTAAAAAACGTGCGGCACTCGGGGACTGACGCGGCAAAGCTATTACATAGCCTTTTTTATCAACATATTAATTATAATTATTTATGCAGTATTTTTTTTCTTTCATATTTCAAGTTTTTTTCTGTGATACTATATAGTTTCTCACAAACAGCTGCTTACATATTCGTCCGACTTCCGAGCAGCTCGTCTCGATCCGTGCGAGCTTCGTACTGTCGTATTATCTACATACACGTTAAGTGTACGCTCGACGCGCTACATGGTAGACGGAGTGGGGGTAGATTTTTTCGTTACTGAATTTCTTGATTCGGTCGCCGCGCTCAAAACCCGAGACAAATATATAATATATTCAATAGCTTAAAAGTCGTAAATATCTACAAACAAACCGTAATAATATACATACATTTCTGTGTATAATCCATTTACAATTTGTCGATGAAGCAGCCATCTTAGTTCTCATGAGTAGCATCGCATCTGTGATTGACTTCAGATGGAAATCTTGTTCTATATGAAGTTGCTTACAGATACCATACGTCCCTGAGGATATTCACGTGGACCGCGCTCTCGTATGCTACTTCAATCTTATAAAAAGAAATCGATAATTTAAAAGTTGCTTTAAAGAAATAAGGGTTTCATGGTTCTCCATAAATTTGGCTTCATGTCTTCCTAATGGCTTTTTAAGGTGGTAGAACCAGTGTAGTTCGACCAGGGAAGTTCCACCGCCACACCTATTTCTAGCGTGGAGCATTTCTTGGGTTTTGATGAAAGGCTGTGGTTGCCGGAACACTTTTATATGAGGTGATCATCATAATCTTCGGAAGTAGCAACGCATCTGAGGTCTGAGGGCGGCAGTGACTACTTACTATCAAGTGGACTGCTTGCTCGTTTGCTACTTTAGTCATAAAAAAAATCCTTGTGTTAAATGAAAGTGAGCCAGCAACCACACTTTTCCATCGAAACGTATGTACTTCAAGCTAGAAATAAGTACGGCGGTGGTACCACACTGGTTCTACCACGAAAATGGAAGTTTACACGGAACTGCACGGTAAAATAGATCGCTATTTAAAATCAAAGTTTCGTAAGCATATTGCGGGAAGACAGATTCACATTAAATCAATGTTAACGTATCCCCGTAATGTGTTCGTCGGAACGAATCACTTTAGTTGCTAAACTTCAGATTGCTTCCAGATTGCTTTCGGGGACATAAATAAAGATAAAATCTTCGGGTGCTTAAAAAGCGGCATTAGGGTGATTCCACACTTTCATTATAATAAAATCTTAAGTCCTCTACCGCCATCTAATGTCAATTTGCGATTTGTGGAATTTTAAGCTTTAAGAAAATCTATTTTGTGAAATTTGACTAAAACTTAATGATTTTCAACCATTTTCAACCTTTTGAGGTCTACTTTCAAGACGTTGTCCTTGCTAATATGCTCTTTTCTGTCATATTTTAAGACCTCCTGATTCCAACTGGTTTATGTCTCTGTCATTAGTATACATTGAGATGAAACAACTTAATTATACTTCTTTTACTTTTTGTCTAAACGTGGTCATCACTTAAGAACCTTTTTCCCATTAGTCATCAGCCATCCAATGGTGTTGATTTTTTGAGTAATAGAGGTGAATAGAATATATAATATACTTCACGAATTGGGTATAACGCGACCAAGGAATCAATTTAAGCACTGCAATAATGTGGATACACCTTTAATGTCCCTTTCAACGTCTTAGGTTCAAAACTTTGGATATTTTTTGAGTTATTATAATATCAGCTGATGAAAGCTTTGTGAATTTTAAGATTTCGATGTTTCATTTTATCGTCAATCGTATCAGTCATAACCACAGACAACGTTCTTGTACCCACCACGAGCTATATCCACCTGCGGGCCACTCCTCCATTGAAAAAAGAAGAATGAAAAAGGCTACCCCATAATATCGCCATCCTATTACTAGATATAGGCCCTCTGTACGGGTTAGAGAGTTTTAGGCCATAGTTAGTCTTGATGACCAAATGCAAATTGGTAAACCTCACGCACGGTTGATATACAAATTTAAAGAACTCTCTGGTGTGTTAACGATGCCATCATTATCTGTAAGACAGTAATAATAAAAAAAAAATAAGTGGTGCGTGCCTGAGTTTGAACCTCGGACCTCTCGATCGAGAGAGCAAGTTTCAACCTAGACTATCAATGCTCTACGGAAAAATTACTTCACGCCAGAAGTGTGAATATGGTATTTCTCCGCTCAAACCATATTGGTTCCACTAAACATAAACAGAATCTTTCTCAAAAAGTGTCTAGATGGACCGGTCGTTAACGAGTGTCCGCGTAGGATTGATCCGGCTCCATTTGAACTTTTTTACGACCGTCTCGAACATTCATCTCATAAATCCTGCCCTTGTCGGAATAAGCGAACTTTACTCGTTCACGCATTCAATATTCTATGGCAACCATGAAAGTGGCCTTGGGAAATGGGGAAACGCTTTTATGGGACTTTTGGTGGCCGATATTGTTGCGATTGCTCGTTTTTCGTTCCAAATTGATGTAGGGTTTGGAACATCAAGTTAACGAACTCTCTGCGGTTGTTGGGTATCTGTAGTATTTAAATGGGGTCATTGATACTGCTGAGGAATTAGATTTCAAGCTTCTTCGCTAACGGTCGTCGACTGTTACTGACTGTTGTTATCAACAACGTTGACGGGAAGAACAACTGTGAAGAACAGCCAGTGAAGTTGACGACAGGTGTGAAAATGGGAAACGGTTAAAATCTGGTGGTGATAAGGAATCTTTGCACATGTAAACGAACAAACAAGCATTCGAACCACTTGATGTTAAGTTGTCACTGCACCACACAAAGACTTCTGTAAGTAACATAATACGGAACAAGGGTTCTTACCTATTCTAGGATCAATCACAAATGCGTTGTTATTTCCAAGGATTAAGGCGCTTCACGTAAAAATGAGTCAAAAACCACAAATTTTCACCGAAACGCAAGAATTGCATCACGATAGAATTGAGTACGGCGAACATAATGCACCAATGAAACCGCCTTTGAGATTGGTTATAGTATATTGATTTATACAGTATAACTGAGCACGAAGAAATAATTTACGAAATGGCTTTATAATGTAACTCTTTAATAAATCTGTAAAACCTTGCAATCGCCTTCGTTAAGGGAATTGGATACACGGCTCCTAATATCCAGTCGCGGTCGTTGTTCGAAAAGGGTTAAATCCAGGTTAATATACCGATGTGTTGTTCGGATTAGGCTTTACAAGCTTAATGTTATTTGTGTTCGTGCTGTTCTATACCACTTTCACGCAAAGGATATTTGGATAAATTTGTGAAGAGCAAACTAAAAAAATCTTGTGTAAAATTGTAGAAAAATGGGGGAAAGTGTAAACCGTAAATATAAAATAAAGAATAATAATGAATAAAACCTAGCACTTTTTATTATATTTATATTTCTTTTTATAGATTTTACAGCGTAATAAGTTATACTAGTCACCCGTAGCATCGGTCGAAATTCGTCCGTAATTTCAAATTTCAAAAACTAACCTTCATACTGTCCGAAGTAGTACGAATATTTCTCAAACTCAAATAAAATGTTAAAGTTATTTTGAACGCACCCATTAAATATAAATAGAGGTTTAATTAGCTAAATCGCATTTAAAAGCAATAGCGGGTATTTTGACAAAGACAGTGACATTTCTGGCGTCATCTGTTGTCATAATAAGACATTGAATGTTCTATTTCGTCACCTCATATAATAGTTGCCGGCAACCACACCCTTCCTCGACATGCAAGAAATGCTTCACGCTAGAAATAGGTGGTACTTCCGCGGTCGAACTACACTTGTTCTATCACCTTCAATTACCACCTTACCTTTGTCCATAACAACTTAGAAAAAAATCCCCGTAGGGCTCTACTCTAAAAAGTGTTAATTCAGTGTTTATTTGTTTATATAAAATATAACAACTTTTACTTACCTTTACGACCTATGAATTACCTAACAACATAGAACGTTCAAAGACAAAGAGCGGCGTTTGAGTCCAAGATTAAGTGCCGACAGACCTTGACAAATACTCGTAACACGCGAGGATAACTTCCGTCATTAGTCTTACTGCCGCGAGTGTGGAGACGGCCGTTCTCATTCCTATCGAAATCTAGACGTAAACAATATCAAATAGCTTTTGAAAAAACTAATAAATGTCACGATTATTAAAAAATAAGTGTTGAAAACGTCTAAACAAGCGTGGAACATCGATATAGAAATACACTAGATACTCTCGAACAAAAATGACACCTAAAACTGTCGTGAAATGTACGTAGATATACATTTATAGATGGTCATAACGACCATATATTTTAGCAATACAACCTTACGTCCATGATTTAAAGTTGTATGTACAACGCTTTAAGCACAAAGCAGTAAAATTTTACTACTGAAATTGAGCGCTCTTTTTCACCTGACAGTTTTGAGACGCTGAATGTGTATCTTGGGTTTTTTACATATCGATTCCATATGGTCTTGATTACCACCACTTAGTATCTTCCACTAGATGCCGTAGGAAGCGAATGAAGGATGAAATACTTGATAGAGGCATCAGCGTTCTACTACGTATCGTCAATACCTATTCCGGCCATCAACACGCATGCTAAGCATCTACTGAACCTAAAAGGCTAATGGATGATGGAATTTAGATTATAGGTTGTAAAAAGTAGGTACTCGGTAGGTACTCATTTCTTTGGCAAGATAAAATATATTTAAATAACAATACATTTTATTGTTTTCTTAAATATACCGTCGGCTGACAGGAAAACTCACTAACTACAGAATATGCAACATGAAGTTATCAGCATTTAATAATATTTTGATCGCAAAATACGATATGTTAAATAAACAATATATGTAATTTATTAATTTCCTCGTTTAAAATATCTAAAAGGCTATTTCATGTACTGTCAAAGTTCTATTTTGGAGAAATATTGTTCTAACGTTAATATTACGAGTGGCTAGTGTTATGGCAGCAATTTTTCACTGTCATCATTAAGTAATCAATCGACACTACTAATGTTATTGGCTACTCGCCCTTAATCGACCGAACACGGACTTTATTGGCTGTGTAATGATGTACGTACAGTATAATAAAATATGATTAGATAGCAATTACACATGTTCAGTATGACAAGGCGATGATATAACATTTTTTGTTTGTCGAGATAAATTTGATTTATCAACGGATAAGCATTAAATTTTGTTGTTATGGAGCAGTGTTAACGATACGTTTACGCGTTTATTTCCTTTTTTTATTATGTAAGTAGCAAACAAACAGGCAGTCCACCTAGTGGTGTTTGCTGCCCATGGACTTAATTTTTGAAATGAAATGAAATTTAACTTAGTTTGATGAATTGAAATTTTACTTAATTAACTAACCCCTAGATAGGATTAGGTTTCTGCCTTATATTGGCAATGGATGGCAACGTAGCTACCCGATCAAGCATAAGCGCGAATGCCTCGGATACATTATTTGTTGCTGATATTAAACAAAAATACATGTGTCGCTGGAGTCTCCGGAGTCGAACCACAAAGAGTTCACCTTCAACTTGATTTAATATTTTATGCTATACTCTGCCATCGTTTGAGATCATTTATAAATATTGTATTTAATATATTTTCTTTGTTAATGCAAAGTAGCAAACACGTTCCAGCTTTTTGGAAGTAGGTTGAAGCCTTAGGCTAAGTCATTATTCGTCCCTGTAGTTTCAGGATCAGAATAGTGCTACAGTATCTCGTAAGAGGCGACTAAAAGGGGCTTCCAGGGTTGCAGATGGCTAGAGTGGGATCTTAAACCGTCCAGCCACGAATCCACGATCCACGAAGGACGGCTGTATGTTTGGCCGCTTACCGTCGTAAAGACCAAACGGAGCGGTGGGCCCAGTCGCTCACCTAGGAGCCTCATAGGGCAATGTTTTCAGAGGAACCCGATGCTTTCCTTTAGAGATCCCAAAAGTCCTCTTTATAGCGCTAAGGACGGCCACCGTGGGGATTTTAGCGCGGTTAAAATCCCACATACGAGTAACTTACCGTCGCTCCCACGGCGTTAGGTACTTTTAGAAGGTTTCCTCGTCGAGAAAAAAATATTATTATTATTATCATTATTATATCTTCAACTCATTTGATGAAGGTCTGGGCGATTATTTGAAGACCATATTGAGACAACACCGTCCATATTTATCCACAAAAAACCTGAAAAAAAATTCGTTTTATCGTACTGAAATATCCGTTGAGGTTTTACCGTGTCGACTAAAAGTTCCCTTGTTAACATTAAAATTAAATACGGTTCAGTAAAATCAACGTTACATTATTAAAATAATTTATCATTGAGATAATATTCACAACGTAATTTATTCGTTCCGGCTTGCAGCGCACGTAAATCATGGAAGCAAAACAAGTATAAATTGGCAGAAATCTGGGCAATACGTGTTTGTGTAATTTAACAGGGCTTTAAATTCAGTCTTAAATTTTAAACGGTATTGTGAGGGGTTGTTATGTTTACCAGGTAGAAGAATAAAAACAATTCTATTTCGGAGGTAAATGTGCGTACATTTATAGTGTAAAGAAGTTCTTAATAATAATAATAATATTAATTTGTAAAAATTATTCTCAAAGTACTCCGAAAATAATTTACAGTTTCCGCCGCGATAAAAATATGTAAAAAATGCTTAATATTAATTGATTTACAGTCAATATCAAATATTATACATTTTTTAAGTCATCGCTTACCTACAAATTTAAATATTATACAAATATTTAATTTAGATATTAAATCCAAATGTTACTACAATTACGAATTGGTTTGTAAGATGTCAAGATTATTAATATATTAATGTCAAGTTTTACAGCGTTCTTGCATTTCTATGGAAGGAAGTGATTGCCATTTACTTCCAAATGAGGCTACCATCGTAGTCCTCGCGAGTAGCACCACATTTTTATTGATTTCAGATTCAATCCCTGGTCTATACCAAGTTTTGAAGGTAGAACCAGTGTAGTTCGACCGGGGAAGTACCACAGCCACACCAATTTTTAGCGTGAAGCATTTCTTGCGTTTCGATGGAAAGGTGTGGTTGCCGGCACACTTTTATATGAGGAAATCATCATAGACCTCGGGAGTAGCAACGCATCTGCGATGTGAATTCAGATAGAACCCATGTTCTGTATGAAGTTGATTACAGATGTCCGTGAGCGGCAGTGTCCACTTACCATCTTCTACTTCTTTTGCTACTTCAGTGAGATAAAAAAAATTCTTACAAATGTCCATTAGCGGCAGATAATTTACCATTAGACTGCACGCTCGTTTACTACATCTATATAATAAAAAAAATTATAATAATTAAGCTACAGCTTGGTAAAATGCAAGACAATGGTTTTAATGTAAATATTCTATTTTCCAATCACACCCACGAGGCAAACGGATTTGTTGTACGATATAATATCGTTCTTCAAAAGTCGGAAATATTTTCATATGTATTATTATTTTCAGATTACGACTACTCTTGCATCCGAGCTTCGGGAGGTCGGCGAGCAAAGGTAAGTGTAAAAGTCGACTATACCCCATAAGGATTGAACACTAAAAATTGTCCAACATGGTTAAATAAAATTGAAACCTTGTTTAACGTATTCTTTTAGTAAACATTATTAATTTATTGTTTATAGGATCAACAGATAACGATCCAAGGCTCTATCTTTTGTGGATTAATTTTTTTTATTTTTTATTTGTTTAACCGCTCTTTATATATGATTTCTATGTGTGGGCACACATAGAAAACATATATAAAGAGCTTAACATCAAGTGCAATAGTACTACTTATTTCTAATGTAATCTCTTCCAGCATGTTGTTATTATCCCATATAAACCAATTTAAAAAAAAAAACAAGTCTCGCAGCTCCGTTTTTCTGCCGAAAAAAGTTGTGAGATCCTTGTAATACCAAGTCGATTATTAATTTATTCAGTCCCTGCTTAAGGGACTTTCTGTCTTAAGTTGTTACGTAATGTTCTAATCTATAAACATCTTATAGTGACCATATCAATATTAAAAATCTTTAACGTTTTTAATTAATAGGTGGACTCGGCAATCGCATGAATACACATTGTATTGTATCTCACAAGTAATACATATTAATTAGATTGTTTTATAACGCATATTCTTTCCTAAATTCCAACCTCTTTTATCTTATTTTACGAAATACTTGTCCTATCTAGATAACCCTCTATAATGCATTCTACAAGTTACCTGCGAAGGAAAGCTTCGGCACCAGTTTTTCCGACCACATGAGCATGACGTTGATAAATTCGTTTCATTTCTTCGCAGATGTAATGCTTGTGGTATCAATCTTTGGGGAGCTTGAGCGTTTCTGCATTTACCTAATGCAATATGAGAGATTGTGTTTAAGACAAGGAACTTCATAGCCATGTTTTGTTACTTTCGCTTAGTGTCATAATGAACGCTGGAGATTTCTGTAGATTATTAATTAAAAAAAAACTCGGCAATCAATTATAAAAATCTAAACGGTGATCAACATTCTGGCTATAACCAAAGTGTCTTTAATCTACGTATAAATACAAATAGGAGCACTTGTTACTAATATTGTACAGGAGAAAGATCATCTTATTACAAAGAAAATGTTTTACGAGATCACATTTCTCTAACACTATTAGCTACATACATAGTGTATTTTTATACAATCTTAGTATTTCAGCCTTTTGTTTTCTTATCGTGAACATATCACTGGCATACCTTTTCTATCTGTTAACATTGATTATAAGATAGTTAAATTAACTATTCATTAAACTTAGTTCGTACGAGTGGAGACGCATTTGTATCCAACTTCACTACATAGTAGAAACAAAGTCGCTTCCCGCTGTCTGTCTCTATGTATGCTTAAAACTACGCTACAGATTTTAGTGCAGTTTTTTAACAGATGGAGTGATTTAAAAGGAAGGTTTTTATGTATAATACTTGACTAATATGGTAGAGGAACACTGATAATTTTAGATTTTTGACTTTAAGCCGGAACGTAGTTCGCCGGGTTAGCTAGTTAAGTGTAACTCCTGTCTTACTTTTGGTTGATTATTTTATCATGAACGGTGATAAACTAAGTGAATATATACTATCAGGTTAACTATTTGCTTGTTACTTCAGTTTCGTAAAAAAATATACAGTGAAAAATAGTAATATAATCAAATGATTGTATTTGTTGGTGTTGATATTAAATATAAACAATGCTCAAATGCTTGAGACCACATTATAAATTAATTATCTATTATATGTAGACACGTGCTAGTCACAATGTCAAACATTTGTGACGCCGTGACATTACCATGCAATTAGTGATGTGTCATACTAATAACACGGAATAATCAAGTTTCTATTACCACTTTGGGAAACGGTATTCTATTAGAAATAAATAGGCCACAGTCCACCACGCTGACCATTCCATTGACTTCGTTTTGTTTACAAGAAAACCAATTTATATCAGTGAGTAACCGAGTATCGACTTGTGTTAAGACAGACAGCATTAGACGAAAACAAAGCAATGGAACTTTTCAAGCAATTCTACACGTTCTCAATACATTTCACTCAGCGTAGTATGACAAGGAATAAAGCTTAAAAAGTATGGACATGTTTAAATGAAAGCAAATTAAATTTAAATGAATTAATACGGATTTTGTACAACAATTATAAACTATTTTGACAATTTGGAGTTTACTTTTGTCGTACTATTGTATTATGAGTGCACTTCAAATTTCAATTAATGTTGCATCGAATGAAAACTTAATCTGAACCATAATATTCCACAAAACTACAAGACAAGTTTTACGAAATTATTGACTTAAAAACGTGTATTTGTAATAATCAAAAGTATATCACAAATTCTTACTAAGTATAACATACTTAATGTTATAAAATTTACCTATAATTTCTGATTGCTACATTGCGGCTACGTTTATCCGATATCCCGAATGCGAAAATTAATTTATTCGTGAAACTAAGATAAATAAGAACAACAAACATATATATACTACGTTAAATTCGAAATTCGACCGTAATTCAACTCAAAAACTAAACTTGATATTCGATTTAATATTATAAATAACATAATATACAACATAAGGTGGAAAAAAGAGGTATAATTTCCTATGCTGCATTTAAAGCCAACGACGGGTGTTTGAACAAAGATATCTGACATTTTTGACATTATGTGTTTCCATAGAAGGATAATGAACGTTTTGTTTCGTTTATTATATGTGTTATTGTATCAAATGCCTGGTAGTGTGTGTAATGTGTTTTTAATTGATTTTGTGCATATTATATGCGTTATTTAAAAAAAAATATCATCTTGTATTCCTTCTCTACATAAACTATAACCATGCTAATTTTTATACTACTCCGTCCGTGTATTTTTTTTATAAAGGAATCTCAAGTTTTTGCTTCACATATTAATTTATAGATACCTCATATATAGTTTTACTAATAGTTTAGTATTATATAGTATTTTCGTATTATACATCTATATAGAAAAACCCAAGATACACATTCAGGGTCTCAAAACTGTCCGGTGAAAAAGGGCGCTCAATTTCAAAATTGAGCGCTCATTTCAAGTAGTAAAATTTTATTGCTTTTTGCTTAAGCGTTGTAAATACAAATTTAGATCATGGACATAAGGTTGTATTGCAAAAATATATAGTCGTTATGACCATCTATAAATAACTACGTACATTTGACGACCGTTTTATGTGTGCTTTTTGTTCGAGACTGTGTATCTAGTGTATTTCTATATCGATGGTGTATAGGAACAGGAAGTCCTCCACAAACCGTAGCATGTGCTCACAACTCGGATGTAGGTAATAGAGTTACTCGGCAGCGTAACGGGGCTACGTTAAGTGAATTTGTAAATTTGTTTTCGCAAAGCAACGTTATCTGATTGTGAGTTAGCATTGTTAAACCTTTGCAAAGCCTACCTGTATAATGCATTGGATAATTTAAATTCAGGTAATGATATTATTCCATATCCGTTGTAAAATTTAATTTACAAGATTGTAGTAGCTAACGAGCATGTAGCCCACCTGATATTAACTGGTCACTGCCACCCACGAATATCTCTAAAAAACTTCATATTGAACAGGGTTCGCAAAGTGGGGTATGCGAACCCCTAGAGGTTCTCCGTTCGATGGCAGGGGGTTCTCGACAAGATTTACGTTAGAAAAATACAAAATGACTCCATTTTTGACAACAAACAAGCACACCCAATCAAATTAATAGTAGTAAAAATACATTTTTTTTTGGCACTTTTTTGTTACCTTTTATTGAAATAAAAATATTATTTTCTTCAACTCAATTTTATTGTTTTCTTTGGGTGAGATTTAATTAGTTAAGTAAAGGGGTTCGCTGTCACTTGGAAACTTTAACAGGGGTACGTGGAGCCGAAAGTTTGAGAAACTCTGATATAGAACAAGGATTCAATCTGAAGTCAATCACAGATGTGTTGTTACTCCCGAGGACTAAGATGGTCGCCTCATATAGAAGTGTGCGGCAACCACACCCTTCCACCGAAACGCAAGAAGTGTTTTACGCTACAAATAGGTAGAATCACCTAAATAACCTTCAGCTGCTTATTATAATTATTTGTTTTATAATTAGTAACCATATAGCAGTTGCACTAAATTACAATAAATAGTTTTAATCAACTCAATACAAAACTTCATAAAACATAAAATATTAAACATTACAATGAAGAGCCGTGTATCGACCCAAGAAACCGCTAATATTAAAAACAAAGTAGCCCTTTTTGTAACACAATAAGGTTCCCGACATTTTACGTGGATCTAAAGCCATTTGCACAGTATGACACACGGTAGAGTCAATATAATGCAAATGACTTGCCAACGCCCGCTACAAAAAGCGGGCAACCGGGAATTTTATAAAATACAATAAAAATGATCAATCATCATCCCTTCCCGTCATCGACAGGTCCCCGCTTTTATTTCATTGGGGTCCATTTAAAAAAGATTAAAATTTGATGTATCGCCGCTGGGTAAAGCAGTAATTGTTTGTTTACGATTATTGAGCCTTGAAATGTGATCGAGGATTAGGGAAAAGGAATTTTGAATTTGATGAGGATGAAGTAGACTGTAATGTAAAATGGAAAGTTTTATTTTTTATTTTTAACCGACTTTCAAAAAGGTTATCAATTCGTTATCAATTCGTCTGTAAGTTTTTTTATAAGTCTGTATTTTTTTATAAGAATCGCGATTTAGCGTGATATGCCATCTGGTGGTCATTCCCAGCCATGAACAGCTGTAAAGAACTTTATATAGAAAAGATATAGAGTTTACTCCTTAAGAATCGATTTGCATATATAAGGGCCCGGTATGAGAAAAATGTGAGGAGTAAAATCTACTGATGAATGACCTCGTTACGTTTACAGTTCTGATTACAAAATCATTACGTAGAGAAAAGTTTCCTAGTAAGAGACTTGCTTTTCAATTTGGTCGTATTATTTTGACTGAAGTCAATTACGGATGTGTTATTACTTCCAAGTATTATAGTTTCTATGTATACAATAAAAGTGGTGACCACACCTTTGCCCTGAAACGTAAGAACTATTTCATGCTACAAATAAGTGTTAAAGCTGTAATTCTGCGGTGGAACAATACTCATTCCCGTACCTTGGGTACCGTACTTTACATCCTAATATTGTGTGTTTTTATCATATTTTTGAAACGGTTTTTATCGATACATTCATGTCATAGGACCATGGTTTTCGTTTACTTATAGTTTACGACGCTTAATAGAAATGACTAATTGTACTATTAAAACATCAGGTTTTAATAGTACAATTAGTCATATTAAAATTTCTATTCCGCGTCTAACATAGCGTTTAAAACTACAGATATAAGACAGAGAACAGCGCATAGTAAGAATGAAGGAGATATCTTCAGCAAATTTACTTGAATATTTCAAATTACTAGTATTTTTTTCATTTATATGGCATATTTAAGCGATTTCATGGTAAGAGGACCACTATAAACTTACTTATTCAATAAAGAACATTACGACTTGAATAGAATTATTCAGTCAAACTCTTATATTAAAACCATTACTTGGGACATTTTACTTTGAAACTGAACACATATTCGTGTAGATGGCGCTCGATTCGCCGTAACATAAGAGCATAAAGATTTTCGTAAAATAAAATAATTTCGTAACAATTTTTCTCTAAAAGCAACATTATAACACCAACTTGGCGCCGGGTTGAGAAGAGAGTAATTACTTGAAAAGATAAGAAAAAAGATAATGAAAAAGGTTCGTCCGCCCTTGATTAATCTACCCTTCGCTATGTTTCCTGTGAGTTTTGGTAAGCGGATTATTTACGACTTCATTTAATGTACATAAATAAGATAGATAGCGCGATATTATTCGGTTATCTTTTATTTGAAGTTCCGTTATAATTGGTTAATTAATTAATCCATGGTTTTTGATGTAGATATAGGGTTTCCTGAATAGGGGTTTTGCTAATAATTATAGCCTCTGCTTCTACAACCGATGTTGATGTTGTACAGAAAGACATAGGCTCATCTCCTATATTTTTTGTTAAGTCGCTTCCCATGACATCCACGAGTAGAAACAAATAGCTGTAACTTAAGATAGACACCAATCGGAAAAAGTAATTAATAGTGATAGTTCGCGGAAGTACACAGATATTCCTAGTATTTCGTTATATCTAATTATTACTGATTAATCAAAGTGAAATGTCATATTTAATTGCTGCAGAATAAAATATTTTTATATATTTCGGTAATTAGACCAATAAGGACATTTTTCAGCAAATAAAATGAGTCATTGTGGAATTAAAGTTTCATATAGGTACACTCGTCAACCCATTATTGTCCCACTGCTGGGCACGGGTCTTCTCTCGGAATGAGAGAGTTTTAGGTCATAGTCCACCGCGCTGGCCAAGTGCGAATTGGTGAACAATTATGGTGATTTAACTTTTATAATTACTAATTCCTTGTAATATGTTATAAATATGTTATATGGCAATGCGGGTTATAGTAATCAGAACCGTTTAGGTCGACGTAAAAGAATGAAGTTAATAAAGCTTGCAAGGTAGTAGAACCAGTGTAGTTCGACCAGGGAGGTAATTCTTTTATGGGTCAATGTATACGCTTTTATAATAAGCTACCAATTCAAATCAGAAATTTGTCAATCAATAACTTTAAAGTATTTATTAAGATCAAGCTTAGTCGTAAAGCATATTACAAAATTTCTGATTATATAGATGATAAAACAGCTTGGGACTGAAGAAATACAAAGAAAAAATACAAACCCACTGAGTTTCTTGCCGGATCTTCTCAGTTGAGGTCGTGTTCCGATCCGGTGGTAGTGTAAAAAAATATATATAAATGTAACTGACAATTTGTAAGCGCCCCCGAAGGCCTATGCAAAATAAAGACATTTCTTTTCATTTCATTTCATTTCATTTCACTTATTTCTAGCGTAAAGCACTTCTTGCGCGAGGTGGAAGATTACCGACTCACTTTTATATTAGGCGATTATCTCAGTCCTCGGCAGAAGCAGCACATGTGTAATTGATTTCATCTGGAACCCCTGATATATATGAAGTTGATTACAGATGTCCATGAGCGGCAGTGACCACTTACCACCAGGTGGACGGCATGCTCGTTTGCTTCTTCAATCTGTATAAAAAAATAATTAAACGGTCCACCCGTTTTTTTGTCGAAAAATTCCGGAGTCTAATTTCGGGCTGTCCTTAACATAGCGAAAAAAATCTGTGACTGGACGACCTTATCTTTTGCCACTGCCACTTATGGACTCCTCGTTTAATAAAGCTATACATACCCCTACGGTAGGTAATAAATATTTAATTTACTAGAACAGATAATAGTTACATTTTAATATGTAATGGGTAGTTTTTACAATATGCGGTTTTTGATTTTCTTTTTGCAAATATTTCGATAGCGTCGTGGTCACAGCCAAACGAGATGTGTTACTACGGAACTACCATCTAGTAGAATGTATGCTCGTTATTATTTCTATAAAAAAATAAACAACGCATCAAGGAAAAAATTTCAAACGTTAATCAAATAATCAAGATATAGATTTTTTTTCAAATGTGTAGGTACCTAGTGATACCCCAGGATATAATTTTCGTGTTATGGCCAGTCTAAAACTCAGCCATAACACGAAAATTATATCCTGGAAGGTAGGGATGATTTTAATCGTTGCAGTATATTGACCTTTCTCTTTCGCTAGAAAATTGAAATGTGGACCATCATAAAGTTTCATGAAAATTAATTTAGTTATTATCATTGCAATCAGCTTTATAACCCGTCGTCAACCCATTACTGTCCCACTGCTGGGCACAGGTCTTCTCTCGGAATGAGAGAGCTTAGGCCACAGTCCACCGCGCTGGCCAAGTGCGAATTGGTGGACTTCACACATCTTTAAGAACTTTTTTTTTTTAAAGAACTCTAGGGTGTGTAGGTTTCCTCACTATGTTTTCCTTCACCGAAAAGCATTGATAATTGAAGTATAATACGCACATAAATCAGTGGTGCGTTTGAGCCTGGGTTTGAACCTCGGACCTCGCGATCGAGAGGGCAAGTTTTAACCATTAGGCTATCACTGCTCCTATCAGCTTTATAAAGAAGTAACATAATCCGCAAGAATTTTCAAAATACTAAACTACTACTAAATTTTTCAAAATATATGCAATAAAACGGCTAACCCGGATTGTGAGGTCGTACAATGAAACGCTCTCGTAATTATTTGACATTAATTACTAATTCAGTCGGCGGGTAACATTTTTGTTGTTTTAGGTAATTAGGCCGGCTGTTACTGTGTATTTTTAAAATTTCTGCTCATCCTCTTATTTGAGAGAAAACATACACATTCACGAAACATCTGTTCGGAACCGCACAAATGTAGGGTTTTAGTAGGTATGTAGAATGGGTATGGTTTTAAGCTAATATAACCGTAAACTTGATATATTTTAATACATTATGTATTGAAATGTATATTTGCTGTAAAGCGTATTATAAAATTTCTGATTACATAGAAGACAAAACAGCTTGGGACTGAGCAATAATATGCATTACTATAGTATATTTAATAAATGTCAAAGTGTAGCGTATCTTGCCAAACAGGGCTCTCTTTTACTGAACTGTGAGCAAGATACTGGAGCTAACTTTCATTACCATGTAGAAAAAAAACATAATTGTAATAATATTAAAAAAAATGGATATAAATAAGAAAAAAAGACAAACCCGCTGAGTTTCTTGCCGGATCTTCTCAGTTGAGGTCGTATTCCGATCCGGTGGTAGTGTAAGAAAAAAATGTAACTGACAATTTGTAAGTGCCCCCGCAGGCCTATACAAAAAAAAAGACATTTCATTTCATTTCATTTCATTTTTTAAAGATTTTTGTAATTTTTATTATACATATCCTATCTACCTACTGGAAGTAACAACACATGTTAGATCAGATCAAGAAATACTTTGTACTCTATATGAAAAATTAGGTTGAGGAAACTCATGGCGGAGTCAGAACGGTAAAGTTACCAACCTTACTGGTCTGATACGCAATTGGTTTCGGGTTCGGTTTCCCATCAGACAGGTACCTGAATGATGAATTTAGATTACCGATCTGGGTTTAGGTGTTTGAGTGTTTGTCTTTGTGTGTCTCCGTGGCAACCGAGACACAGATAAAATTTAGTTTTTTTTTTGTATAAAACTCAATAGAAACTCCCAAAGTATGCAAAGTTTGTAAATTTAGAGCTACAGTTGTTATTTGTCGACAGTCCATTATCATTGCTTCACTGCCGGGCACAGGTCTTCTCTCAGAATATGGAGTTTTAGGTAGGAGAGAGAGTCTACAATCGAATCGAATTGATAACCTTTACACTCCTTTGAGAAACTTTTATACTAAAAAAAATAACAGCGATAGTTTGTCGCGAAAGTTTGATGACACGGAGCGGTTACCATACCGATCTGACGCACAATGGGTCCCGGGTTCGATTCCCGGCCAGACAGGTATCTGAATGATGAGTTTAGATTCATTTTCTAAGTCTGGGTGTTTGTGTATTCATCTTGTGTGTGCCCGCCCATGACACCCACGACAAAGGAGAAAATCCTATTGCGGGGCTATGAGTGTACAAAGCGTTTCAGTTTTTTAAGTTTCGTTTTATGTGAGAGAAAAAAATACTCAAAAAAATTGAAATTTTTTTCACGGATAGTTTATAGCTTAGATTAACACATAATACTTGTTGCCGGGGTAGACGTGAACTAAATGAGTAAAGCTGTGGAAATAACATAGTACTGTGTTTTTTTTGGATATATAATTCAAACAAAAATGAAACAAACACGTTAGCGGGTTTACGATTAATTGCCTCCGTAAATGAACTCTTACGATCCAAATTCATTACGCATCAAAGGAACGCGAGTATTTATTGACCCAATTACCCAAAAACCGAAGGCTATATACTATAACATTTTATTTACAATCATAATTATTGAATGTAAATTGTGTAAGATTCATTTTAATATTTAACGGGTACTCACGATATGCGGTTTTTGAATCCTTTTCGAATTCTTTTTGCCGATATTTCGAATATTAAAATGTGTCAATTCCGCGATAATATTAGTCTAAAATCATAAAGTGTAAGATTATATGTGTCGGAAATGGCGGTATTGTGGCAACACCGGAATGCCAGCGCCATCTAGTGGCGTTCGATGAAGTTAGGGTTGTACCAGTTTAATGGCCGACACCTCAGTCTATCGTTGACGGTCGGCCGAAGCAGACAACTCTAAAATCATCCCGCGTTCTTAGTGCTACGATTACTTGCCTACTTAATTTAGTTTGATTAATTTAGTGATTGTAACAAGTTTAATTCGGCAATATACTGTGTGTTAAAATCAAGTCTGCAATTTATTCTCGTGCTAACATCAGGAGCCCACAGTAGGTTATCCTGATACGATGAGCGAAAAAGAACCTCCCCCTCCGTCATATGTAATATCAAATGTTTTGAAGTTTATACTTCTTTAGGCGTGTTATGAAAAAATGATGAGAGTGAAATTTAAAGATTCGTCACACAAAAGCCATAGTATGAAGTTGAAATGAAAATGAGAATGAGAATGAAAATGCTATGCAATAGCTTTACTGCGGCAGTTCCCGAGTGTGGTGTGTTTTTTTTTTTATTGAAGTTATACTTCGTTAGGTGCGTTATGAAAAATTTTGAAAATAAAATGTTTAAAAAAAATTATCTTGTATCGCCAAATCGTTAGAAGGTATAACTTCATACCTTCTAACGCGTGAACATCAGAACACACACACTTTTTTATTTATTAAATATGTAACGGGTACACACAATAAACAATTACGATTAAAAATTTAAAAATGCATAGCTTGTTTTGAGTATCGATACAAATAAAATGTATCAATTCAGTGAAAATATTAGTCTAAACTTTTTTTGCTTCTGTCTTTTTATCTAAATTATAACAAAGGACTGAGGTCGGAGATTAACGGTCCTTTATAACATTTTGTTATTAATGACCTGTATGAAATCCAATTAACTATATTTTGAAAATAAAATCATAAAGCTGTTTAATAACACTTAAAACACTAAAACTAACGAGAGTAGAATACTTTTTAGTTAAAGTAACGCACCATTACCGTTATTAGATTGTAACTAAAAGGTAGTAGAGCCTCTCGTAGTTCAGCTTCGGTGAAACCACTGCCACACATACCACTACATAGTATAACAAAGTTGTTTCCCGCCGTCTGTCCCTATATATACTTAAATCTTTAAAAGTATACTACGTATTTTCATGCAGTTTTTATTAGCAATTCAGGAGGAAGGTTTTTATGTATAATAAATATATAACACAGTAGAGAAACACTGACAATTTTAGATTTATGACTTTTAGGCGGAACAAAGTTCGCCGGGTCAACTGGTTTCTTTATAATAACACAGTGCTACACGTATTTCTTTATAATAACATCTGAAATAAAACCCAGATAAAATCAGAGTCTTCAGAGGTCAGCCACAGATGCGTTACTATCCCTAAGGACTAAGAGAATTAAAAACACACACGCTTTCTACGCTCATAGCTCCACAGAAGGATTTTCTCCTATGTCGTGGATACCATGGACACACACAAGAGGAATACACTAACATTCAGACCCAGAACATGAATTTAAACTCATCATTCAAATACCTGTCTGGCCGGGAATCGAACCCGGGACCCATTGCGCGTCCGACCGGTATGGTAACCGCCACGCGGGTCGACAAGATTTATGTGTCTCTAATGTCTAACCTCAGCCTTTAGATCAAAACACGCCAGCACCACCTGGCATTACGAGACAGCGATAGTTGCAAGTAATATTCACAAACAGAATAGCACTAGACAATTGGAGAGACAATTTTGTCAAACTCTTCCAAATGCCTAATCCCTTGAAGCTACAAAATCAGGGGTAAACATTTGGCAGGCTGGGACGAACGGGTGCTATTAAAAGGCAGTAAAGGAGTTCATTACGCCGTCACCAGCGGGACCCTACGTGACTTGAATCTGCTGGATGGGTACACATTAGTGATGTAACAAATGTGTAGTGAATGTTTGCATGTTTTTAAATATACGCATTCACATTAGGAGGAATTGTGCGAATGCTTTGCGATATTGAATTGATGTATGAAAAAAATATCGCCAAATTAATACAAATTTTATTCGAAATTTCGCCAAATTTATATCCTTCGGCACCCTACACCAAGAATTAAAAAAATACGTGCGGCACTCGGGGACCGCCGCGGTAAAGCTATTGCATAGCATTTTTTATTAACTTATGTAATTATAATTATTTATTTATGCAGTATTTTTTTTGATACTATATTTATACTTTCTCACAAACAGCTGCTTACATATTTGTCCGATTTCCTAGCAGCTCATCTCGATCTGTGCGAGCTTCGTACTGTCGTGCCATACACATACACGTTAAGCGAACGCTCGGCCGCGCTACATGGTAAGCTGTGTGGGGGTGTTAGGTGTTTTTCGTTACGGAGTTTCTTGCTTCAGTCGCCGCGATAAAAGCTGTGAAATAGTTTAAAAAACCAACATTAACGCATTCGCGGTCACGTTCGCGAATGTCGGTAAGTTATATTCGTATTCGCATTCGTAAAAGTGAAATAATAACATACGTCACATCACTTGTATATGTAATCTTAAATACAAGTGTTAGTATTGAATATCCGTTTAGAGCTCTATTTTACGCCAGCAAATAAAATATTTACATGCAGATTTTGGTATTGATATAAATATATTTTCATACAGATTTTTAGTATTGATATAAATATAAGTTAGCTTTTTACCCGTCTGCGTTATATGGACAGTACTATTTTTGTACTTACAGATGTCCATTTCCTTGACTATAACCCAAACGGGTTGATGGATTGTGGCATAATAATATGGCATATTATTATGCCATAATCCATCAAGCCGTTTAAAATTGTTTCATTTTGCACAGTGATATTGGCTATATAATTTAAAAAATGACGCCCATAAATATGGAAAATGACATTTTTACTATAATGACATATGGGTATCAAATGTAAATAAATATTACAGTAGGTATTTATAGGATATTATTTTGATGTTAGTAACGAAATGAGTATCCCTTGCTCTATGTGCACTTATACAAATATAGACTTGGCCGGCTTGGTAGACTATAGCTTACTAGTGTCTCCCATTCTACGAGAAGAACGGTGCAAGCATTGCGACAGTAATGGGCTGACTACCACTTAAATCATCAACGTATTGTATGCTATAATCAATGCCATCTTTCTCATAAAGGTACTCAGGGCCAGTGCCCAGGGCCCCCATCCTCAGAGGGCCCCGAAGGGCCGACAATTTTTCTCACATTTAATACCAATATATTATGTTCGAACGCATAACGCTTTTCTCGTTGCACGAAAGTCGTCGGGGCCCTTTTGGAACGTAATGAAAGTACATCATACTTTTTTACATTCCAAAAAGGCCCCAAATTTTTGTGTGCCCAAGGGCCCCAGCAAGGTTTAAGACGGCCCTGACTATAATACACGAGTTCATGCAACTCCCAATCAACGGTATTGGAAAACTCATAAATATCGCTCGCAATTCGTTTAAGTGAGGCGCTTACAGGCCGTATTAAAACAAGAGAAGCTGTCACTAACACGCGCCAAAGCTTAATATAATATGCACTTTATTTTATAACTTTAGCGAGAAATTCTGGTGTTTTATGTAATTGGTTTCTTGGCAACTGAAAGTTGTATTTACCATCAAATTGATTGTACTATTATGTAGATAATGTAAATTTAAAGTTGTGGATAAAGGTATAAATAAAATGAATCCTTTTTTTTGGCGATTTTCCTAGTTCTTAGGAGTAACAAATCTATGATTAGCTTCAAGACGAAACTATGTGGTCTATAGTCTTGGACATGGATTTATAATTCTCAAGAAAGGAGTACGTCACCCCCTTCCTACATCCCCTAGTATAGACGAGAAAAGAAAATATACTTAAAACAAGAAAAAGAATACTACCAATCCTGGTTGTTTTTTTTTTCGACAAATTTCAGAGTATATATATTCTGAAACCCCGCCTCTTTAACCTAAGTTAAGTCTTGTTCACTTTTGGAGTTACTTACATATATTCAATAGCTGTAGTAACCACTTAACATCTGGTAGGTGGACTATCTCACTTACTACTTTTGTCGTCAACCCATTACTGTCCCACTGCTGGGCACGGGTCTTCTCTCGGAATGAGAGAGTAGGCTATAGTCCACCGCGCTGGCGAAGTGCGAATTGGTGGACTTCACACATCTCCGAGGACAATTTTTTTTAAAGAACTCTCGGGTGTGTAGGTTTCCTCACGATGTTTTCCTTCACCGAAAAGGAGTCATAATTAATTTCGCACGCACATAATTTTAGAAAAATCTGTGGTCCATGCCTGGGTTTGAACGTCGGTCCCTCAACCTCCCGTTTGAGAGGGCAAGTTTCAACTATTAGGCTATCACTTACTACTTAATTCATGTAAAAGAAAGGTCCGTGTTCAGCAATGGAGTGACAATGACAAGATGAAAATAATAATTTAAATTCTTGTTTATTTTATATATGTTAGTTTCATAGGTTCACCTCTTGCTCATAAATCTGAGCGGGATAGAAAATCTTTTTGGATCCCGCCCAAGAACAATTTGAGATGTTTTACACGGCACGTTTAAACCCCGTCTAAAGAAGCGTTGCATTACAGAAAATCTTCCAAATGGAGTGGATGTGAGCACGATAGCATACATAATATAAATATTAATATTCTGACAAGAGGAACGATAGTTGATTGTAACCTTACCTGAATAATAAAACAAATTAAAAAAAAGGGCGGTTCTCGGGCACTGCCTGGGGAAGCGAATAGTCTTGTTGTACTCGTGTTATTGATTGGCGAGGAGGTAACACGGGGGTTTTGAGTCTCATGGGTACCCATACAGCTCTAAAGACGGTAAGTAACTTGATATTCATATTATTTATTATAATCATTCCATATTACATAAATTTAAATATCGACGGGCCCCTAGAACAAAAGTTACCAATTACAGTAAAAATTACCAATTTACAGTATGAAGCTTAGAAGTTTTGTGGACATACAAACATTGATTACTTACGCCAAGAAAGACCATCTATGGACAATCAATGTAATAGCTATTTAGGAACTTATTAACTAAGTTTCTAATTAGCTATTACAATCAACAAAGCTTCATACTGTTAATTGGTAATTTTTCATATACGATTTTGTTCTAGGGGCTCGTCGATATGTCTGGTGCTAATCTTTCAATCTCCAATGTACACGTGCAAAAAGATGAAATATCCTTCAGTCCTTCCTATATCATTTAAAGAGACCAGTTAACCGAATTAGACAAACAAGGGTCCAGTAGGAGAACTTAAAGAGGGTAGTAAAGCACGAATACAAAAGTAGAAAGATTCAAAGCCAACTGTATTTTTTTTTTAAAGTGGGTAATCCTCATGGATACCCAGCTACCCGGGGCGGCAGCTGGGTTATGCCGGACTCTTACCGGCTAAACCCCCACTGTGTTTTCTACTCGCACCGTACGGCAGGAACACGGGTAAGCTTTCGCAGTCCTCCGCGAACCCGCCGGTGCCTGGCCGCTCCCGCAGCCCCTCCCCGCGTAGAGCATAAAGCTTCCCTCCAACAGCAAGGCGCGACAGAAAACACAAAGGCGCGCCTTACCTCCAAGGCCCCATCCGCAGGGCGACGGTCCAACCCCGAGATCGCAACCCAGGGGCCGTGGGCATGGCAAGCCGACACCCGCAAGGCATCCCTACAGGCATCGACCCCCCACACCCAGCGGCGGATCCGTTCTTTGGTTCCGCCGCAAACCACCAAACGGCCGCAGAGGATAGGGAGGACGGCAACGACACACCGCATCTCCTCTTCCTCTGCGGCCCCACCGCCAACGCATCTGACGGTGCGCCCCCGTTCGGTCGCGGGAGATAGGGTGCACGGCCGTTGCCGTTACACACCGATACACCTCTCCTCCCGCGACCCCTCCTGGCTGCAGAGGCCAGAAAACACCGACCTCCACAGCCCCCTCGGATGCGTCCGGAGCGGGCCCTCAGCCAAGCCTGCTCGAAGCGTCCCCTCCCTGGGATCCCTCTTGGCTTCACCGCAGCGCCCCCAGCCACGGTTACTGAGCCCCCTCACCACGACAAGGTGGAGATCCCTTCGAGGGGGAAAGCCAACTGTATACTATAACACTAGAAAGACACAAATTTATATTGCTGTACCAACGAATTCCATTATGTATTGAAAAGCGGTTTTTATTTTATTTTTGTCGATATTTCCATCCAATTTCACCGTGACCACGATTGAGCTTCAAGGAGTTTCCATGACCCATGTAACCGCTTTAGAATTTTCACTAATATTATCGCAGAATTCATACATATTAATATTTAATGGGCACGACGACCCGCGTGGCGCAGCGGTTATGATACCGGTCTGACGCGCAATGGGTCTCGGGTTCGATTCCCGGCCAGACAGGTGTCTAAATGATGAGTTTAGATTCCTGTTCTGGGTCTGGGTGTTAGTGTATTCGTATTGTGTGTGTCCATGGAACCCACGACACAGGAGAAAATCCTACTGTGGGGCTATGAGTGTAGAAAGCGTGCGTGTATGTGTTACGCATAATATGTTTCAATTCCGCGATAATATAAACCTAAATTCTATTCAATTGTAAAATGCACCAAATAACACATCACCATATCACATATAGCAACGTTACAACTTTTATTCAACGCAACTCGCATGTATTCGACTTCGCATTCCTGAAAGTATCTTTATGAAACATTCCTCAAGGTACTCCCTCGAGTATTGTCTTACAAGTATGTCGGCAGGATTTTCGTTTCCACGCAAGAGATGCTACGTGATATTGGATGTCGTATGACGCTTAGGCATGTGGGTAAATAAAAAATGGGCTCGTTTGTATGTGATTTACAGTTGGCATTTCTTGTCATGACATTTTTACTGCGGTGTAACTGTTAAAGCTGGTAGAAAAATGTGGTATGACTCCGAAGACACCACTGTTACATGTGCTTATACCTTTTTTTTTCGAGGGCGAAATCTTTAAAAGGTACCCGACGCCGTGGGAGCAACGCCGGGTTATGTGGGATTTTTACCTCACTAAAACCCTCCCGGTGGCCATCCTCAGCTCTGCGTGGAGAACTCCGGGATCTCCAATGGGACACAACCGGAATCCTCCGAGCGCGATATCCCTTCGGGCTTTTGCCAGTGAGCATTGTACTCACTGCGCCTCCTGGTGTTTATGACAGCATGTGGCCACACATGCCATTGTTCTACACGGAGTCGTTTGGCTGGACGGTCCGAGCTCCCACTCTTACCGCCCGCAATCCCGGAAGCCCCTTTTAGTCGCCTCTTACGACAGGCAGGGGATACCTTAGCCCTATACTGATCCCGGAATTACAGGGATAACATGTGCTTATTTAAACTCGTACCTAGCGACAGTCGTATCAAGGGATACTTATGGCAAGCGACTTAGTCCTCAGGGGTAGGTTCGGTTAGGGGTTAATTACACATGACCAGAGGCAGTACTTATTACCACTAAAAAAAAAACATTTTTTACGTAGAAAAATCTAAGTTGAATAGACCTGGTTTTATAAAGTAATTAGAAGTCGCAAATAACATTTGATAAAGGTAATTGTAATATAATTTTCACAAACTGGCACATAGATTTGCGCTTGGTTTCAAAATCTTTGTTTTTTGTTGATTGATTATGATTTTATACCTATTTAGCTTCGTTCATTTGAAGTATTAGATTGAATACATTTAATATCTAATCAAATAGTAATGTCTTGACCTTTCAGTCACAAATAGTATCCAAATTACGAAGAAAACTTTTAAATCAAACGGAACTACGTAATTAACTCATTCCGTTGTCGTCTCGTGATCGTCTCTTACATATAAATCAGATTCTGCTCGATCCAAAACCGATTTCTGTGATAAATGGTAGGTCAAAGACTGTGAGGACAACGCACTTCGTGAAAGTTTTTATGCCGCTTATTGATGAGTTGAGAAGCGTGTCATTGAATCTTATGAGGGTAAAGGACGATACAAGGGGAATAATTATTTATACTCTCTATTTATATTAGCTAGCAGAAGTCAGGCTTGTGGTTGTTACTCGAACTCTCAATCGGAACGTCCGAGGTTGAAATCCCGGGCAAGCCTGTGTTTTTTTAATTATGTGCGTAGTAGAAAGTAGTTATTACCGCTTTACGGTTCAGGAAAAAATCGTGCAAACCTATATGACGTAGATGTCTTAAAAAAAGTACTCATAGGTATCTACAGAATCAATTCTCACTTTGCCAGGGCAGTGGCCAGAAACAGTCTTAACCCAAGAGGAGATGCATGTTTGGCAAAGCGAGATCTCCCGCCAGGCTAGGTGATCATGCCTGGGAAGCTGCCGTGCTCCGACAGTCATTGTTTGGAACTTATATATATTCATGGTATTGAGAATACTTCGATAGCGTGTTTCAGAATAGCACCATCTCCTGACAAGTTGCGGGAGGTTGTCACACATGCCCAATAGTGTGATAATAATGGAATGACGATAAGTAAACTGATTTTAGACTAATATCATCGAACAATTGACAAATTATAATACTTAACGGGTACTCACGATATGCGGTTTTTGAATCCATTTCGAATTATTTTTGTATAAGTAATATAAGTAAACTTTTTACTGTTTCTACCCCGCATAATTTAAAATACAAAGACAAATACAAATGAACTTCTTTGAGTCCTCTGAGCGTGTTACTCTATCGGGTAGGAACCCTGAAGCGGTGGGAACCCTGAAGAAAATTAACCAAAAAAATAAAGGCAATAAATATCATCATTACAAACTACAGAAATGAGAGCCTAATTTCCGGAAAATATCTATTTCCGTAACTTAAATATCCTGTTAAGAAATACCTGGAGAATATTTTTGACGTCGCATAAAATCTAGCTCGCTCAGAATTCACTTTAAAGTTACGCGTGAGCAAATGCACGGTGATTTGAAACCGGCTCCTGCTTCAATAGGATTGTGCTACGAATGCTACATTTCACAGCTTGAGCTCAGTGTACACTAGGACGTTTTTATTACTGACATATTTTTCTTTAATTGGCAACCGGTTTTTGAACGGCTAAAATAAGACAACAGATGAAAAAGAATTCATTATCAATTTAAATAGAAAAACATTTATATGTTAATTTTCATTACAAACAATAGCAATGAAAGCGTAACTTTCGGGTAATATCTGTTTCTGTAACTTTATGAAATGGAACATGTTTGAGGTGGCATAAAATCTAGCTCACTTTAACGCTTTAAATATACCCGTAAGCAAATACATGGCGATTTGAAAATTACTCCTGCTACAGTTCCTACTGTAGCAGGAGTACAATCCTTTGTGCTACGAATGCTACGTTTCACAGCTTGAGCTCAGCGTACAGTAGGACGTGTTTATTACTGACATATTTTTTTTATTTGCCTCCCGGTTTTTGATCTGCTAAAATAAAACAACATCTACATTATTGATGAAAAAGAATTCAGTATTCAATTAAATAGAAAAACATTTTTATTATATTTTTCATCACAAATAATAGCAATGATAGCGAAACTTTCGGGTTTATATTTGTTTCTGTAACTTTATGAAATGCCTCGGAAATATGTTCGTCGTAGCATAAAATCTAGCTCACTTTAAAGTTTTAAATATACGCGTGAGCAAATACACGATTTGAAACCGGTTCCTCGTTCAATATTATTGTGCTACAAATGCTACGTTTCACAGCTTGAGCTCAGCGTACACTAGGACGTGTCTACTGGCATTTTTTTAATTTGCCACCCGCTTTTTGAACGGCTAAAATAAGACAGCATCTACATTATTGATGAAAAATAATTTATTATTAATTTAAATAGAAAAACATTTATGTTTTATTTTTCATTATATCATAAACAATAGCAATGAAAGCGTAAATTTCGGGTTTAAATCTGTTTCTGTAACTTTATGAAAAGCATTGGGAACATTTTTGACGACTCATAAAATTTAGCTAGCTCAGAATTCACTTCATGTTACGCGTGAGCAGATGCACAGTGATTTGAAACCGGCTCTTGCTTCAATAGGACTGGGCTAATCCTTCGTGTCACAATTTAAACTCGACGTATATAAAAGCAAAATAAAATTTACTGCCATATTCATAATTTTTTTATTTCTTTGTTTAAGTATAAATTAATGTGAAAAAACGCTAGGTAAAATAAAATAGGGTGACTGCATAATCAATTACGTTCACAGACTTAAAATAATACTTATATAATACATGATTTGCAATAAGAATTTGATCACATCCAAAAATATTCGATCAAACTACACGATCCTACCACCTACCTACCACCTGGTAAATTGTGTTATGTTGTCCTTTACTGTTAAAAATAAACACGTCATCTTAAGCTAAAAACAATTATTTTAATTACTAGCTGTCTCGATAAACGTTGTTTTGCCATATAAAAAATAAAAAAAAACGTTAAGGGTGGACAACCCTTAAGGGGTATGAAAAATAGATGTTGGCCGATTCTCAGACCTACTGAATAAGCATATAAAATTTGGTAAAAATCGGTCAAGGCGTTTCGGAGGAGTATGGCAACAAAAACTGTGACACGAGAATTTTATATATTAGATAAGTCTATTTAATTTGTGTCAAAAAAAATCTTGTGTGCGTCAATCGTTACAACCAAGTGTAGTTTGTCAAAGAATATATGGCAAATGTATCTTTTATTGTCAAAGGGCTTACATATCAGGGAATAGGAAATCAGGACCTACATTAACATTTCCGTTATAGATCACTGGATACTGACAGTGGAATCGGTATTTCATTTTCTGGATGTCGCTTTTCCTTTCATTCTAAGCTTAGGTAAAATCTATTTCTCAACTTATACGTTTCCCTTTTTAGATTGTCGTATATTTTATTGATGATTTTTTTTTACATCAACAATTCTTAATGTTGTTTTGAACTGAGACATTGTTGTAGAGATTTCAAACAGTAACAGCTGTAACATGTTCTTGATTTCAATACTTTGCTTAGATCACTTTAAGTAACGGATGGTAGCTTGAAACATATTTCATCACGTTGCTCTAGGGCAGATTGTATGCTTTAAATATTACAAGCTTATTCTTGCTTCGACTGATTTTTGTTTTCCTATTTTTTACGTAAATAGGCCGTAAAATTGTCTGCCTTACCGTTGAGTAGTCTCTGTTATTGTATGTGGACTATTTGGTCAAACAAATATAATTTGGTGATGCATTCTGTATGAAAAGGCTGACAGTACTCCTGCATCATTAAGGTTAAGGTTTTTGAAATGAGTTTGTTCATTTTGTCATCTCCGGAACTATGTAATGTATTGCAAATAATACGTATCACAGTCACATAGTTTAGTCTACTTACATGTGTTATTAGGCTTGAACAGTTAAATGTGAACTTATTAATCAATGATTCTGTTCATTAAACTCATAATATATACGGAAGGGCCAAATGACTAAATTTTATGGTTTAGGCTAGCAGTAAGCCTGTATCATGATCGAGTCAATTTTTCATAAGAATCAGATCGGTAGAAGCTGAGTTATATCAAATTATGTAAAAAACGCGAGGAGAGGTGGTGGTTTCTACGCTATAACTCGAAAAATAAGCATCACAGCATATGTACATATGTCTTAAAAAAAGTCGTGTGATGAAATTCCCTATCGAATGGAAAAAATCGCTCCAGAAACACCCAAGTTAACGAATCGTTCAGTCATATCTTGCCCGATTTCCACTGACTTGTTATACACACATGCCTTTATTTTTCTCAGATTTTTTTGTTCAATCGTAATAAAATATAGCCTACAGCACTCCTAAATAGTGTAGCTTTCTGATCGTGAAATAGTTTTAATGATCGGTTCAGTATTTCCCAAGACTACCCGTTATGAACAAACAATCAATGTTATAAACTTTACCTCTTTATAATATTAAGTGTACATTAAATTGAGAACCATGTCCTTACAACTCTACGAAAATTCCAAATAAAATTGGAAGACTTGAAGTTAATCACAGATGTTATATCTCTGGTGACTTCTGGGACGTCTCATATCTGAACAATCATTAAGCCTCCAAAACCCACCCTTATTGTTTCATAGTCCTTCGTTTGCAATGTACCAAGGGTTTTATTTAAGCCGTTTCTAACTTCCAAGCAAACAAAGGGCGTTAATTATTTCGACAGAAATACCATTAGTCTTGATGAAAGTTATTCTTTGTCAAGGCGCCTTCGTTTGTGAAATATTTATTGACGAGACTGTATTCCAAGTATTCAAGAGACAAGAACATGCATTTTGAATTGGAATTTAGCTGCCAATTCTCTGTTTATTAAAATTTACCACGTAAAATTTATTTCAAATTAGATATGAAGTTTTATTTAAGGCAACGGTTTTTTATTTATCCCTTTCGCTGTGTCCAAGTTCTTAATAAAATATAGATATATCTTTACTGGCAAAGTAGGTTACTTTACGTTGGTAACTTTTATTTTATAATAATGAAGTACCAAACGAACATGCAGTCCATCTGATTGTAAGTGGTCACCGTTGCATATGGACATCTGTAAGCAACTTCATATAGAACATAGGTTCTATCTAAAGTCAATCACAGATGTGTTGCTACAAGGACTAGGATGGTCGCCTTATATAAAAGTGTGCCGGCAACCACACCTTTCCATCGAAACGCAAGGAATGCTTCACGTTAGAAATAGGTGTGGAGGTGGTACTTCCCCGGTCGAACTACACTGGTTCTACCACCTTCAAAACTCTTGTTAGTTGCTTCATTTGTTTCTGATTTTGTTTGACACTTATTCTCTAGTGAAAGTTAATTCACTAAATACAGATAGAGAGACGGGATTGTATTGAATGATAAGTCTATTCACAAAAACATCATTTGCAAATCTGGATTGGTTTGTTTATTGTTTCGTCCTTTTTATTCTGGAAAATGATTATGAGAGTTTCGTACAATCTAAGTTTTTTTTCATTTATTTTATAACTCTTTTTTATTTTATTATTTAAAGTACACTTGTCCAATCTTATTAATTTTATAAATGCGAATTTTGGTAAGGATGTGTGTTTGTTACTTTTTCACTCAAAATATACAAATCGCATTACACGAAATTTAACACATAGAGAATTTATGACCTGGATTAATACAAAACGGATATATGCTAGTATTTAATATTTATACAATTGTTACCGAAATGTTATAAACCTGTAAGTAAAAGTTACACTGAAATGAAATCGCATTTTAATTCACGCCGTACTTCAAAGAGAAAAGAAAACAATTATATTAAGTTTTTATGTCAGTAGCAACGGAAGTATCGGATTCATTAAACTTTTTTTTTTTTTTGTTCTCGAGGGGGAAACCTTCAAAAGGTACCCGACGCCGTGGGAGCGACGCAGGGTTATGTGGGATTTTTACCGCACTAAAACCCCCCCGGTGGCCGTCCTCGGCGCTATAAAGAGGACTCCGGGAACTCGGTCCGACCGCAACCAGAATCCTCTGAGCGCGTTGCCCCATCGGGCTCCTCTCAGATGGGCGGCTGGGCCCACCGCCCCGTCTAGTCTTTACGACGGTATGTGACCACATATACCGCCGTCCTTCTCGGGATCGTCTGACCGAACGGTTCGAGCTCCCACTCTAGCCGCCTGCAACCCCGGAAGCCCCTTTTAGTCGCCTCTTACGACAGGCAGAGGATACCGTAGCCCTATTCTGATCCCGGAACTACAGGGACGAGGCGCCGTTGCCGGCGGCCGCAGCGGATCCTTCTCCGAGAGGGTTCAGCGCGCTCTCTGGCCCTTTCGGCGTCTTCCTTCGCTGACGGATTCATTAAACTTACGCTAAGAACTCACGGAGCGATTTTCACCCGCGGCCGCCGCGGTTGCGGATCCGCAGCTTCTGTAGGATGCAGATATAAATGTAAAAAATTAAAGCAAATCTCACGATGCGTTTTACGCCCGCGATGTGCGCGGTTGTTTGCGGGTCCCGTGATTGGTCTCGTGAGTTTATAAATAAAACCGCAGTTCCACCACCGCGGCGGGCACGGGACAAAAACGCTCCGTGAGTCCTTAGCCTTACACTCATATCATGAAACACGTAAATTATCCGCGTCTACTATTGAGCTATTAATAGAATAAAGGAACGTAAAAAAAAGCTTTCTATTAAAATCGGTATGATCGTTTATGTAAGTTGTAAAGAAATCGCCAAGTTGTTCTTCGTTGAAGTTTAGCTCGCAACATGAAGCCTTTGTAAATAGTAAGCAAGTTTATTATAGATGCTCTCAACTACACGAAGACATACTTGAACAAACTTGTATGCGTACGACGTGAAATAAAGATCGGCACTGGTTATGAAGGGAAAGTTCTTTTAATCTTAATATTTCTATCTTAATGTTTATGTCACACACTTTTCCAGTTATTTGTTGGGTTTGGTTGTTAGTGCCGTATATTTTCTTTGATTTTTGAAATATAAGTTAAGGTTTACATTTTATTCCTATATTTTTTTAAAAATCGCGAACTCACGGTTGTTTCTTTATTACCACACTTTACAATTACAACATAACGCGTAATACTGCTTTTATAAAACAGAAATAAGTATGGCGCTGATGTCTCTGGAACCGACCTAAGCAAGTTACTACCAAACTTAAGCTTTCAAAAGATACAATTAATATTCTTCTGTACAGATCCTTTTTTTATTGTCATCGAGGGGAAAACCTTCCAAACGTACCCGACGACGTGGGAGCAATGCCGGGTTATGTGGGATTTTTACCTCACTAAAATCTCTCTGGTCCGTCCACAGCGTTTCGTGGTGGATTCTGGGATCTCAAATGGAACACAACCGGACTCCTCCGATTGCGACGCCCCCTTCGGGCTCTAATGAGCATTGTTACTCACTGCGCCTCCTGGTGTTAAGGACGGCATGTGACCCCACATGCTATCGTCCTACACGGGGCTGCTAGTCTGGGCGGTTCGAGCTACCACTCTTACCGCCCGCAACCCCGTAAGCCCCTTTTAGTCGCCTCTTACGACAGGCAGGGATTACCGTAACCCTGTTCTGATCCCGGAACTTCAATGTGGGCAGATATGACTTAATATCAAATGATTTGCCTCCTAGTTCGCTGCTATTATACGAAAAGGTGGTAAAAACTTACAAGTCGTAAAGTACTGAGCTTGTAACAAGATTTCAGAGTTCTTCCACGTTGAAGTTGTTTCAACTTGATTCAAGTCTTTGTAAATACTAGAACAGAACAACTTAGAACAAGTTTAGAACTCAGCAACCAACGATACATGCGCTTTGAGAACATAAAGCTTAAACTTGGCGTAAGCACTACCGTGCTACCAAGTAGTGCTTGAATGTTTATTTAGTAAAATTGTAATATGGTATTTTATATTCAGTTCTAGGTAAGTAATACAGAATTTTATTTCACTACAAAGTTTTTTTCCTTTATGGGGAAGATAGGAACGCAAAGGAAACTGTGTGACATAATTATGTACTTTTTTATTTATAACATTTGGCTGCTTTATATGAATAACGTTTGTGATAAATTAAGTGACGTGTACCTTTTCGCACTTAGCCAGTGGGTGGACTATAGTCTAAAACTCTTACATTCTGAGTGGAGTGAAATTAGACATAACATCAATAAATTAATCACATAAAACATTTGGCAAGAATCTACCTAAAAACCTGTTTATAAAATTTCGATAGAGGCGAATTTCCTGAAATCCCACCTCTAAAGGAAATTATTGTTGGTCAAACACTTGTTAGACAGTCTGCGAGTCTGCGAGTACGAAGTCGCAGGCAACAGTTAGTATAAGATAAATCATTTTATAGAGCACTAGTTGACCCGGGCAACTTCGTTCCGACTAAAAGTCAAAAATCTAAAATGATCAGCGTCTCTCCAGTATATTATACATAAAAACCTTCTTCTTGAATCACTCTATCTATTAAAAAAACTGCATTAACATCCGAAGCGTAGTTTTAAAGATCTAAGCATACATAGGGACAGACAGCGAGAAGCCACTTTGTTTTTTTTTTGACAGCGCGGTGGACTATAGGTAGCCTAAAATTTTCTCATTCTAATTGGAAATAATAGATTGACGACTTAAATGTAACATAATTAAACCATCAAGTTTAATTATGTAAATAGGAGAGATTAAAAATAACGTATATCATTAAAAAATACTGTGTTTGTAAAATTTTAGCACAAGATTTTTTTGAAATTACACCATCACTACTACTACACCAACACAAAATAAATACACCAGAAACATCGCGAGCTTATGAATAACAATTTTGCTAAAGATCATCACATGAACAAATGAATAGTTTACGATTGTATAAAGGACAAACAGACAAATATTCATTTTTATATATAAGAAGATGTTTTATGGCCAACGCGGACGAAGTCGCAGACAACAGTTAGTGTAAGATAAACCATTCTATAAAGCATGCATAATTGTTGAACGTTGAGCAGAAATAACGATAGAGCCCTAAGCGAGTTTAAACTGTACCTGTTGATGTCGGATTGGTGCCAAGTGGAATAAATCCGCGCTAGTCGCGACCGAACTATGAATGGCTTAGCTAATTCTCTGATGTATTATCGTCGGGTGATGGCAACTTGAACGTTTTTACAAAGATTTTAATAAAAACGTCATATAAATTTAGATTTACTCATTTATCATTATAAACTAAAATACTTTTATTGTTAAATAAATATGCTTTATTGGATTTTTAACATTTGTATATCGTTTAATCAGCTTCACATTCAGTTATTTTTGGTTTTATGATAGAAAATACGTGTATGCTGGATCACAATTTAATTATTTTAATCCAAACAAACGTTATAATAGAGGGGAAATAAATTTACTTACATTTGAATGTATTTAATTGTAAGATTTACCTTTTTTAATCATACTAAAAGTTATTACTTATTCTAAGTACTTACAAAGAAATTGATTAAAATCTGCCTTGTAAATTATTGTGTTACTTTTGTGTACAATTTGCGTCATTTATTTATTTTTTCTCTTACTTTTTATCACTACACTACTCCATAGACACCCTATCATTTTCCGGCCCCGCTTTATTTATCTGTGTTGTTCTTTCATCATAAAACACCCCAATAAAATCCTGTATAGATTACGTGACAACCACTCCAATGAACGATGCACTACCCAATTTATGTTGTACCTGTTGATACTGGATTGGTGCCAAGAGGAATAAATCCGTACGTACCGGATAGTCCAGTGACTTGAGTTCGACCTTGTAATCCAAGTTCGAATTCTTTTTTAAGCTATTGCATAGCTTTTATCGCGGGCTTTGAGCACGGCAACAGAATCAAGAAATTCCGTAACGAAAAGAACCTAACATCCCCCACTTCGCCCACCATGTAGCGCGGCCGAGCGTTCGCTTAAGGTGTATGTATTTGGTACGACAGTAAGAAGCTCGCCCGGATCGAGACGAAATCGGACGAATATGTTAGCAGTTGTTTGTGAGAAAGTGTATAGTATCAAAGAAAAAAACTTGAATTAAAATCAAAGAAAAAAAATACTGCATAAATAAATAAATAATTATATTTGCACGAGTTGATAAAAAATGCTATGTAATAGCTTTACCTCGGCAATCCTCGAATGCCGCACGTTTTTTTTACCTGATAGAAGTAGCAAACGAGTGTGCGACTTCACCGGTCGCACTACACTTTTGGTGCCTTGGTAGAACCAGAGTAGTGCGACCGGTGAAGTACCACCGCCATACCTATTTCTAGCGTGAAGCCTTTCTTACGTTTCGATGGAAGGGTGTGGATGCCGGCACACTTTTATATGAGGTGACCATCATAGTCATCGGGAGTAGCATCGCATCTTTGATGGACTTCAGATAGAACCCATATTCTGTATGAAGTTGCTTACAGTTGTCCTTGGACGGCAGTGACCATTTACCATCAGGTGGACTGCATGCTCGTTTGTTACTTTAATCAGATAAAAAAATATGAGGTTACCTTCTAAGTCCTCGGGAGTAGCAACTCGTCAGATATAACCCCTGTTATGAAGATATATAGGTACAGATGCCCATATGCAGCAGTTCCCAATTACCGTTAGGTGAAGTATATGCTCGTTTGATATATACCTTTATTTTTTAAGTGGGTAATCCTCATGGATACCCAGCCACCCGGGGCGGCAGCTGGGTTATGCCGGACTCTTACCGGCTACACCCCCACTGTGTTTTCTCCTCGCACCGTACGGCGGGAACACGGGTAAGCTTTCGCAGTCCCTCCTCGCGTGGAGCATAAAGCGTCCAACAGCAAGGCGCGCCAGAAAACACAAAGGCGCGCCTTACCTCCAAGGCCCCATCCGCAGGGCGACGGTCCAACCCCGAGGCCGCCACTCAGGGGCCGTGGGCATGGCAAGGCGACACCCACATGGCATCCCTACAGGCATGGACCCCCCACACCCAGCGGCGGATCCGTTCTTTGGTTCCGCCGCAAACCACCAAACGGCCGCAGAGGATAGGGAGGACGGCAACGACACACCGCATCTCCTCTTCCTCTGCGGCTCCACCGCCAACGCATCTGACGGTGCGCCCCCGTTCGGTCGCGGGAGATAGGGTGCACGCCAACGACACACCGAGATACTTCTCCTCTCGCGACCCCTCCTGGCTGCAGAGGCCAGAAAACACCGACCTCCACAGCCCCCTCGGATACTGGGATCCCTCAGCTACCTGGGATCCCTCTTGGCTTCACCGCGGCGCCCTCAGCCACGGTTACTAAGCCCCCTCACCACGACAAGGTGGAGATCCCTTCGAGGGGGCGTTTGATATATACCTATATACTTCAACTAAATATATACTTCAACTAGTTGACCCGGCCAAATTTGTTCCGCCTAAAAGTCAAAAATCTAAAATTATCAGTGCTCCGCCACTATATTATGCATTTATTACACATAAAAACGTTACTCTTGAATCAGTAAGTTACAGTGGTAACTATTAAAAAAAAACTGCATTAAAATCTGTTGCGTAATTTTAAAGATAGAAGCATTCATAGGGACAGACAGCGGAATGCAACTTTGTTTTATACTATGTAGTGATGTAATTAAAATGTACCTAATTAAAAATATAAAAATAGGCAAAAAAGGTGCTATGAAAATGAGCATAAACGCTTTCCACACTAATAGCCCCACAGTAGCATTTTCTCCTGTGTCGTGGGTACCATGGACACCCACAAAAACGAATACACAAACACCCAGACCCAGAATCTAATCTAAACTCATCATTTAGATACCTGTCTGGCCGGGACCGGGACCCACTGCGTGTCAGACCGGTATGGAAACCGCTGCGCCACGCGGATCGTCGCATAAGGTTTTTAATCTTTTTGTATCACCCTTAAATAACTTTTCTTGAGGAATGTCATAACGCCCTTGGGCATGTCCTGAGAGACAGTTCAATTATAAAGGAAAAAATAGCGTCATAAAATCAATTTACTACATAATGTATGTACACTATAATTTATAACAATAACGATATAAATTTAAACATACACACACATAAATTTAAATCATTTTTCAAACGAATAAACTAATCTTCAATTATTAAAAATGCAATATTGCCCGAAGCTCAGCTTAATGCCCACTTGTACGGAACACGGAAGCTCTAGAGAGCCTCTGCAGGCTCTACACATATTAATATTACGTTATCAAGCTAAAGTGCTTCAGTATATTGGAATTTCTAAACATGGTCTACGCATTATATTGAGGTAACTTTTTATCCAGTACGTAACGTAAAGTATTAACTACACCTACTTATGGAAAAAACATTTTTTCGGTTTGATTGTCTGTCTTCCTGTTTGTGTATTCTGACTAATGTCTAAAAATTCGTTTTAACAGGAGTTTCTCTGGCAGATAGTTGATGTTATATAAAGTAACTGGAAATAATAAGCTATAAAAATAAATAAGATAAGAAGGGTAACGTTTTTCCAACATACGTATGTCTGTATGTATGTATCTTGTTTTGATGGATTGTATGACATATCATTTAAAACGACTTAATTGTGAGAGTGACATAGGCAATATTCATATAATTGAAGTGAAACTTCTTTATCGGGGTTGTTGAAGTGATGAAACTTCTTTATCGGGGTTGGAAAAAATTTTTGTGTAACATTTTTTCGTTACGCGCCATCTTTATCTGTTACGCGCCATCTTTTTTTATTTTTCGTTACGCGCCATCTTTTTCTGTTACGCGCCATCTTTTTATTTTTAAATGTGGGACCTCCAGTCAGAGAAAAGGAGGTGAGGGATGATTTCTTTTGGTTATCATGGCAATATGGGTTATATTATATAGATGTCGAGATACTTTCATAAGCGGTTGAATCCACGAAAATAATCAAAGATAACGAAAAGAATCAATGATAACAAAATGTTATTGACCAGATCTCGTGGTACGTTATCGGGGGCTTTATGGACTATTTGAAAATACCCGTTAAAAGTTGGATACCGAACGGAGTTCCAAGATACATTATTCGAAATCATACTCCCTGTAGCAGTAGAAGCAACCTTTTGCAGGTGGTAGAACCAATTATTTTGATCAGTGAGGTACCACCACCACACTTATTTCTAGTATGAAGCAGTTTTTGCGTTTCGATTTGAAGGGTGTGGTTGCCGGCTCACTTTTATTTTATTTATTTATTTCAGGCTACAAAGGCCCATATAAAGTAATACACAAATACATGTAAGCAATATAACAAATTAATTTTTAAAACATAATAAAATAATGATAATATACAAAATAGAAATATAAAATATTACAATACTATAAATAAACAATATTTAAAATTTAAGTAGCACGAATATGCGGCGTCATGTTTTATTTGAGGCGACCATCTTAGTTCTTGGGAGTACCAACGCTTCTCTTTGACTTTGGATAGAACCTCCGTTATATATGAAGCAGGGATGTTGCGGATACCTATTTTTTCACATCCGCGAATGTAAATGCGGATGCGGATTTTGAGGGCTTACATTCGCGGATGCGGATGCGGATGCAGATGTCTAAATCTATGCGGAAGCTCCGCATTTGCGGATGCGGACGCGAATATTCGCAACATCCCTGATATGAAGTTGCTTACAAATGTCCATGGGCGGCAGCGACCACTTACCATCAGTTGGACTGCTCGTTTAGTAATCAGTAATAATTTTATTGTCAAAAACAGGTACATTAACGGTGTTAAAAAATTGATATTATTGTCTCTCTGTTTTTGCTCACAGAGGCATACAATATTTTAATATGTAGAAACATGTCATTAGTAAAATTTACTGCTTCAGTCGAAAAAAAAAAATAGTAACAGAATTAATACTAGGGTTCTCTTTTGTTCCTTACTGAGGTACTTTAAAACGGTATTTTCAAATACCATCAAAACATTTGCAAATATCTTAAAGCAAATGCCCAGATTTAATAACGGCAAGTCGTAAAGCTACACTCGAGGAACGCTGAGGGGCTGTAAAAATTCAATTTATATACGATCATATTAAGCGGTATTCATAAAAGTTAAGCGCAAGCTTTTATATATCGGAAGCGAGCGATGAAAGTTCAGTAGTGAAATATTGGTTATATGTTGCGTCCAGGGTTTTAAAATCTCAACTAAATATTTAATATTTATGTGGCAAACGAGTATACAATCCGCCTGATGGTATATGATCTCTCAAGCTAATAAATATATGGAACAGGGGTTCCATCTGAAGTCAATCACGATGCGTTGCTCCTCCCAAGGACTCAAATGGTCGCCTCATATGAAAGTTTAAGGTAGAACCAGTGTAGTTCGACCGGGGAAGTACCACCGCCACACCTATGTCTAGCGTGAAGCATTTCTTGCGTTTCGCTGGGAAGGTGTGGTTGTCGGCACGTTTTTATATGAGGCGACCATCATAGTCCTCGGGAGTAGCAACGCATCTGTGATTGATTTCAAATAGAACCCATGTTCTGTATGAAGTTGATTACAGATGTCCATGAGCGGCAGTGACCACTTACCATCAGGTGGACTGCATGTTCGTTTGCTACTTCAGTCAAATAAAAAAAAGTGAGCATACACAATCACAACCTGCAACTGTAACGCTTTTTACAAGAAACAGGTATGGTAGCAGTACCACCCTGACAGAACCGTAGGTACTTGTCAACCATAAGGTTCGAACCACTCTACATGATAACCGACAAAGCGGTTACCATACCGGTCTGACACGAAATGGGTCCCGGCTTCGATTCCCGGCCAGAAAGGTATCTGAAAGATGAGTTAAGATTCCTGTTCTGGGTCTGGGTGTTTGTGTATTCGTCTTGTGTGTGTCCATGGTACCCACGGCATAGAAGAAAATCCTACTATGCGGCTATGAGTGTAGAAAGCGTGGTTTTTTTTATTAGATTGTAATATAGTAGTAGACCGACGGGTACTCACGATCCATACAACTGGGTAGAAATATCGGCGAAAAGAAATTGTAAATGAATTCAAAAACTTCAACAAATTCAATAACTTACAATACAATAAATATGGTGAGTACACGTTTAGTAAGAAATGTATTAATTCCGCAATAAAATTACTCTAAAATCAGTATTGGGTTCATATCAATATCGATCTGAAACTAAAGACGTTCTACAATGCATAAAAAATAAAGTCGAATTGAGAATCATCGCTTTTTGAGGTCGAGTTAAAATAGGATCGACATATCCTATTCTGGATTATTAAATGAAATAATTAAATTCTACAAAATCTTCAATCACTGCATAATTAAAAACTGTTGGCAGTGGATTATGAATTCTTAAGTATATTTTCGGACAATTTTCCTGTACTAATAGAATAAACAAGAATAATTAAGCGACTTTCATAACGAATTCTGCAATCAGTGAGTCGCAGACGTGCCGAAAAAATATGGCCCAATTTTTTAACGTTGAAAAAGCAAAAATATGATTAAATACAGAAGTTGTAAACGAGCTTGCAGTCCGCCTGATAGTAAGCAGTCATTGACCTTGTATACAGAGAACAGTGCATTTATCTGAAGTCTTTAGGTGTTACAAACAAACAAACGAACGCTTTCTACACTCGTACTTATATAGCCACACAGTAGGATTTTCTCCCGTGTCGTGGATGCCATGGACACATACAAAGACGAATACACAAACACCCAAACCCAGAACAAGAATCTAAACTCATCATTCCGATACCTGTCTGGCCGGGAATCGAACCGGGAATCAATTGCGTGTCAGACCGCTATGGTAATTGCACCGCCACGCGGGTGTGCGTTTCAGATTGGTATGGTAACCGCACCGCCACGCGGGTCGTCAGGTGTTCGAACCGGGTGGTTTTACCAAGTGGTAGAACTAGTATAAGTTGACCGAGGAGGTACTACCGCCACA
The DNA here is from genome assembly GCA_949699795.1 of Spicauda simplicius. Classification (NCBI taxonomy): domain Eukaryota; kingdom Metazoa; phylum Arthropoda; class Insecta; order Lepidoptera; family Hesperiidae; genus Spicauda; species Spicauda simplicius. Next base: position 3,137,140 of record OX453058.1, on the reverse strand, counting down.
GTTACTTTTAGCGTAAAGCATTTCTATTCTAGAAGGATTCTAGAAGGATGTGGTTGCCGGTTCACTTTTAAATATATGAAGCGACCGACGCATCATCGTCTTCAAATATCAGTGATCTATATGAAATTGCTTACAAATTTCCATAAGCGGCTGTGACCACTTCCCATCAGGTGGACTGCATGTTCATTTGCTACAACAATAGGATAAATAAAAGAAGACAATCGACGATGTTCTGCAACTGAGGGCCGTCTTGGTCGCCTCATATATAAGTGGGCCAGCGTGACTATTATGTACTAGAAATAATTACAGCGGTTGTACCTTTTTTTTGTATTCGAGGGCGAAACTTTCAAAAAGTACCCGACGTCGTGGGAGCGACGCGGGTTATGTGGGATTTTTACCTCACTAAACCCCCCGGTGGCCGACCTCAACGCTGCGAAGAGGACTCCGGGAACTCCAATTGACCGCCGCCGGTGTCCTGAGCGTGTTCGGGCTCTTCCCTGGTGGGCGTAAACAGCTCACCGCACCTTCTGGTTTTTACGGCAGCATGCAACCAAACATGTCGCCGTCCTTCCCGGGATCGCTTGGTCGGACGGTTCGATCTCCCACTCTTCCCGCCTGCAACCCTGGAAGCCCCTTTTAGTCGCCTCTTACAACAGGCAGACCGTACCGGTACCGTAGTCCTATTCTGGTCCCGGAACTACAGGGACAACAGCGGTTGTACCAGCCGAACAATATTTATCTAACAAGAGCTATCTTCTTTCTTCTTCTTCATAAAAATGAATGTTTGTCTGTATGTCCTCTATGTATAATCATAAACTATTCATTTGATCATGTGATGGTCTTTAGCAAAGTTGTTATTCATAACCTCGCGTAGGTTTCTGACGTATTTTTTCTATTTTTTGCGATGGCGTAGCAACGCGCGCAGGGTACAGCTAGTAGTATATAAAATGTAAATAAAATATTTTATAATGTCTTGAATTAATATAGATGACCAATGATGGTGAAATGTAAAGGATGATTTATGAGAATAGAAACTCTTCGTTGTTTTTTAGTACCACCAAAAATTTTAAAGTACCACTCGTTTTAATACTTTATGACAGCAATGTAGCGCTATGTTTCCCTTTTTAAGATTTAATCATATACGTGTGTGGTTCAAGTTGATTATCAGGGATAACAAGGCACCTTCAACGTCGGTCAACTTCATTCCTGTCCTAATAGAATAAACAAAAATAATTAAGCGACTTTCATAACGAATTCTGCAATCAGTGAGTCGCAGACGTGCCGAAAAAATATGGCCCAATTTTTTAACGTTGAAAAAGCAAAAAAATGTTTAAATACAGAAGTTGTAAACGAGCTTGCCGTCCGCCTGATAGTAAGCAGTCACTCTTGCCCTTGTATACAGAGAACAGTGCATATATCTGAAGTCTTTAGGTGTTACAAACAAACAAACGAACGCTTTCTACACTCGTACTTATATAGCCACACAGTAGGATTTTCTCCCGTGTCGTGGATGCCATGGACACATACAAAGACGAATACACAAACACCCAAACCCCGAACAGGAATCTAAACTCATCATTCCGATACCTGTCTGGCCGGGTATCGAACGCAGAACCCAGTGCGTGTCAGATTGGTATGGTAACCGCACCGCCACGCGGGTCAACAGGTGTTAGAACCGGGTGGTTTTACCAAGTGGTAGAACTAGTATAAGTTGACCGAGGAGGTACTACCGCCACAGTTACTTGTAGCGTAAAGCATTTCTATTCTAGAAGGATGTGGTTGCCGGTTCACTTTTAAATATATGAATCGACCGACGCATCATCGTCTTCAAATATCAATGATCTATATGAAATTGCTTACAAATTTCCATGAGCGGCTGCGACCACTTCCCATCAGGTGGACTGTGGACATGTTAATTTGCTACAATAATAGGATAAATGTAAAAAGACAATCGACGATGTTCTGCAACTGAGGGCCGTCTTGGTCGCCTCATATATAAGTGAGCTAGCATGACTAATATGTACTAGAAATAATTACACCGGTTGTACCTATACGGCTGAATAATATTTATCTAACAAGACCAAGTATCTATTTTCTTCTTCTTTATAGAAATGAATGTTTGTCTGTATGTCCTCTATGTATAATCATAAACTATTCATTTGATCATGTGATGGTCTTTAGCAAAGTTGTTATTCATAACCTCGCGTAGGTTTCTGACGTATTTTTTCTATTTTTTGCGATGGCGTAGCAACGCGCGCAGGGTACAGCTAGTAGTATATAAAATGTAAATAAAATATTTTATAATGTCTTGAATTAATATAGATGACCAATGATGGTGAAATGTAAAGGATGATTTATGAGAATAGAAACTCTTCGTTGTTTTTTAGTACCACCAAAAATTTTAAAGTACCACTCGTTTTAATACTTTATGACAGCAATGTAGCGCTATGTTTCCCTTTTTAAGATTTAATCATATACGTGTGTGGTTCAAGTTGATTATCAGGGATAACAAGGCACCTTCAACGTCGGTCAACTTCAAATCTGTACTTATATTTAAAAAATAAATTTAAATAAGAAAAAAGACAAACTCGCTGAGTTTCTTGCCGGATCTTCTCAGTTCAGGTCGTGTTTCAATCCGGTGGTAGTGTAAGAAAAAAAATGTAACTGACAAGTGCCCCTGTAGGCCTATGCAAAATAAAGACATTTAATTTCATTTCATATCATATAATTTCAATCTTTTCATTTAGGGTTGAATACAAATGTCCATAGGCGGCAGTAACTTATCTTGAAGACTGCACAATCGTTAATTACTTCATATAACATGAAAACATCTGTTTCCTAGCGCAAGAGGTTATACCGATTCTGTATTATAACCAATCATTCGTTTTATATTCAAGACATGATGCATGCAAAACAGTTTAGCATATTAAGAGGCGTTGTTTGAACATGTTGTTGCATGTCACCTGTCCTGTCTATCATGCGGATCTTGACAAGGGACATGACAGCGATTTCACTACATATCAAGTGATACGCCAGGGGACTGAGTAAGCTCACATATATCAACATGTGAAAGGGAATTTGTTACCTATGTGATATAGAATAGATGGCATAGTAGTTTGAGGTTAATAGATGTTTAATGCAATCTTAGTGCTCTATTGTAAGGCTAGGAAGGATATACTCGTGAGTAACGTGTTATAGAAGTGCTTAAAATTTGGAACTGTTATGCCTACAATTATACAGATTTAATATACAATCAATAAAAAATAATAATACATGGAATGTCATATAAGTAATAATACTAATAATATAATTCATATTTATAATTTCAATAATTCATTGCTATTGATTAGGATAAGTCAGTATTTTTTAATTTGGTCACAAAAGTATTAAGGCTGTCGGGTTTTTTAACAGTTGGTAGAACAACAGATTGCATGCACTATTAAACATCTTCCTAACGTTAACCGTTATACAACCGTCATTAACTTTTGAAGTAAAGTGCCGGTAGTAGTAGGTACCGATCACTTCTCCTTTTACGGAGTCTCACACATATGTATGTATTAATAAAAAAATTTAGGACTAAATGACCAATTCTTATGATATCCAAGTAAAAAGTCCGAGATCCAATTGAGACCAGTATCAGACACATTTGCTTGACAGCTTTAGAATACATATAAAAAACGTAATAAGCGTCTATAAAATTGCAAAGTTGCTCTCTTTAGTCAAAATGAAAATATACTGTACAGAAAAAATAAAAACAATTTTGAAATCGGTCCACAGCTGATGGAGAATTCATTAAAGAGCATAAAAATCTTTCCACTGTTTAAGTGGAATATCCAACCTCCTTAGAAGATGTCTAACAACAAGATTATCATAAACGGTAAACAAACTGCGTAGTAAATAACGGAAACAATAAAAACAACAGTGTAAGCTTAAACCAAATTTACGCACGAAAACTTCGGCACACCTAAACGCCTTAACGTCGCAAATTGCGCCAGAGGTCGCAAGTTCAAATCTCGGAGAGCATAATAAATTTTGAAATTTTGTCGTAACGCCTTAAGGACATTTTTGTGTAAGCGCTGTATATTTAAGTGTGATGCTCTCGAAGTTTTGCAAAAATCTCGGTGGAAATGCGGAGTTTGGTAATGTATAATCTTTTTTGTTTAATGCTGGAATTTTCAATTTATTTTACAGAAAGTATCTGTATATCTTTATTAAATATTCATTGCTAGCTTTATTTAGCATAGGTTAAAAATCTTAAAGCATCTTTAAAATTGTATTTTTATAAGATTGAAGTAGCAAACGAGCATGCCATGGTAAGTGGTCACTGCCGCCCATGGTTATTTGTAAACAACTTCATATACAACGAAAGCTCCATCTGAAATAAAATACTGGCGCTTTAATACGTAGGTACCTCATTCTTTTCTGTACGCGGGCGCCATCTTTAAAAATAATATAGCCTATGCCACTCTGGTAACTTAGACAATACGAATGATAGTATGTTATACTAAACAATTTGTCCACCAATTCGCATTTGACAAGCGCGGTGGACTTTGGCCTAAACTCTCTCATTCTGAGAGAAGAACCATGCCCAGCAGTGGGACAATAATGGGTTGACGAGATACAATTTGTCAAGCCATTTATACTGAAGCGTGTTGCAAAGAAATTGACATACATTCAAACATACATACATACAAACATACTCTTGAAAAATAATACCCTCCTTCTAACGCACTTGGGTAAAAAAATATTAGTCGTCGTCAAGCCTTCTTTAGAGAACTAAGGCGGTGATAAGCCGTACTTTACAGCGTAATTAAAAAGATATTAGGGGACTGAGTAAGTTATTTTAAGCTACGTCTCGCTTCATTCACTTTTATTTGTATCTACAAATTTAACTTTCATGCTTTTATGTTTTCAACTTGTAACTTACGGAATGTTTGTAGAATATATACACAAGTAAAATAAAAGTTCATCTGTTTCTGTATATCACAGATATTCGTAAAAAGTAATATTTTTGTAAAGTGAAAATAAAATAAAAGCTCTTAAATTTATTTGAGTGAGTTTCGGTTTCCGCTGAAAAACCTGTTTTGGTCGGACATGAGTTAATTTGTTAACATGTTACAAACCGACAAAAACTACTTAATTGAATGTAAGAGACTAGAAATTTTATCTTGATTAAATATTTGATATTTGTAGCATTACCTATAATCTATTTACATTATAATCCACAAGTCATTAGAATTTAAATTTATGTTATATTTTTGATCATGACCATCAATTCTGTATAATAAATATAACATTTTAAACTTCTTAATTTACGTCACTTCCTCAGCCTAGTTTCCTATAAGAATTTCAAAGCGGTGAAGCGTTGTATAGTAGATAATTATATTCATTTATATTGTGAATGTATTGTGCGTGTATTTATTGAATACGTGAATATAATAATATCCAGTTCATTAGCACCGAACATCAAACCGGCGACCACAGCGCATAACAAAACAACCACAAATACAGTTCCAAACGAACGGTATACTACAAACGATGCCACAAATATGTTTCGACTTGTTAAAACAATTTGTTTAATATATTTTTTATCCAATTGAAGTAGCAAACGAGCATGCAGTGCACGTGTCGGTTAGTGGTCATTGCCGCCCATGGACATTTTAAGCAACTTCATATAGAGTCCATCCATCAGCCTTTTGAGGTCCACTGCTATAGACCTCCCCTAAATGACTTTCATTTAGGGGGTTTTGCCGATAGTCACCGCGCCTGGCAAGCGTGTTGGTGATCGCAGTAGATGTAGGTATACACAAGGAGATGCTGCTGCCCATCTCCCTGTTCCTGTCCCTTAACTGCCTCCTACGGCATCCACGGGAAGAGAGAAAATGGTGCTATTAAAGACCGACACCACACGGCCAGATATATCATATAGAACGTAGGTTTTATCTAAAATGAATCACAGATGCGATGTTGCTCCCACGGACTGAGATGATCGGCTGAAACCAAAGTGTGCCGGCATACCATGGCAAAGTATTTAAATTCGATCTAAGGCAAAAGTCCCAAACCATCTGACGTTACAAATGGGCATGGACAGCAATGGTTATCATATATAACCTAACTAGCTCTCACCTGCGGCTTCGCCCGCACGGTCAAAGGGAATTTAACATTAGCACTTGATAGCGTGATTCAGAATTTGTTAATGAATTTTACTAACGCCATCTATTAACAACGTCTGGAAGTACTAAATATGTATCAACTAATAAAACATCGATATTCTCATGGGAATGAGAGAGCGTGGTAGAAAGTACATCCTACGTCACTCTCCGGCCTCCTATCTACCAGCATATAAACCATATCATTTAATAGCTATGTGGCGACGTGAAAGAGGAACAAACAAACACACTTTCACATTTATAATATTAGTATGGATTATAAAAAAAGCCTAGGGATCTGTGGAGAGAATAGTCTTTTTATATATAACGGCATATAACAGATTTTATAGAAAGTATGGAAAAAAATAATTTCCTGACCTTGAAATAAACAAAAGCAATAATTTTTAGCAAGCTTGAGTATAATAGATAGTTAATAAATATCCAAAATCAAGGCTACATTTGCAGAGAAAGTTGTTTACAAAGCATTAACAATTACAACGTATTTTCGGAGCCTAATTAACTTGATTCACGACCAGTTTATATGACCGTAACTTCCTTAACAACATGGACTTGCTAAAAGTTTTCAAATTAGAACATTTACGATTGGAACGTACGGACATAAAAATTTAGTATATCTGTATATATGGAAAATACACTCAAATATAATACAAAATAGGTCACTGCAGTTTGTTTAGAAACTATCAAAGAATTTCAGCATTTATGAAAAATAACTCAAGATCTTAATATATATTTTTTCTCAATGAAGTAGAAAACGAGCTTGCAGTCCACCGGGTGATTAGCGGTCACTGCCGACCATAGACGTATGTCAGTAACTTCATATAGAACAAGGGTTCTATATGAAACAGGGATCTGAAATCAAACACAGATGCTTTGCTACTCACAAGGACTAAGATGGTCGTTTCAAATAATATAAAAGCGAGGTGGCAACCACGCCCTGCCGTCGAAACGCAAGAACTTCTTTAGATACGCTCAAAATAATTGTGTGGTTGGTACCTCCTCGATGGAACTACACTGGTTCAAACACCTGAAAAACAATACAATTTTGGCAATTAAACAACAAATTACATGCCACATTTAGATTAAAAAAAACAGAAATATTAAGAAATTTCCTTTAAGTTAGGAACTATTACATTACAAGTACAATACAATATGTTTTATATTAATGCAATTAAAAATGACATTTGTACATTAAAAAACAGTGTTTAAATTAAAAACAAAGAAATAATTATTAGCATTTGAATTAGGAGTATTTTATTCACTTTTCATATAGTTAATTATTTTAATGAAATTTTGGAGCGTTTTAATTGTTACCTCAATTAATATTTTTTATCTATTTTTATGATTTTAATATTATTCTAATTTAATAATTTTATCTCTTATAAATCATTTAAATTAATTATTGTCGCTCTTAGCACGTAGTTTACACCTATAATTGAGGTGTCACTTAGTTTTAATATCTATGTAATATCCAACTTATTAAATGTGTAAGTATTCAATTTGTTGGTGTAACTAAATAAATATAATTTTCATTTCAAATAATTAAATTTTTACTCTTTAGATTATAAATGTATATCTATTTTTTCGTGGAAAATTATACGATAATTACTTATTCAGAGGCCGCGCTCAGATTTGTAACAAAGGATCGCAAAAGGCGTTTTATCTTAGTTCTTAGGGACACCACCTTACCCCAGATGTATATCACAACACACATTTTATATCCGAAAACAGTAACTTGCGCTGCTTCGAACAAAAATATTTAAAAGTTAGTATATAAAGTCTGAACTCTGTCGAGAACATTTCGGCGCAAAATTGAAAACAAAGGAAACATTACAATAAGGCATTAAAATATTCAGACAGGTGATATAAAATAGTAAAAATATACAACATTTTTGTAACATTAATGCAATTGTTTATTTATTATCATTTGCATCTATTGAATACACATTAAGAAAAATTGAAAAGGAAAAATTTTGACAGCGGTGGGATTCGAACCCACGCCCTTTCGGACTGGTGCCTAAAACCAGCGCCTTAGACCGCTCGGCCACGCTGCCGGATGCAATAACTGGCTATTAAGCGCATCACTTGCAGTCACGGTGTAACGGTTACGTCATCGATTACGTCATTGAAGACGCTTGGAGGACTTTTTTTGTTGGCATCTATCGAATGTTTGTGTTTCGTTATATATTGCTGCTTATGGCATACTTCGCTTATTTAATACGCTTCTTATTATACTGTGAAGTTTCCGATACCTTTTATCAATACTAACTTTTTTAAATGCACGTTTTTAATATATACCTTTTATCTATACTAATATTTATTTTAATTTATGTTTTAACAGCTAAATTATACAATTTTTAAAAGTACTAGTCGCCCGTCGCATCGGCCGAAATTCGACCGTAATTTAAATTAAAAATCAAATGTCATCTGACATTCTTGACGTTGTGTCTTTTCATAGTAAGACATTGAATGTTCTATTTCATTTACTAAGTACATATGTGTTTGTGAGAAATGCAAGGCAGTGTGTGTAATGTGTTTTTAGTTGATTTTATGTATGAAAAATGCATTATTTGAAAAAAATATTAACATTCTGCACTCCTTCTCTACGTCCACTATAACCGTGCAAAATTTCATACTAATCCGTCCGCGGCATATTACTTAAAAATCCGTCACAAATATTTGCTTCACGTATTAATATAATAATTTTTAAAAGTATTTCAATTATTATAGGTTAGAATCATAGACATGTAGGTTTTAATAAATAGTAAAGAAAACATCTTGTAACGCACACAAGAACTCATATTCCTATAGGCTATTGAGAGATTACTACAAAAATCTCAAGGCTAAGCGAAGTTATTTATCTGCACTTAGTTTACGGACAAAAGAGTGTCTTATTAAAATTTATATGTGAAAGTTTGCGAGAATGTTTGCATGTCTGTTTCTCTTATACGCAAAAACAGCAGATCTCATTCGCTGAAATACCGCATAGAGAGAGTTTATAAGCTCAATGAACAAATAGGAAACTCATTACCATGTTAAATAAGTGTATAGCGAACGGAGCCACGGGATTAAGCAAGTATATTAAACATTATTATACTTACGTCCTTCTCGTTCTGAAAGTCACGTGCCCAGCTGTGGGACGATACCGAGTGATTTTGATGACTCTACTAAGAAAATTGTTGTCCGCCAATTCGCACTTGGCCAGCGCGGTGGACTATGGCCTATAACTCTCTCATTCTGAGAGAAGACCCGTGCCCAGCAGTGGGATAATAATGGGTTGACGACTAAGAAAATGCTCATAGTTTCATTACAATACAACTATTTCTTGAAAAACAAATAATAATTAGTAGTAGGGCTTAAATTTCCCTTAGTACAAGTTTATTATGTTCTTCACAATATAATAGTCTACATTTTTCGTTTTACATTACACGTTATCGTTTTAATTATCGTATCTATCTCGTAATACTGACCTTAACAACAAATCAGTGATACCAGGATGTCAATTTTGTGGTAACGTGACGTAATTACTATGATGTCATATGTGTGCCGCTAGTGAAAACGAGTGTAAGTCTGTTTTTTGCTAAATTGACTTTTTTTGCCAAAATTGCTTCAAAAACGAAAATTTATCGATACGAGTATGTTGTAAAACAAAATTAATTGAAATAATATTTAACTTTTTTGTGACATCGAAGTCGGTAGATAATTTTTGTTAAAAAGTTTTTATACGGTAGATTTCTTTTTCGCTTCGATCAGTATTGGTGTATTTCCCAAATACCAAACAAGTAAACTTCTATAGCGATAAAAATAACAGTAGATAAAAATAATAGGTGATAAAAATAAAAATCTATGTGTTTGTGTGTTCTATATTCCAAAAAAGATAGTTTGGAGGACTCATTATTATAATGGACTTTTCTATATATTGTAGTTTTTTTTCAGTCTGTTTGTCTACCTATGTGTGTTTTGATTACTTAATTGAAGTATAAAACCTAAACTATTGATTTTTCAATGAATAAATATACATGTATAGCTCATATGTTAAGGTAATCAAAACTGAACTACTGAATCTATTTAAGGATTTAAAATATGTGTATGTTCGATATTTTAAGTAAGCTTTTATGTTTTTCAGTATCAAAAGCCATTATTTTAAATGATTTTAAAATACATTTTACATTTGTTTAAGATACAGGATAAACCGCAGGTCACAGCTAGTTAGAAGTAAATCTGTAATTTGTCACCAATGTGTCTAAAATCTAAATAGCTTCATTTTTCTGCAACATACAGAAAAAAGTATTAGACTGCGGTTGAAAAGATACAAAATCGCGCAGAACTTTTTGTATGGAATTTTCACCGAAATATTCCTTCAACGAATACAAAGGCATATTACTGCAAAAGATAAACGTATAATATTTAACCTTTTTGTGCCCGTTCACACGTGTTCAACAAATTGTTCGTGTCAAGAGCCCTTAAGCCAAGAGCGAATGTTTGCTATGTGGCAACTTTTTGTGGCGCAAAACTTTTTGTAGGGACCCGAAACGTAATGAAGAAAGTACCGGAGCTGAAAGAATTTGGTGTTTTTGCGGGTTAAGTCAAGTTACCTTGTATTATTCTTGAAGGTGGTAGAACCAGTGTAGTTCGACCAGGGAACTACCACTGCACTACTATTTCTAGCGTAAAGCATTTCTTGCGTTTCGATTGAAAGGTGTGATGCCGACAACCACACACTTTCACATGAGATGACCATCATAGTCCTCGGGAGTAGCAACGCATCTGTGATTTGTTACTTTATATTTTAAATACAAGCAAATTATTAGTACCAATACAGAATAATAGACCTTATTCGCTTGACGCTTGATATCTGCTGGGCACGGTCTTGTCTTATTGTTGTTAGAGTGAAAGAGTTTTTCGCGATAAAGCACCGTGTTGACCAAGTGCGATATGCTATATACAAAACTTCACTGATCTCTGTATTAATTTTAGTGTGTTGTTTAACTGTATACTATGTAAACGTTTGTTTCCCAAATATAAATAAATAAATATTTCACACACCTTTGAGAACTTTTGTTTTTAAAGAACTCTCAAATGTAGGTTTGCTCATGATGTTTTCCTTCCACGTAAAGCGGTGATAATTATTTTCTAATACTCTTAATTATTTTATAAAAAAAAAACGTGCGGTACCCGGGGACTGCCGCGGTAAAGCTATTGAATAGAATTTTATCAACTTATGTAATTATAATTATTTTTTTTATTTATACAGTATTTATTTTCTTTGATATTAATTCGAGTTTTTTTCTTTGATACTATATATTTTCTCACATACAGCTGCTTACATAATCGTCTGATTCCCGAGCAGCTCGTCTCGATCCGTGCGAGCTTCGTACTGTTGTATCATATACATACACGTTAAGCGAACGCTCGGCCGCGCTACATGGTAGGTATGGTTTGTTAGATATTAGATTTAGGTTTTTTTCGTTACGGAATTTCTTTATTCGGTCGCCGCGCTCAAAGCTCGCGATAAAAATAAAATATGCAAATATGCTATGCAATAGCTTAGAAATGTTCTGCCTGGGTTTCCTATCTGGAATCTACGATTATCACTAGTGTAGATGCTATAAAATACACCTTTTTAGGAATACACCCAAGAAGTTAGCAAACTTTAGACTGATATTAATTTACTTCAGACAGAAGATTAATTCATTATGATATTTAACAACTCTGAAGCTCATTAATGAACTGAACTAATTAGAAACTTTTTATTAAAGATGTCAAGAATGTCTGGCAGAATTAGAAAAAGTTTTGAATAGAATTACAATTACCTTAGATATTGTAATACTATGCTGGATCTTCGCTAACAATTAGTATGAGAATTCAGTTTTAACTTTAAACTTACTTTATTTACCTGAGTGGTCAAGTGTTGTTCGATCCAGAGGTACCATCGGTCACTATTACTAGCGTGAAGCAGTTCTTGCGTTTCATAAGATGGATGTGATTGCCGGCTCACTTTTATATGAGGCGGCCATCATAGCCCTCGGGAGTAGCAACGCAAATGTGACTGACTTTAGATGGAACCCATGTTCTGCATGTAGTAGAATACAGATGTCCATGGGCGGCAGTGACCACTTACCATTAGGTGGACTGCATGCTCGTTTGCTACATCAGTCAGATAAAAAACAAATCGAACCCAGAGTCCATTGCGTATCAGACCGCTATGGTGACCGTTGCGCCATGCAAGTCGTCTTGCGTTACGATGGAAGGGTGTGGTTGCCGGCACACATTGTTATGAGGCAACCATCTTACTCCAACGCATCTGTGTTTGAAGTTGCTATGTCAATGGGCGGCAGTGACCACTCACCATCAGGTGGACTACATGCTCGTTTGCCACTTCAATAAAATAAAAAAAACACATAAAACATTCACCTTTTCATTCAATTTTGTTTTGAATGAAATTTCTTAATAGGTACCTACATCCATACTTAATATCGACGCTGACCGAAGATTGTAAACTAAGATGGGCGTGCCTCAATCTTCGTAATGGATTCTTCTGTAAACTGATGCTTTCACTCGAAAGATCCTCTGATCTATCGAGTAAGCCTGTTCAATTTTATTTTTCAACTCTTAAGTTATTCCTTCTTTTCATTTGGAATATATTATAATTTACAGGTATCTTCTTGCATTATATGAAAAAAAGAGATATTTTATGTAAATGTACATTTACGTTAAACATATTAATACTTTCTTTAACGATCAAAACATAATTTTTTTTGAGAGCCCAATCTTTGGTGTTTTATTTGTAACAAATAGGTATGCAATCCACTCGTCCCTGTAGCCTCGGGGTCAGAATAGGGCTACGGTATCCCCTGCCTATCGTAAGAGGCGACTAAAAGGGGCTTCCGGGGTTGCAGATGGCTAGAGTGGGAGCTCGAACCGTTTGGTCAGGCAATCCCGGGAAGGACGGCGGTATGTTTGGTCGCATACCGTCGTAAAGACTAGACGGAGCGATGGGCCCAGCCACCCATCTGGGAGGAGCCCGATGGGGCAGCGCGCTCGGAGGATTCCGGTTGAAGTCGTTTCGAGATCCCGGAGTTCTCCTTTTCAGCGCCGAGGACGGCCACCGCGGGGGTTTTAGTGCGGTAAAAATCCCACATAACCCTGCGTCGCTCTCACGGCGTCGGGTACCTTTTGAAGGTTTCCCCCTCGAAAACAAAAAAAAAAGGTATGCAATCCACTAGAAGGTAAATCAGTAGTACATTTTACAAATAAGCAACTTCAAATAGAATATGGGATTTATTTGAAGTCAATCACAGACGCTTTGCCACTCCTAAGGACTAGGAAGGTCGCCTCATATAAAAGTGACCCGGCAACCACATCCATCCTATGAAACGCAAAAAGATGCTTCACGTTAGAAATAGGTGTGGCGGTCATACTTCCCCGGTCGAATGCACTGGTTCTACCACCTGGTACCTGTTGATTTAATTTGAATAAGGTTTTTAAACCTAGTGTAGATTATTAAAAAGCTAATGGTCTTTAGAATATCATAATAGGGATACAGATAATATACGCAGAGCTAAAAAATAATACTTAAGTACCAAGTATCTGACATTACACCACAGTTCTCATCAATTGTTCTAGTATTATCGTTATAGTCAGGTAAGTAAGGTTTTTTCTTCACCGCACCACTCGCCGAAGGATGAAGTTCCATCCACACCAACTGGACTCGTGGCGGTCCTCCACGGTTCGGTTTGCACGCTCGTTTTTGCCACGGACGTGCAAGTTGTGGAATGAGCTTCCTCCTGAGGTATTCCCGGAGCGCTATGACATGGGGTTCTTCAAGAAAGGTGCGAAAAGAGCTCTCCTACAAAGCCGGCGATGCATTGGCGACTCCTCTGGTGTTGCGAATGTCCACAGGCGACGGTGACTACTTTCCATCAGGTAGCCCGTCTGCCTTATCGTTAGGTTAAAGTATAAAAAAAAAGCGACCAACCTCGAGTAAGACTTTAATCTTATCTGGAACTGATTACATTTGTGGCCACTGCCAAATACAGAGGGCTAGCAGTAGCCACAAATTATCAGGAGGAAAGTACGCATCTTTGCTCCTTCAAAATTTTACAAAAGGTAGAAGTAAAATTTAACCTACTTTTGAAAAAAGGAACCAATGAGTTTTCTTCCTATTATTATTGAAAATGTTATTAATTTTCAATAATAACATATTTGTATTTATACCTAAATAGAACAAATTATTTTGTGCAATATTGTAAACCTAAAATTATACAGTATACAATTTTTTGACAAAAATGACTTTTTCTCAACACTGTCGTTGTGTGCATTGATTCTGTTTTGCATAAGTAGGTCCAATTACAGATAGAATATATAAACTCGACTCTATCAGTCATCTCATACAGATGCACTATTTCAAAACGAAACATATTAAACTTTAGTTAAAATAATATAATCTTTTACAAATTGGAAGCAAAACTAATAACAGGACCAGATGGCGGGTAAGTGCAGCGTTCGCTGCATCTGGGCGCGGGACCGCAAGAAACTTATTTCTGGATATTCTATCTAGCTGGTTTGCTGTTAAAATAGAAACAAGAACCTTTTTGATCCTTTTTTGAAATGAAAATTTAATATAGAACTTTTACAATGTAACTACTAAGTTTTCGGCCTAAATTGTTAAATGACTAGGTGATTTCCCTGGCGTTACCCGTTCCAGTTACGTCTACCATGGCAATGGTAAATCGTAAATCCTATGTGTTAACTGAGGTCATAAACTATGTGTGTGCCAAATTATAGAGAAATCCTACCTGTGACTTTTTTATCTAATTGAAGTAGCAAACGAGTGGACTGCAGCACTTGATGGTAAGTGGTCACTGCCGCAAACAACTTTGTATAAAACATGAGTTCTATCTGAAGTCAATCACAAATGCGTTGCTACTCCCGAGGACTAAGATGGTCGCCTCATATATAAATAAGGCAACCACACCCTTCCAATGAAAGGCAAGAACTGTTTTACGCTAAAAAAGGGTGTGGCGGTAGTACTGCTCGGATGAACAACACTGATCTATACCACCTTCAAAACCTTCAAGACTTTTGCGCGAAAGAGTAACAAGCACACATATATGTTCAAAAACTTTGCATTTATAGTATTTAATAAGATGAATATCTGAGATCATTTTTGCTCACACAAAAATTTCAAGTATGTGACAAAAGCAATTTAAGTCGAGAAAATTTCTTGAATTCAACACGTACGGAGTAAAGCGCTATGTTAAACGTTTCACGTTAGAGACGTGCGTAAAGTATTAACGGTTACTAGTCACCCGTCGTAAGGGTCGAAATTCGACCGTAATTTAAATTAAAAAACTAAACTTCATATTGTCCAAAGTAGCACCAATAATTCTCATTTCAATGTCAGATCCCTTTATCAAAATACCCGCTATTGCTTTTAAATGCAACTTAGTTAATAAACCTCTTTTTACCTTTAATATGAAGTTTCGTTTTTTTATTTAAATTACGTCGAATTTTGACCGTTGCGACGGGTAACTTGTATTATAAAATCCATCCATTCTTTTAAAACTTACTTTTACTTTTTATCATGACATTAAAACTGATTACGCTTTGCAAATATGTATACAAACGGATTACTAGTAATTTACAAGTGTTTAAAAAAACCTTGTTTACGCTAACTTTCACTATCACTGTCCAACACAAAACATTGAAAATACTCATAAAAATTTAAAATCCAACGTATTGTTACCAATCACAATGTAAAATAGATAACAACTTCCAATAACGGGTATTAAAATAATCGGAAAGACGTTAGACGATAGGTACCAGATTTGCCTAATGAGCTGCCATTATCTTTAATGAACATACGAGCACGGCGAGAGTGCTATGGAAATTCAAATTTGCATTCTGAATGATATTCTCATAAGGCTCCTTCAGTTAAATTACTGAAGACATTATTTATTGCAGGATTGGAAATTTTGTGATTTTAAACGTCATTTCGTAATATCAACTGAGCTTCCTCCTGAGGTATTCCCGGAGCGCTATGTCATGGGGTTCTTCAAGAAAGGTGCGAAAAGAGCTCTCCTTCAAAGCCGCTAATGCACTGCCGACTCCTCTGGTATTGTGAATGTCCATAGGAGACGGTGACTACTTTCCATCAGGTAGCCCATCTACCTTATCCTTAGGTTAAAGTATAAAAGAAATCTACGTTTTCTTTTTGACAATAAAGAAGTTGCAAGGAAGCATGAAGTCTACCTTAGTGTCATTGACCATTGCCATCCATAGACATTTTTATAAGATTGAAGTAGCAAATGAGCATGAAGTTTACCTGATGGTAAGTGGTCACTGCCGCCCATGGACATCTGTACTACTTTACACAGAATATATCTATCTGAAGTCAATCACAGATGTGTTGCCACTCCCAAGGACTAAGATAGTATGTAAGAGTGTGCCGGCAACCACAACCTTCCATCGAAACGCAAACACTGGTTCTGCCACCTGGTAAAATACAACAAACGTTGGTAAAACCTAATGCCATACGCACTCTATCAAACATAATTATATTTTTTCAAAAAAAAAACGCTACATAGTAATTTTTTTGTAAAAGTACTTACTACAATATTAATGAATTTCTTAATAAAAATAATCTTTGAAACATGGCTCTGAATTACTTAAAATTCCGAATCTAAATATCAAATAATTGTTAATTATAAATTATTATTAGATTTCATTTACCTAATTCTAAATTTGATATATTCTAATTTCATTTAATACCATTAAATTAATTAATATTAATAGCATTATTATTGGATTATAATATTAATATATTTACAGTATATACAAAACAAAATATTAACATTAAATAAAACATTTCATTTGTATTTGCATACCTAATTGGTGACGATAAGCGAACGATAAAGATGTAATTTATAAAGAACTTATGAAACCTTTTCCTGCAATAAATAAATTGAATTGAGTTAAATTTAATTGAACATTTGTAAGAAACCTCATATAAAACAGGGTCTCTCTCGTCAATCCATTATTGTCCCACTGCTGGGCACGGGTCTTTTTTTCGAATGGGAGAGTTTTAGGCCATAGTCAAGTGTGAATTGGAGTCCAATTCACACTTGACCAGCGCGGTGGACTATGGCCTAAAACTCTCCCATTCCGAAAAAAAGACCCGTGCCCACCAGTTTCAGCACCAGCTGAAACAGGGTCGAACCGAATTAAATCACAGATGCCTTGCCACTTATGAGTGACGGTTGCCTCATATAAAAGTGAGCCAAAATTCCTTCTTATTCAAAGGAAATTAGTTCAAAAGTATTTATGTGCTAGCCATGACGATGCTAATATCATGAACGCCGGGAAATTGACGTAATCCGACGGATAGGGAAAACGTCACGCTCCACGAAATCAATCACTCGTATCAATTCGTGTTTATCTGATTTAAGTGTCTATGTTTGCTAATATTTTCGTTTTTGATTGTTTATATTTATTTTACTTTTTGTTAAATAGTTATGAGGTCGGTTATTTCTTATCATGTTTTAATTATATACCTATATTGGTTAATTTTAATTAATTTTAGTTCTCGCTTATTTGTAACTCAAACTAATTTTATTTTCATTATTTATATTGGAGTTTATCGACAATTCAATTTCTCAGCGACTCGGCTGACTTACAATGTTAGTGCAGAAATGTATTGCCTACAAAGATTTCCTACTGTACACAATTTTTGGTTCAAATACTATACAGAATGCCTCGTGCAATTATAACACTAACTTTACCACATATTTCAAATCATAGCCTAAGATACCTTTTTCTTCTTTACGAGGGGAAAACATGCAAAAGGTACCCGACGCCGTGGGAGCGACGAGGGTTATGTGGGATTCTTACCTCACTTAAACCGCCCTGGTGGCCCTCTTCAGCGCTGCGTGGAGGACTTCGGGGTCTCCAACGGAACACAACCGGTGTCATCCGAGCGCGTTGCCCCTTTCGGGCTCTTCCCTGGTGGGCGTAAAGCGCTCACCGCACCTTCTGGTCTTTACAGCGGCATGTGACCACACATGCCGCCGTCCTTCCAGGGGTCGCTAGGCGGGCGGTTCGAGCTCCCACTCTACCCGCTCGCAACCCCGGAAGCCTCTTTTAGTCGCCTATTACGACAGACAGAGGCTACCGTGCCCTATTCTGGTTTCGGAACTACAGGGAACCTAAGATACCTAAGAGATATTGAATTAATACATTCGAATAACTAAATGAAGACTTCTATTCCATCTACAATGTTCACTGTCATTATAAACATGAGATGTAATTAATACCTACATATTATTTAAAAATTGCACTAGAAACATTTCAACACATATAGAGTAGAAATAGTAAAGAAAGTATTAAATAAAAATTACATATTTAATAAAAATACCTAGTTCAATTGAAGCCTTAAAAGTATATTCCACTAAAAGGGTGTAATAGAGTTAACTTTATAAATATAAAAACGTGAACACAATGTCCTTCCTACCTTATAAATTGCAACCATTTTCACTTTTATTTACTCGTACCAGTAAACACTGCCTGAAAGGAGATTAAATTCGGCCCCCAGAGACCTTTGGCTAGGTGCCATTCTTCTGATTGAATTTAGTGTGAGAACAAGTGCTTTCTTTAAACTATGTTGTCCTGGTACTTTCAGAGTTTTCAACAAATAAATATTACTCGTATTGCGCATTTTTAAATAACGTGTGTTCATGATAAGTGTTTTTTATATATTTTAGTGTTCAGGTTCGCCGTTACCACGATCAATGTAACTGGGTCGAAATATCGACAACAAGTATCCAAAAACCACTTAATATCAGACTCAGTTCGTATTAAAATGTATCAATTCCGCAAAAATATTTGTCTAAAGTTATTAATGTATTTATTTTCAACATTTAACCTAACAAGAGGATTGATATAAGCGGGCTTTATTGATCTTTTGCACATAACCTCAGTCTAAGTGCTATTGTACCATTACATAATAGATACATACCCATATAAGAAATAACCTTAATTCGTCATTCAGGTATCTAATATTTTAACTAGCCTAAAAGTAAGTAACTTCTCAGTCTAAGGTTCAATTTCCAGACACGCTCTACAGATTTTTCTAAAATAATGAGCGTAT
Organism: Spicauda simplicius; assembly: GCA_949699795.1. NCBI lineage: Eukaryota > Metazoa > Arthropoda > Insecta > Lepidoptera > Hesperiidae > Spicauda > Spicauda simplicius. Next base: position 3,117,826 of record OX453058.1, on the reverse strand, counting down.
TAGAAAGTAATTATCGCTGCTTTAAGGCATAAGAAAACATCGTGAGGAAACGTACAGAATACAATACAATTCAAATATTAATAATTATGTAACGTACTAAGTGAAAGTTAGTGTTGATCAATTTAAAAGATAGTGTAGAAGTTTTCTATAAAAATAAAGAACATTATACAAGTGTTTTCACCTCGCAATTACACATATAAAGCTATGATATAAGTGGGTATGTTCGAAATAATATACCTTTATTCTTTCATATTAAACATAAGAGCTGCTTCATTTAAATTCAAATGACCAATGCAACACGGCGAGCAAAATTTTATGCGGAATTTAACACATTATCCCGACGTGAGGATGTGAAACACAGATTTAGCTGAGATTTTTGTAGTGAAAAATTCAAACAAAATATTGAATGGTTGGTAAAATGCGTGTTTTGTGGAATTTTAGTGTTGTATCCATTGCGTAAATAAATAACAATATAGTCAACACAGTCAAACAAACGTAGTTTTGGTTTTTTGTTTGTTTGGGCCTATTGCCAAAACATTGTACAAGTATAATGTATTTTCCATTTTAGATTAAACATAATGGATTTTAAACAATCGGGTTTTTGTCTTTATAATAATTATTGTATTAACAAAAAAATTTTAACGAGTGTGCGTCAAAAAAATGGTATGATTTTATAAAATTATTGAAATGCTTGTATATAGTTTTTTTGCTCTATTTTCCAAGCTTTCATTTCATATCTATTGTTGAATTTGATAACAGATATCCTTCACCGTCAGCTCCCAGCTGCCTAATGATAAGACATAGGTGGATAATAGATGTTTGATAGATTTTTGATGACCAGCATGGCACAGCGATTACCATGCCGGTCTGACGCGCAATGGGTCTCGGGTTCCATTCCCGGTCAGACATGTGACTGAACGAACTGAATGGTGAGTTTAGATTCCTGTTCCGGGTATGGGTGTTTATGTATTCGTCTTGTGTGTGTTCATGGTACCCACGACACAGGAGAAAATCCTACTGTGGGGCTATGAGTGTAAAAAGCGTGTGTGAAAGATGTCCCTCAACGGTAGAGGCTAGTTACAATCTTGTACAATGCACGCTAGTTTCCTACTTAAAATATATAAAAACTCTCACGAAACCACCCTTCTAGTAAAGCTGATAAAAGCTCATCTAAATGCAAATATCCGCTTTAACAAGCGTGAAAACTGTTAACACTGCACGTGGCGTCGCTGTTGCGTTATTAAAGTAATATCACGTATTGTGGTAACATCAACATATTTTATATTATCAATAATTGATCCGTAATTTCTTCTGCATCTTTTTTCATTTTTTAGACTGTCAGCTATAGCGAGAATATGAAAGTAAGCTGCTACGGACTGTTTCATTGCCAGAGACACAGTTGTAGATGGGAATTCATATTTTAGTTTCTTTGGGATTTCTAAAGATGCTCTATGTTATTAGTTAGAAGCGGTGGGGAGAGGGGAGATTCTTGGAGATACTCAATTGTTTATAAGGCCCAATAAGATCGGTGACCACAAGTCAAATAGTGAAGTTCCGGGATTCATAATAGAATGGACTGATGCTGCCCTTGGGTGATAGTTTTCATGGTGATTCCTCTTACGTATTAAATTACTTTGAGAAAGCCCGAAACGTCACTGCACCACACTGCTTATAAAGATTGGGTCGAGTACTTTTATTTGTTTATATAATATGCGTTGAATATTACGTTGATTTATGTAAAAGAACGAGTTTATTAAGTGAAATGTACCTTATTATTTTTTAATTTACTAATACCTAATGACAGAATGAAAAAATTGCTGGTATTCCTATTATCTGTTTGTATTCTATGGCGCATGTACTTTAGCTGATTAAAATAGTGAAATATACTCAGATAAAAAAATGCATAAAGTTCTCGAAACTTTATGCCAATTTAACGAAATCCTGCTGTTAACTGCGAAATACATTTAATGTCTTATATGGTTCAGGTCAATACAAAATAATGTGTTAAATAATTATGTTTGGTTCGATTTGTACACTCGTTTTTGCTACGAACGTGAAATTGTGGTATGAATTTCATCCTTTAATAGCCAATGACTGAACTCGAAATTCAACTAATGTACATGTTTTGAGAACGGATCGATCAGTAGTAAAAATGTCGGTTAATCATAGAATCATTGCCGTCCCACTGCTACGCAACTCGTAAAAAGGATTAACCATAATGGCCGTGCATATGTTGCAACAACTTTGATTCATAGAAAAACCTCAGGTAATAATTTTTACAATTTGCACTTGGCTAGCACGGTTGACTATGGCCTAAACTCTCTCATTCTGAGAGAAGACCCGTGCCCAGTTGTACAATAATGGGTTGACGAGAGACGAGAGAATAATTTTTCATCATGTTATTTGAAGTTGTAACTAATTATAAAGTCCGTATATAACTTACAAGACGTAAATTAATCACTTAATTAAAACTTAAGCACTACACTGGTCACTGACACGAGACAGACGTTTGGTACCATTTCATTAATATTTAAACAGTGTTTTAAGGGCGTTGACGTTCCTCGATGTAGTACTTTGGACTCAACTCCTTAAAACTTGCGTACAGTAATGTTACATGCTCTGGGAATACACGAGGACTATGATATCTCGTTACTGATCTTGGGAACTGTACTGTGTAATTTCATTAAAGTAACCCCAAAGTAAACAAAGTATGTACATAAATCAAATCAAATTAAAATCTTTTTATTGTGGATAAAAGGTTTAACTACAGTTTTAAGTAAACATATAAAATTCGCTATTATCCCGCCACAAATGGGCATACAACGTTAAAATTATACATATATATTTTACACATTTTAATATCTTTATACAAATCCAAATAAATATGTCATTAAGTTACATACTTCGAATTAATATTATTTATGATTATAAACTATAACTATATTGAGGCAATTTAGAAAAAAAATGTCTTAGTTTAGTCGAATTTGTCAAATAAAATTTCATTATTATGATATGATATTTTGCTACTAGGAATTTATTTAGTCTTTGTTTTAAACTAAGTAATAATAATAACTCGGATAACATTTAAAATGAAAGATTTTTTTTTGTTCTCAAGGGGGAAACCTTCAAAAGGTACCCGGCGCCGTGGGAGCGACGCAGGGTAATGTGGATTTTTTACCGCACTAAAACCCCCGGTGGCCGTCCTCTGCGCTAAAAAGGAGGACTCGAAACGACTTCAACCGGAATCCTCCTAGCGCGTTGCCCCATCGGGCTACTCCCAGATGGGCGGCTGGGCCCACCAATCCGTCTAGTCTTTACGATGGTATGCGACCACACATACCGCTGTCCTTCCTAGGATTGCCTGACCGAACGGTTCGAGCTCCCACTCTAGCCGTCTGCAACTCCGGAAGCCCCTTTTAATCGCCTCTTACGACAGGCAGGGGATGCCGTAGCCCTATTCTGATCCCGGAACTACAGGGACGTAAAATGAAGGAATAGTGAATAATAATAGTGTTTATTCAACGCTTCAAGAGATAGCATTACTATTATGCTATACATATACGCTATAGAAGTTTTAAACATTTGGCACAAAGTTACTCGTATGTGCTTAAGTTCTGAACTGAGACTATCGAAGCGTGGCCTCACTCTTGGCATGAACACCTCGTCCATTCGAACATTTTGATAAATAGATCTTTTACAACAAAACGGATCCGTCCATCTAGCGTTAATATTTATGTGGAAATGCTTGGACAAATAATACACTCAAGTTACACTTATGACGACCCGCGTGGCGGAGTGGTTACCATGTCGGTCTGACGCGCGTGGATCCCGGGTTCGATTCCCGACCAGATAGATATCTGAATGATGAGCTTAGATTCATGTTCTGGGTCTGTGTGTTTGTGTATTCGTCCTGTGTGGTTCCATGGTACCCACGACACAGGGCAAAATCCTAGTGTGGGGCTATGAGTGTAGAAAGCGGTTATTTACACTAGAAAAATATGAAATGAATAAAAATCCATGCTCAAATTCATTCGTAAATGAAACTCAGTGTAATCTATATCATGAGTGATATTCCCTATACGGTTGTTTCATTAGATACGATTCTGGTAACTGTTTATGGTTAGCATTTAATTATCCACGCCAATGAACGAATATAGCGTATTTGTTGCAGCATGATAACTACATATATTTGCTAACTAATTAAATGTTTTGTGGAATCCACTTTGAATTTATTATAATGGCTCGATATCTATTAAGGACGAAATTTGATTTTCAAATATTGGATGTTACAAAATATTTTAATGAAAATCGTTCAATTAGAATAGCGTTATTGAAGCGTCAAGTTAAGGCTTTGTCTTTTATTAATAACTAAACTAGAGTAGCTCCGTGATTTACACCGTGTCTGAAAATGTGTTTTTTTTTTATCTGACTTAAGTGAAAATTAACATGCGGTTCGCCCAATGATAAGTAATCACTGCCACCCATTAACATCTGTTAACAACTTCATACAGATAAGTTCTATCTATAATCAATCGAAATGTGTTGCTACTCCCGACGACTAAGGTAGAAATACATTGCATCGGAAATTAATTCGAACAAATACAAAGGCAGCTTTTAACATACGATTGCAACTCGCTTGAAGACGTAGTCTTAGATGATGCCAAGCCTTCGAGTACAAAATTTAAAGCGGTATCTGCTTGATAAGTTTGGATTTGTATTCTGAGAGAGGCCCTACGTTTATGAACCTTTGTAAGTATCTATGGTTCTCTTAACACAAAAATCGAATTGAAGTGTTATGAGTGTTTATTTTCTATCCAATGGAATTAGCAAACGAGCAAGTTATCCACCTGATGGTAAGTTGTACCGCTCATGGACATGTGTAAGTATCTTTACATAGAACGGCTGTTTTATCTCAAGCCAACTTAGGGGCGGTAATATTTTCGTAAATAAGATGGTTGTCTCATTTGAAAGTGAGTTAGCAACTACACTCTTTGACCGAAACACAAAAACTGTTTCGTACTACAAATATGCGTGATTCATTCTACTGCACAGTATCTATTAGCTACACGTAAAGAATGTTGTATTCAATTTTAATTAAAATTAAGTTTTCGCGCAACCGAACAACCGTTTTCAAAACAATAACACGAACGGCGACAAGAAATACGCTTTATAAAATTCAATTTCAGAACCGAAGCTAGGTGCGAAATTTACTAGAGGTTGTTAACGGAAAATATGACGACATTAATGCAAGTGCTCCAACCGGTTGGGGATTGAAACATGTTTTAGCATTTTAAGATGTTACAGCTTCGCTAATTAAATTTACATTTCGGTGGCACCGGACGGGTTGGAAGATAAGATTGTTTAAATTTGGAATTATTTGTAAATAAATTAAATATAATAATAAATGAAGAGAACAAATGAACTGTTATTACTACAATAAAATTCTGAGAATTAATAAAATAACAACGAATAAATGTTATAATTATTGACATTGCAACACAGGAAATTTAATGCTGTGTATTTTATTTAAGTTTAAACTGAGTTATCTTAATAAGTCAATTACAAGATTTAATGTTCCTAGAATTTATGCTTAAAACAAGAAACAATAAGTAATGAGCACAAACGAAATCCTAATTAATTATAGACATATACCTACGTCGATTTGTATCCATTATCGGTTTGGTTATATTCATTTGAAGAAAAAAATTTTAGCAATTCGCTGTTTCACTAAAAATCACATGTTTCTGATACGGATACATTCTCGACTTGTTAACATGCTTGGAGAGCTTATTTAATAATATATATTTAAATTTCTTGCCCTACCTTCGTCAAGTTATCTGTACCTATATTTGTGTGGCTTATATTTGAACGCTACTCATATTTGAAAAAAATAATTTGTAGACTGAGTAATAATTTATATATATCGTTGTTTTTCTGTGTTGCTTTAAACTAAAACTGCCAAATGTACTCTTCAGGATTAAAAATATGTTAATTTCGTAACTTGTTATAAAGTTTTATTAAAATTCATCTATTGAACTTATTTACACGTATTTAAAATTATGTTACAGTTGTTAATTGATTAGAACGGGCCACAGTATAAAAACGTTAACAAATAAACAAAGTAAAACATAAAAATGTTAATTTCTCAAGCTTCGATGAAAATTAGGTAACTATATTATTGTTCAGTCACTCTGGAATCACCCAGTCACCGCGTCAACATTGAAGTGTTAACAAACAGCTGTTTCACTGATCGTCGCATTTTTCCGATATGGGTCTCATTGCCCCGGCGGCTGACGTGTTAACAGGCTTGGAGAGCTATAAGTAAAAAAAGTTAAGATCATGCAATACCTTTTTAATATTAAAACAAATCTAACTAAAATCCCTACATATGTATACGTACGTCAAGTTATCTATATTCATGTATGTTTTGCTTATATTCATGTTTTAAGAAAAAATTGTGTGGAGGTCTAATAATATACTGAAACTGCTCTTCAGGATAATAAATATATGTATATATAGTGTGTAACTTAGTTCAACATTTTTTTAATCCACTTATTGTAATAAAAGTTATTACAATTTTTAATTATATTACAATTGTTTAAGTCGGATAAAACGAGCGCAGAGCATAAATATGTACCTACATAAAATATCGAATAAAACTGTTGTTTTCTCAAGAAATAAGCCTCGAGCAAAATTATGTAATAATATTATTGTACAGTCACTCTGGAATCACCCAGCCATCGCGTCAACAATGAAGTGTTAACAAACCGCTGTTTCACTGATCGTCGCTTTTTTCCGATACGGGTCTCATTGCCCCGGCGGGTGACGTGTTAACAGGCTTGGAGAGCTTATACAATAAAAAGATTTAATTCCTGCACCGAATTTTTGTTTCGATAGCAATTAAATAATTTTTATCTTACTTATTTTGGGTGAATCAATAACGATCACAATGAAATGAAATGAACTGTCTTTATTTTGTATAGGCCTACGGGGGCACTTACAAATTGTCAGTTACATTTTTTCTTACACCACCACCGGATCGGAATACGACCTCAACTGAGAAGATCCGGCAAGAAACTCAGGCGGTTTGCCTTTTTTCTTATTTATATCCATTTTTTTTAAATAAGAGGTTTTATTTCTGTAAAAATCTTGCAGCTAGCAGACACATATTAAATTATTATAAATAGAATTGTCTAATGATATCAAATATACTTATTTGCATATGATTGACTTTAATTAAATGTCTCAGCGAACCATTTAATGAATCTTTGTATAATGTACCTATAACCAAAATAATATGAATGTTTGCGTGGAAATGGAAAAGTTCTCATAAAGGATACAAGAATATATAGAAGCAAAAGATTAAAACTGCATTTGAGTCTCTGTAAATAATAAAAAGATTTGTTCTTAAGAATAAGTGATTTAGCAGAATATCGAAATTGGCTTTCAATCTTGTACGAAATTCGTCCGGAAGACTCAAGTCTCCTTGTCCTTTGACGATATAATCAACTTGATGTTAAGTCGATACTATCTTACAAAGAAACAATATAAGAGGAAAGAAATATATGACGTATAAATTATGTGCTAAATTTGTGTGAAACCAAGAAAGCTATAATCACAAGTATATAATATATGTCGGCGCGACACCACGTATTTATGATAAACACGTCGCCGATAATAATTATTTTAGTTAGTTTAAAAATCGAAAATTGTTTGTTTATTGAATTACCAACATTTAATCATTTTTAGAACTGTAATTTAGTTTACCTTTCATAAATTTGTTATTGTCACACCACCAAACATTGTTATAAAAAGGCGAGCAAACGCCGGTAGAAAAACATTTCTTGTTAAACCGTCGAAGCGATCGGACCTCCTCAATTGTGAATAAATCGAAGAAGTTTACTCCTGTGTTTTACTTGAAATCTTCAAGAACGAACAGTAATGAAGACTCCTGGCCTTCCTGGACCTGACGTCACATTTCACGCTTGATGTCACTTTCACTTCGTTATATACTAGCTGACTCGGCGAACTTCGTTTCGCCTAAGAGTCAAAAGTCGGAAAGTATCAGTGTTCCTCCACTATATTATGCATGTATTATACATAAAAACCCTCCTTTCGATTAACTCTATATATTAAAAGGACCTGCAATAAATACGTAGCGTAGTTTTAAAGATCTAAATTCTAAGTATACATTGGGACAGACAGCGCGAAGCGACTTTGTTTTATACTATGTAGTGATATTTTTACTAAAGCATTTACATAACATGCGTTGTGATGGTAAACACTATTATATTTTTTAAATATGGAAGAAACTTAAAAAAAATCATAAGACATTCCAACTTAGCCCGTCGGCATAGAAACACAACTTTAGTCGATTCATGAAGGACTTTCAATCCATTTGAATAAAAAAAATATATTGAAAATTTTCGTTAGCTCTTACGACTCAAAGACAATTTTCATCTTAGGCTAATTTAGACTTACTGCTCTTAGTACTATGAATACGTGCCATTATAAGTGTTTTAAAGCTTAGTAAAACGCTTATATGACACAACTAAAAGTATAATAAAGTTACTCCACTCCCAACAATAGGCCATTAATGAGTCCCTGTAGCCTCGGGGTCAGAATAGGGCTACGGTGTCCCCTGCCTGTCGTAAGAGGCGACTAAAAGGGGCTTCCAGGGTTGCAGACGGCTAGAGTGGGAGCTCGAACCGTTCGGTCAGGCAATCCCGGGAAGTACGGCGGTATGTGTGGTCGCATACCGTCGTAAAGACTAGACAGAGCGGTGGGCCCCACCGCCCATCTGGGAGAAGCCCGATGGGGCAGCGCGCTCGGAGGATTCCGGTTGAAGTCGTTTCGAGATCCCGGATCCCTGCGTCGCTCCCACGGCGTCGGGTACCTTTGGAAGGTTTCCCCCTCAAAAACAAAAAAAAAAAACAGGCCATTAATGAACCACAGCCTGATATCGCACATATTATTAAAAACCTTACAATATACATTTATTAAAAACCTTACAATTATAACTGTGAGAAAGTTAAGTTAAACGCTTATATCACACAATGAAAAGTGTGATAAAGTTAAAACGCTTAAACCAGTTCGAAGTTGCAACACTTCCAACAATGGGCCATTAATAAACCACGGCCTGATGTCGCACATTTTTCCGATACGGGCCCGTTGATCCGCAGTGACGGGTTAACGAGTCTGTTGTCAAACAATGATGTAAATCGAGACCCATTAAACGATAGTGTGGCTCACCCGTTAATTACTCTGATGTTGCAAACGTTTTTTTATCATCAATAAATTTATTGTATAAATAAGAATGTATTTTTGTCAGTCATTTGAATGTAAAGTAAAATTACTTTTTGCAAGCATCCAACTAAATTTAAATTAATTTTATTATTATTGAACTAAAAACTCGACTGCTTAATCTTAAAGGAAAGTTATGAAATCAATTATAAAATATAGTATAATAGAACTTATACATATTTTACAGGAGGACTCTATCTAATAACAACAGTGATATGCGCTGCTATGTTCTGGTTTAAAGGATGTCGTAAGGGAAATATATGCACGCTTTCTACACTCATAGCTCCCACACTAGGATTTTTTCCTTTATTGTGGGTACCATGGACACACACAAGACGAATACACAAACACCCAGACCCAGAACATGAATCTAAACTCATCATTCACATACCTGTCTGGCCGGGAATCGAACCCGGGACCCATTGCGCGTCAGACCGGTATGGTAAGCACTTCGCCACGCGGGTCGTCATGTCACATCTGAGGTGTTCCAACTTAATCCTCAGGGGCAGAAACACATCTTTGGCTAACCTTAGATAACACCTATCTTATCTAAGGTTAATTATAAATGTCCATGTGCGGCATTGTAATTGTCCATCCATCCAGCCTTTGAAAGTCCTGTTGGACATAGACCTACCCTTATCTACACCACGGTCCTGACCCATCTGAGTCCAGCAATTAACCACCGTCTCCGTTGCAGTTATTATACTCGAATATTATAAGGTGTCGCAAGGGGAGACAAACGTTATATTGCAAGGGAGAATGTAATGTGTTTGTCCCCGCCTTTTATGATATACAAGTATCATCATTTCTACAATTTCGATGTCGAATTCCAATACAAAGTATTCGGTTAGGCAACTGTATTATACCCAACAGAATGTTAGTACATAGTAGGTTCTAGTTAATAAAACTCCACAGTTCTTATGAATTCGGTACTCTTTACAAATATCTATACTTAGCGACAAGCCCCGTTACATATTTATTTCGCACGCATGGCCGACCAACAGAAAGTGAGACATAATGACAAGATGATGGAGTCGCTATGGCGACCGTCTGACCGTCCTTCCTCGGTCGTTGACACCACTCTAGGGTAGTCTGACTCGCCTGTTTGCTTAAAATAATTGAAAACAAAATCTAACAAAGAAGCTGTCGATACTAAAACAAAAAATATCCCCAGACAAAGTTAACAAAAATATCCATAGCCAAAGTTGATGTCTAAATTATTTAGCTTGACTACCTAAAAATTGCCCGACGTTCCGATTGTTCCTGATTCAACCCTCAGCCAGGTAGAAATCTTAACGATAAAAACATACGCTTTTTACACTCATAGCCCCACAGCAGGATTTTCTCCTGTGCCGTGGGTACCATGGACACACACAAGACAAATACACAAACACCCCAGATCCAGAACATGAATCTAAACTCATTATTCAGATACCTGTATGACCGGGATTCGAAACCGGGACCCATTGCGCGTCAGACTCCGTTTCGTCAGCCTGGTCGTCAAAACAAAGATCTTAACGATGTATTATAACTTTTTGTTTCGGGTCTGGATATTTATGTTTTGGTTTTTGTCACACTATAAGATCCAGGAAAAGATACAGGAATTTCTATAATGGATATACTAGGGGATCGACTTTTTATGAATCCAACATGCTGAAATACGACTGCTCAATTACATTTGAGGCGACCACCTTAATCCTCAAAATTAGTAGCGCCTCTTTTAAGTGTAATGGGCGGCTAACCACTTCCCATAAGGGTACTACATGCTAGTTTGCTAATTTATTTGGGAAAATCTAAGATAAAACTTAATTTGTACGGCAAACATACTAATTTAACTAGATATTATTTTTCACACTGAAGTAACAAACGAGCATGGCCTACTGCCGTAAGTGGTCACTGCCGCCCATGGACATCTGTGAGCAAATTCACATAGGACAGGGGTTTAGAAGTCAGTCACAGATACGCTGCTACTACCGGGGATGCTAAGATGGTCGCCTTATATAAAAGTAAACTGGCAACCACACCCTATCGCTGAAACGCAAGAACTATGTCACGCTAGAAATAGGTGTGTCGGTGTTACCTCCCCGTTCGAACTATGCATATACTTTCTACCAACTTGCAAATAAGTAATTAAAAGATCGTTTTATGGTAATTGTTTGATTTCATATCAATCACCATGTGAAAGCAACATACTGTAGCGTATTTCGGCAAATACTTTAGTAGAAGGAAAGTAATGATCTACTTCAAAACCCACTACTCAAAGGAAAAAGGTATTTTTTGTCATGTATATTTTTATATCAATACATTCAAAAAAGCACATTAGGCCGTCCCGAAGATCAAGCCAAGAAGTAAACCCTTATCTGGAGCGTATATTTCTCATATTGACAAAGCAGTTAAATTCACATTTTGCGAAGCGACGCCTATAAACGTGACGATTTGGGACTACTCTGCGGCGAAGAATACGAATATATAATACAAATGTATTTAAGCGTCTGTAAACACTACAGGATTCAGAATTCAGGCTTGGGGGGTGCCTCAGACCAAACGAAGGTAAGCTTTAGAATTTGGCGAAGAATGAAAAGGTTTTCCGGTATGGAGATAGCTGCATTTTAGAATTTGAGAGAGTGGGGATATTTTGAATTTGGAAATATACATGTATTTATGTTCGTCGTCCATCAATTCGCACTTGGCCAGCGCGGTGGACTATGACCTAAACTATCTCATTCTGAGAGAGTCTTCTCTCAATGCCCAATAGTAGGATAATAATGGGTTGACGAGAGATATTTCTGTAATTTTGTTGATTATAGATGGACGTTTGTACGCGTTCAAATTTTTGGGTTCCGCCAACTTTTTTAACTACGGTAATAAACAAATACTTATAAGTTTATTAACAAGGTGGATGTCTTTAAACAACTTCAAATAAATTTAGTCCTACTCGTGATCTCTATAAAAGTGTCGCTAACCCTAAAAACTAAGTGTATATTTTTCCTGTAAGTGTATGTACCCAACCACACAACAGTCCTTATTAGGCAGAAGAAGTAAAAATTTCAGGGTGGTAGAACCAGTGTAGTTCGACCGGGGAAGTGCCTATTTCTAGCGTGAAGCATTTTTGCGTTTCTATAAAAGAGTGTGGTTGCCGGCACACTTTCACAAGAGGCGACCATCATAGTCCTCGAGAGCAACGCATCTGTGATTGACTTCAGATGGAACCCATGTTCTGTATGTGGTTGATTACAGATGTCCATGGGTGGTAGTGGCCACTTAACATCAGGTGGATTGCATGCTCGTTTGCTACTTCAGTCAGATAAAAAAAAAACGGCGGTAGTGCCACTTGCCCAAGCTTTGAAAACCTAGTGACAAAGTCAGGCGTCAAATACTAGCATATTATACGACCGATTAAAGAAGTGTGAGGTTTGATAGCGACGTGTTGCCGATAAATGAATCTTTATTGTTTACGCATAAAATGTTTATGCTTTCATTATGTCGTTTAGGATATATCATCGAAAAGCAACGCAGTGCTTTGCCAAATTCATTTTGGTGTGGATACCTACTGCCAAGTATCTAACGTTTATTTTATTACATATTATAAACTCCATGCCTAACAGGCCTCTTCTTTAGTAAATTGTTAGGCAAGATACTTTAGCTAGCTTTTATTACCATGTAAAAACAACATGGTTGTTAGTATATTAAAAAAGGAATATAAACAAACAAAAAAGACAAATCCGCTGAATTTTTTGTCGGATTTTCTCAGTTGAGGTCATGGTCCGATCCAGTGTAAGAAAACAAAATTGTAACTGACTATTTATAAGTGCTCCCCTAGGCCTATGTAAATTAAGCGTTTCATTTCATTTCTATGTGGTACCTACAGATATATAATGTCAGAGACGGAATCGAACGATGGAATAGAAAACATAAAACATTAAACACTTTCTACACTCACAGCCCTACAGTAGTATTTTGTCCTGAGTCGTGGGTGCCATGGGCATACAAGACGTATACACAAATACCCAAACCGAGAAGGGACTTAAATTTATCATTCAGATACCTGTTTGGCTGGGAATCGAACCAAGAACCCACTGCGTGTCGTCATTGTTGTCGTCGGGAATAGAAACGTTAAAATGATTTTATCATTATATTCCCTTCCATTAGCCCTTTGAGGTCCACTGCTGGACATAGGCCTCCCCTAAATGACGCCACTCCAACCGGTCCTGTGAATTCTGAATCCAAAGGTTGCCCGCTGTCTTCTTCAAGTCATCGGTCGTCCTGGTGGGGGGGGGGGGGGACCTGTGCCTTTTGCCTAAACGTGGTCGCCACGCGAAGACCTTCCTTCCCCATCAGTAATCGGTCCTACTTGCGATGTGGCCGGCCTTTACATTGTCTTAGTACGAGCTTATTACAATTTCTCAAAACATTACTCAAACATACTTCGCAATGAATAATGCACGTTTTCGTTTTCTGCTTAGTAATAGGTTGATAAGCTTACATGTTGAAGTACGGGAACCTAAACATAAGTTTAACAAACATTCATAGTCTAATACAAAAATTCAGCTCATCATTAAAATACAAGTGCTTTTGATTCGATACAATTTTAAACACACAAACGGAAAAAAAAATCATAGATAAAAGGGACTCATTGTCATTAGGTACTCTTTTTCTTGCAAATCGATGTCACATACCGGTACTCGGAGCATTACTTTTTACTATACATATCAGGACTACCCAATTCTGAAACCCGTTCATAAAAATAAATTTTAAAGCAACTTCCCCTCACTTCCAAAGCTAATACTAAATTAATACCCAAAATTATGTACGGTATACAAATTAACGAGTTCAAAACAACCTTGAAAGGCAGCCGGAGTCCTTAGCATGTCGAAGCACTTAATTTAAGCTCGTAATTCCGGGCCGTCAAGGGAATATACGGCGAAAGTCGAACACGTGGCGTTCCATAAAATGGTGTTATTAAAGAATTTGAAGGTAGCTTTAGAGCTTCGTACCTCACAAATGAGAAGCCTTATACGACCTCTTATTTATAATACTTTTTGCACGACTCATAATGTGAAGCATTAGAGAGTGCTTTATTACCGAAAAATCAGTTTAGCCTCATTTCCACAACTATTTAGTTATTGGTATTGGTAGAGGTGTAAAAAGAGCTCTCCTTCAAATCCGGCGATGCATTGGCGACTCCCCTGGTGTTGCAAATGTTCATAGACGACGGTGACTGCTTTCCATCAGGTGGCCCGTCTGCCTTATCGTTAGGCCCAACTATAAAAAAAAGAAAAAAAAATACACGACTGACAAGCCACGTAATCTCCTTTATTTGCGCACGTAATTTAATGTAGATTTATTCTGTCACTGTACTTACTTGATTTGAGATAATAAAACCGGAAAAACTATTGAAATAGAAAGAACAAATTCCCGTCAATCAACACTTTTTTGTTTGAAACACGATAGCTTGCGTAAAAATTAATTAGTTTAATCAGTTTTTTATTATTATTGGTATTGGTATTGATATGGTATTGATATCTTATTTAGTATCGTTTAGTAGTTATTAACGAAAAACTAAAATTCACAAAAACTGAATTGTGCGCTTTTGGAAATTCCAAATATTTATTATTTAGGTATAGCAAACGAGCATACAGACCTATTGGTGTAGAAGGTAATGGTGGTTTCTTTTTTTATCTGACTGAAGTAGCAAACGAGCATGCCGTCCACCTGATGGTAAGTGGTCACTGCCACCCATGGACATCTGTAGTCAATTACATACAGAGCATGGTTTCAATCTGAATTCAATCACAGATGCGTTGCTACACCGGCGGTCGATGGTCGCCTCATGTAAAAGTGTGCCGACAACCACACCCTTCCATCGAAACGCAAGAAATGCTTCACGCTAGAAATAGGTGTGGCAGTGGTACTTCCCTGGTCGAACTACACTGGTACTACCACCTTGAGGGTCCCGGATTCGATTCCCGGCCAGACAGGTTTCTGAGTGATGAGTTTGGATTCATGTTTTGGGTCTGGGTGTTTGTGTATTCGTCTTTTGTGTGTCCATGGTACCCACGACACAGGAGAAAATCCTAGTGGGCTATGCGTGTAGAAAGCGTGTTCTTTTAAAGTATGTGTGTACATAAGCACCCACCAGGAAAAATATCGAACCTGAAAACGTAACGTGCAGCGTATTTTATATATTGCATGATTTAAATATTTCCTTTGTTTTAATTATGTTATTTCTCTCTTTTAAGCAGTCGATTTGTGTGTATAATAATTTATTCACACAAATAATACTTTGTTTTTACAGCCACCAATCTACATCTTAAACAAAAATATTGATGAAACCTAACCTCTAGGGTAAAACAAAAAGATCGCCCAAAAGAAAAGAGCCTCCATTTTACTTTTAATAAATTCCTCTAATGACGATGTCTCCCATGTCCCGCTTCTTTGTTTTTTGTTATCAAAGAGCTTTCGGCAGCTTTCGATAAAAGAAACTTGATGGATCGATTTTTGTCACGTCAAAAGAACTCGCACCGTAATTTAAGATGAACTGACTGACGGCTAATAACAGATGAAATTGACAGGTATTAAAAAACTTTTTAAGGGTTTTTTCAGATTTATTTGAAGGCGGTTCAAATGATTTTTAATTAGAGGTTTCTGAGGTTTCACCTTTTATATGTATTTTTTAATTGCTACTTATTACCACCGCTTAAGCCTTACAAGGGTTGCTATAATCTGGTTTAATGGGCAATAGTTTTTAGATATTTAAACTTAGTTACATTTGATTACTCACCTTAATTTACTTACCTTTTGATAGCATCTCATCTAAGATACGATATCAGACTACATTGCCTATAATTTTATAACTTCTAATAATTTACTAAAGTAATAGGCACCTAAGTACAAACGTAATGTAAAAATACATGTTCTATATAGACTTATTCGCTTTTGCGTGTTCGCAATAAAATTCCATAATGTATTATGACAGCTTATTAAATTGGATTCCATATGGTAAGTGAAATAGAAAGTAACTGTCAATATTTTGCATATAAAATTGAATAAAAACGCCAGACGCGCCACACCTCGTGATCCGAAACACAGCTTCCCTTTCTCCTAATAAAATACAACAACCATAAAACTCATTCGTGCTTACAACTCTTTTATACTAACGCTTAAAACTGCTGTTTTCGTATTTTAACACCTGTCTTAAATTTATGATTTTAGACTAGTATTATCGCGGAATTGATACATTATGATACTTAACGGGTACTTACGATATGCGGTTTATAAATTCTCATAGAATGGTCTAAATATCTGCATATCTGTCTTAAATTCTCTGCATTTCACGGCTTAAGCGATGAATGCCATCAGGTATTAAGTGTGTTCATTCATAGGTTTACTGTTTGTTAGGTTTTTGATTGAATATATAAAAATCGTAGAACACACTATTTGAATCAATACAGGAAGCTTTCTAAGGTAATAAAGTAGACATTATGGATTGCTTGGCGTTTTCCAGTGTATTATCGGTATCAGTATCGCTTTTCTTCTAAATCAATCACAAAAATCTACGATAGGAGCTCTACTTAACACTTAATGTTACAACTAAAGACTAATACTAAAACCGTCGAACAACTAGTTCGCATACATTCCATACGTATAACAACTCTGTACTATTATTTGATTTTAATTCAACTTCTCCAGTGTTATTTAAAAAAAAAAAACAACTGAAAAAGGGCGCGTGTAACGCGTAGCGACGATACGTGTTAAAAACGCCAGTATAAAAGTCATATAAGATACGGGCCGTAAATAAAAATGTCTCAAATATAATAAATGATCGTCGAGGTAGCAACAAAGTAAATATTGTTTTTATCACGGAGAACTTCCGCGTGAGATGATGCCAACGAGTTATTTATGCCTTGGGTATAACGGATATATCGTGTGAATAGAACAGAAGAAACATGCAGATATACAAATGATTCATAAATTTATACTAAGTTTTGCCTGCCTAATCAATTTGGTTGGGTTTGAACGTTCTTTTTTAAGGCGGTTACGCCTTCAAATAGGATTTCTCGGCCAACCGTAGACCGATTGCAAAGATTTGTCTTTTAATTGATAGAGTATACTTGCAGTTTGGTACCATTGTTACAAAATTATGAATATGAGGTGGGAATCCCAAAAAAATCGAGGAAAGCCTTAAAATTTTGTAAGTACTTATTGCCACACATATCCTCCTGAAGTAATCCCGGGGCGCTATGAATCGTTTTTCGGCAATCCGCAATCGGCAATCAATCGTCTCTAAGCAAGCAGTCGGGATTCTTGATTTAAGAATGTAATGTTACATTGTATTCACTCTTGTTATTTACAAATGTGGTTTTTTCCGGGTAGTTCTTGCGTTTTTATGAAAGGGTGTGGTTGCCGGCACCCTTTTATATGAGGCGACCAGCTTAGTTCTTGGGAGTAGCAACTCATCTTTGATTGACTTCTGGTAGAACCATTGTTTTATATGAAGTTGCTTACAGATGTCAATGAGCGGCAGTGACCACTTAAGTGGACTGCATGCTATTTTTGCTATTTCAATTTTATAAAAAAAAGTACTTCTACCCGTGTGTTCTTGTAATATAGGATTAATATATGAATTCGAATTGTACTAGAGGTTAAAATATTTTTTCTAATATAGTATAATATTTAATTTGGCAAAGGAAGATCTCCCACCAGGCGAGGTGATCATGCCCGCGGCCATGCTTCAGCAGTCGTTATTCGGAACTTGTATATGTGCGGGGTGTTGAGAATACTTCAATAGCGTGCTTCAGAATACTAGTAGCGCCATTTCTTGATGAGTTGCGGGAGGTCGCACAAATATTAAGCATTGTTTTATATGTGATTTTACTAGGCTGAGACAGTCAAACATTACCGTAAAAATTTACCATAATTAATTTAGTCACTGTGGGTAGTGCATAATATCACATTTCCTTATTTTAGTACTTGTTTTTTCCTTTATGTCAAATAATTTAATTCGGTTTGGATTTCTTTTGTTACACGCTAGTTGACCCGGCGAACTTCGTTCCGCCTATAAGTCAAAAAAATAAAATTATTAGTGTTCCTCCACTATATTATGCATAAAAATCTTTCTCTTGAATCACTCTATCTACTGCATTAAAATCCCTATCGTAGTTTTATAAATCTAAGCATACATAGGGACAGACTGCGCGAAGCGACTTTAATTTATACTACGTAGGGATTTTACTATTAAAGAGCACTCATTTTGTAAAATTTCAAGTGTCTATCCTTACTTGTTCAAATGTTGATTCAAATCGTAGAGCCTCGTGAGAAAATGACAGACAGCGGCTTAGTGATAGGGTTCCGCTTTTACCCTTTGAATACGGAACCCATAACTATCAACAACTTTGTATATACCGTGACAATTACGCCAAACCTCATCTCTGTGGGGACTAACCGCTCGCTTTTAGCTTTTAATACTAGCAGTGTGCTAAAACGATAATTTCCACATCACAAACTCCCAATTTTCCGCGTTTTGACATAGCAATATCTATTCATGAGGGCCGGACGTACTCGTAGGCAAACAACGTAACACGTGTTGATAAGGATTGTTATAGTTGGTCATTGGATTAGCTTACTGACCAGTATTATTCACAAGCTTATGCCCCCAACTTTTGTGTATATGCGATAATACATATTATACACATACATACATAATTGTCACTTTACAACAACAACCTGGCAAGTACAATTTGACCTTTTTTGGTAAGTTTCATTTATAAGCATTTATAATGCTCGTATTAGGTCTGTGTAAATCCATTCATTTAAAGGAATTTCATTTTGTGTAACTCAACAATTGGCCTCCAATAATAATTGTAATTTTCAAGACAACACGTTGTTCTTGTAAAGAGGCTATATACATTAATTTTGATATGAATGATGATAATACATATATTAATTAAGTTTAAATTATAGAAGTAGCAAACTAGCATGCATCTCATTTGGCTGTGTGACGACTGTCGATAACAAACATAATCAATGTCAGATAGCATTGAGCTTTTAACATGTTCACTGACGTGTTATTTGCAGCCCTCGACGACCAAATAGAAACGGCTCGGATAACTCTGTCCACTTTAAGACGCTTTCTACGCTTTCTACACTCTGTCCACTTTAAACTGCAAGCTTTAATAAATCGGAATAAATTTGGCTAATAAACAGGTAAACAGCCTTAGGGATTTTGTATATTCACTCATAGTATAGCAGTAGGATTATCTCCTATATCGTAGATGCAAAAGACACATGTAAAGACATTAGTGCATTCATAGAAACTGAAAATTAACATTCTGTTATTTCTGTCCGGGAACTGAACCCGATAACTACTGCGTTTCACACTATGATAATGACATACTCTTCACAAAATGGATTATATTAAATGAAATGTCTTTATTTGTATAGGCCTACGAGGGCACTTACACATTGTCAGTTAGATTTTTTTCTTACACTACCACCTACACTTACCTTACACTACCACCATATGAACAATAGAACAAACATAAACAAAATAAATAGATAAGTATCTAAGTAGCCAGTAAAGTAAAGATCCAATTGATAGTCCCAGCAACAGTAAACACATTCGCAACGGACTGGTTCCGGGATAATTCGATCAACTAAAAGATCCTTGAAGGTGCCGTATCAGCGGGACCATCTGTCCAATTTCTGTTTTATTACCTTCTTGAGGTCACTCGGGTAACTATTCACAATACGAGATTATAATGCTATGTATATAGATGAATATTATACTTCATGCTAATATTAACAGGCGGAACTTTGTGAGTGTTTGTCACTTCACGTCTAAACGGCTGGAGCGATTTTCATAAAATTTTATAGGGAGTTAGCTGACATTTTGGATTAACATATAGGTTACTTTTTACTGTGGGAAAATATCTTACTTCCACGGGACAATCCATACATCGATTTTTTTTAACGCGGACGAAGCTGCGGGTTTCAGCTAGTAATTATATAATTATGATTAAATGCTTCACGCTAGAAACAGGTGTGGCGGTGGTACTTCCACGGTCGAACTACACTAGTTTTACCACCTTGAAACTTACTACTACTATTTTAGACTTATACGAAGCATATCAACATAGTCCTTGTCGGTAGCAACGCATTCGTGACCAATCTCAGGTAAACCTCTGATCTTATCTGGGATCGACTACAGATGTACATGGGCGGTAGAAACCATATACCCTCATTTATTACTTGAACCTAAAAAAACAGAGAAAATACACACATTCACACCACATTCAAAACCAATTCAAGACATTAAACATTCTCACAAAATTGTACCAGGTCTTCCTGTAGTTCCGGGGCCAGAATAGGACTACGGTACCCTCTGCCTGTCGTAAAAGGCGACTAAAAGAGGCTTCCGGGGTTGCGGGCGGGAAGAGTGGGAGCTCGAACCGTCCGGTCAAGTGACCCCGGGAAGGACGGCGGCATGTGTGGTTGCATGTTGCCGTAAAAACCAGAAGGTGCGGTGAGCAGTTCACGCCCACAAGAGAAGAGCCCGATGGGGCACACGCTGAGGACACCGGCGGCGGTCAACTGGAGTTCCCGGAGTCCTCTTCGCAGCGTCGAAGTCGGCCACCGGGGGGATTCTAGTGGGGTAAGAATCCCACATAACCCGCGTCGCTCCCACGACGTCGGGTACCTTTTGAAAGTTTCCCCCTCGAAAACAAAAAAAAGGTCCTCACACAAACAACCATACCTATAACCAAGTAAGATATATTTCCAACGTTACACTCAAGAACACGTTGACAATCTCAGCTGACAGCCGGATATTGATTACTCCCGCGAACGAGTAAATCATGTCGCATGTCCTAGCCTCCATTCCGTTAGTGACAACTGTATTTGCTAAATGACGTGTTGAGAACGTAAAATATTGTTTGTTTGCTACTTAGAAGTGGAAACTGAGCGCGCTGTCCATATAAAGGTAAATAGACATTAGATAGCCATGTAAGACTAGCTAATGCCCGCGAATTTGCATGTTTTGATCACGTCTACCATGGAAATTAGTATTATCTATATACTGATACGTGAAGCAAAAAGTCGGGATCTATTTTTAAGATGAAAGAAATTACGCACGGTTATAGTTGACGTAGAGAAGAATTACGGAAGGCTAATACTTTTTTCAAATAATGCATAAAACAGACTCTAAATTACCTAAAAACACATTACGCACACTACCATGCATTTGACACAAATACATAATAAACGAAATAAAACTTTCAATGTCCTACTATGAAAACATATAACGTCAAAAAACTAAGTCATAAATATTTGTTTGCCAAATCGCAGCGCTATCTGACCTGTTAGTGTGTTTTTCACTCTTTCAAGCAATAACTACGTATGTACGTACTACGTTATCGGGAGTAGTTTTAAGTATGTATCTCAATTTGTTGGAATTTTGAGTTCAGTCCTTTACGTTTTTGCCGTACGACATAAGGTATAGACAAAATATCTGTCGCTGATCCCTTGTTCCCAAAATTGCCAGGTTTCACGTAAATTATTTCTAACACATAGATATATAAAATAAAATCCATAAATGGCTGTACGTTTAGTCTGTAAAATTTGTGTTGTTTTTTATATTTAAGAGCTGTAGATTCGGTATTAAAAAATAATTTAAAAAATCGTCAATTAAGATGTACCTATTACATGCTTTAGTACACTTATGTAATACCACAATCTGTCTACTAAGAATTCAATTATCCTTAATTCGTTACAGTAATATCTTATATTAATTCATCGGCAAAATGTGGCTACAATTTAATTCGAATACAATCAACGGATGACGCTTATAGCCACTTATGTCCGTAAAATAAACTTAGTCCTTGTCATAACATTAAGAATTCCAAGTATGAAAATGAGAGGTGAAAGTGATGAATGACGTCACCTTCAAAGCCTTACACATTTTCACCCCTAACGTGTAAATTAAACTAAACCTCTTGAGAACAGCTGGTATTACTTATAAATATTGAAAGTTCAGGACACTGACTCCGAAACTTAACAACAAAGATTTTAGTTTCTACGAGATTTTTGGAGTCAACGGTCGAGAAGCACCTCGAAAAAGTAGTCTGGGAGTAGATCTTCATCCTCGGGAGTAGCAACGCATTGTGATTGATTTCAGATAGAACCAATATTGAAGTTGCTTACAGATGTCCCTAAGCGGCTGTGATCACTAGACATCAGGCGGACTGCATGCTTGTTTTGTGTTTCAATTTATTAAAAAAAATACAGATGGGTTGACAGTTCTGAGAACTAATACGGTTACCTCGTAAGCATCCAGATCTTTCCAACGAAATACATAAACTGCTTCACGTTAGAAAAATATCTGTCGGCAACCGTCACACTCCTTTGGTCAATGTGTACTAAATCTACCATCTTTATATTTATGTCATAGAACTGGAAAAAAGAGACGTAGTGTTTCTAACAGTAAATAGCACCCATATTTAGCATACGACGGTCTAAGATCGGTAGCTACCCTAAAAGACTGAAATGGAAACCAAGTATGTATCAGTACTTTCAGACAGACAGCTCTTAACCCTTTTGTTATGAGGGAGAAATATCTGCAGCGATCATGCCCCTGGAGAGGAACCCAAGGATACCTTCAAGTCGTAATAGCAGCTCTGGGTCTTAAGTTTTAAGCACAAAAGCAAGTTTTCATAAACAAACTTTCTTACTACTATCGTTGCTTTAAATTAAACTGGGCCCTTTGAGAGCACAGTCTTTAAGTTTAAGATTTATTGCTTGTAAATATTGTAAAGTTTCAACACTGCTGCTCATTTGTTGGAACAGAGTTCATTATTTAAGAATTGAAGACGAAGAGATAAATAGATGAAGCAGTCATTAGTACTACTCCATTGCTTGTTGCTGAATTAAAAATATCATTAATCTTTTAAAAGTGGGTGAAAATGTATTAGGAAACGTTAGAATATCACTTAAAAGTTATGGAAAAAACAGTTAAAAAGAAAAGCGACATTAACTGTTAAATTAATTATGTTACAAGCTGTTATCAAATAAGTTGTTTATAATGTAACAAACAATCAAAAGACATAGAAATCGATTTAAGTGTTCCGAATGTATATAATACTGTGTACCTAGTGAACCCAAATAAAATTTGTATATTTGATTTCTTCGACCAAAATTGTTAGTAAAACGGAAGTTGTTAGATAGATTTCCATTACTTTAGATAAACAGGTGGGATAACCAGTGTTGTTCAAACGGGGAAGTACCACCGCCACACCTATGATGTCCATGGGCGGCAGTGACCACTTACCATCAGTTGGACTGCGTGCTCTTTTGCTACTTCAGTCAGATAAAAACCAAAACTGAAATCTTTCTTTGAAATAATTTTAGTAAAAGAAGTCAATTTAGCAAAAAATAAACTTATATTCGTTTTCACTACTCAGAATGTTATTAGTCGATTTTCGATTAACAGTCACAATATAAAATGAGAATCACCTACGTCTTATATTTCTCTTGTAGTGCTCCCAAGACATGTTAACAAAAGTTGTTTCGTATACCAATATTTCATGGTCGTTTCATTTAATTTTATTCAAAGAATATATGAGAGGCTTTTATATATTTCACTACTTTGTTTCAAAGCAAATTGTAAATTTACACCGAATTTTACAGTTTTGTTATACACACGTCAACCCATTATTGTCCCACTGCTGGGCACGGGTCTTCTCTCAGAATGAGAGAGTTTAGGCCATAGTCCACCGCGCTGGCCAAGGACGAATTGGTGGACTTCACACACCTTTGAGAACTTTTTTTTTTTTTAAGAACTCTCGGGTGTGTAGGTTTCCTCACGATGTTTTCCTTCACCGAAAAGCAGTGGTAATTAATTTATAATACGCACATAAATCAGTGGTGCGTGCCTGGGTTTGAACCTCGGACCTCCCGGTCGAGAGGGCAAGTTTCAACCATTAGGCTATCACTGCTCACTATCCGCTATCACTGCTGCTTTGTTATAATCTCTACATTATTAGTCACTCGTCGTAACGCTCGAAATTCGACCGTAATTAAACTCAAAAACTAAATTTAATATTGTCCAAAGTAGCAGGAATATTGTTAAAATTCAATTCAATTGTATTAATTTTCTAGTTATTTTAAATACACCTGTTAAAGGTAAAAGGAGGTTTAATTAACTAAACTGAACTAAACTAACATTTAAAATTAAATAGCGGGCGACAAAGACATCTGCCATTTTTGACGTTATGTGTTGTCATAATATGCGTTGAACGTTCTGTGTCATTTATTATATATGTGTTTGTGTCAAATGCAAGGTAGTTTAAAGTGTTTTTAGTTGTTTTTATGTGTTATATGCCGTATTCGAAAAAAAATTGCATTTCGTACTTCTTCTGTACATAAACGTTCGTTTCTGATACGGTAATAAGTTTATTTAATGTTAACCAATGTCTTAAACTATTCTGTATGCCAAATTTCAGCGAAATATGAACAGTACATTGTGCGAAAGAGTAACAAACACATACTTCCCCACAAAGTTTTGCATTTATAATATTAGTAGAATAAAAATAGGTCTGTCTTCTTAGTATTATTAGCTTTATTTGCAGTTTTAACTTTGTACTAGGGTTGTTACGGATTCAAAATTTTAGACATCCGCGGATGCAGATGCGGATGCGGATTATTAGAAGTTCACATCCGCGGATGCGGATTCGATGCGGATGCGGATTCAATGCGGATGCGGATGCGGATTTAAAAGGATAATTATTTAAATTTTGAGTGCATAAATAGCAAAAAATCAATTTAAAATTAACTTTATATTTATTGAATCATATTTCTAAAATAAAATTACACAAGTCTTTAGTTTTACTTAAGACACAACAGAATTTTGAGCTTCAAAAAAATCTTTGTTTAATAATCAAACTTAAAAATTGGTAAATTATATTTAATAAATAGCAATATTGCAGTTTTCTCAGCTTCCAATCTGTTTCTTAGCGAATTATGTATTAACCCAGCTCCACTAAATAGCTGTTCGCTTGGAACTGTGGCTGGTGGAGGTGATAAATGTCGGCATGCTAATTTGGAGAGAATTTTAAATTCACAACGGTTAGCTTTCCACTTATTAAGTGGATTTTCATTAAAAAATTTTTGATGATTGTAGTTACTTGTTGATGTGAATCTGCATCCGTTAAACTCCGCATTAATTGATGCGGATGTGAATGCGGATGCAGATGTCTGAATTAATGCGAATAATCCGCATTTGCGGATGCGGATACGGATATTCGTAACACCTCTGCTTTGTACATACATATTAGTGATGATAACGAATGTCACTATTTAAACATGTTTTTTACCGTTTTCGGAGTTGGGGGGGGGAGGTACTTATTTCTTGGTGGTAAATGCAAGTCGATTTTCAATTCGGATAGATTAACCGAATCGTTAATCTATCCGAATTGAAAAGTTCGTGCAAAACACTGCATTAGAATATTCGCAAAACATCGCATAATTTTTGCGAATGCGAATTTCTAAAAATACATAGGTATATATTTATTTTACGACCGGCTTTATTTAAACGTGTTTGACTTAGTCTCGTTAATAAGCCTACAATTACAAGCGCGCTAACAGTGACATTTAATATTGTTGTAACTAATTTTATGCTGGTGAATAATTAACCGACGAGATAACGTTGCGTGATCTTAAATTAATCTTAAATCTTAAGTCTGTGTTACCTACTCGTTAGAGTAATTGTTAACGTCGTTTTTGAACAAATCGCTTGTTAAAGTATATCACGTCCTACCTTCTACTGACGACCCGCGTGGAGGAGTGGTCACCATGCCGGGCTGACACGTGGGTCCTGGGCGAACCCAGGACCCACTACTTCCCGGCCAGACAGGTATCTGAATGATAAATTTAGATTTCTGTTCTGGGTCTGGGTGTTTACGTCTTCGTCTTATGTGTGTCCATGGTACCCACGACACAGGAGAAAAATCTAGTGTGGGACTATGAGCATAGAAAGCGTGCGTATAGAAAGCGTGGTTACCATCACGTTAAGAAAGGCCTACGTCTAGCAGTGGACCACAAGGGCTGATGAATGGCTGCATCTCCCAACCACGCAAAATTTGTAGACCTCTCGCCATTTACGTAACTCATAAAATTATACGCGTTTCGCTTGTACTGTATAACAAATTCTTCTTAAAATTTCTATATTAAAAAGGATTAAGAGAAGTAAATCTTTGAAGCGGAAACGAACCGGTTCTTACCAACCGTTTATTGGTTAAACTTGGAAGGAACTTCCTTTATCCGAACACTGAGACTTTGGATATTTCCAATTCCGATCTTTGTAGCGCAGATTTAAACGCCAGCAAAGGGTTGATGAATTGGATAAAAATATAAAATGTCAAATTCTACAAATTCTATTTGATACCAATTTTACGTATTTATCGTATTATGTGTATATTTCAAGAGATATTATGTGTATATTTCAAATATATGATATTTATATATGTGGCCTATGTTCGGCAGTGGACATCAAAAAGCTTGTGGATGGATGGATAAGAACCATACAAAAATAGTATTGTACAATTACTACAACATTTTAAAGCCATTTACCAATATTACTCACATTTTCACAATATTGCTACGAGTACAATGCATAACACGATGTCTGCAAAAAATCTATTAAAAGACTATCAAATCTTACATCGTCCATTTTCAATTAAAATTTCATAAAATTTCCAATTTGCTGCACATTCATATTCATATTGAACTAGCGGTCGGAATTGAATTTTATCTTCGACACAAGGCTTAACGTGATATCGTTTAAACAAAATAATTACGACCAGTAGTTAACACTACATTTGCAAAAAAAAATGTAACATTTTGACTCTGAGTTAATATCCACATCAACCCATTATTGGCCCACTGCTGGGCACGGGCCTTCTCCCAGAATGAGAGAGTTTAGGCCATAGTCCACCGCGCTGGCCAAGTGCGAATTGGTGGACTTCACACACCTCCGAGAACTTTTTTTTTTATAAGAACTCTCGGCTGTGTAGGTTTCCTCACGACGTTTTCCTTCACCGAAAAGCAGTGATAATTAATTTCTAATACGCACATAAATCATTGGTTTGAACCTCAGACCTCCCGATCGAGAGGGCAAGTTTCAACCATTAGGCTGTCACTGCTCTGGTCCCTGTAGTCGGGGATTAGAATACGGCTACGGTATCCCCTGCCTGTCGTAAGAGGCGACTCAAAGGGGGCTTCTGGGGTTGCGGGCGACTAGAGTGGGAGCTCTGACCGCCCAGTCAACAACCCCTGGAAGGACGGCGGCATGTGTGGCTGCATGTTGTCGTACACTGACAAGGCGTAGGGGACAGTCACGCTCCCTAAGAGATGAGCCCGTAAGGGGCGCAGCGCTAGGGGGCACCGGTGGTATCCGTTGGAGGTCCCGGGGTCCCCTGCAAGCGCAGAGGAAGGCCACCGAGGAGGTTTTAGTGGGTAAAAATCCCACATAACCCGGAGTCTCTCCCAAGGCTCCGGTGTACCTTTTGAAGGTTTTCTCCCCGTCAATAAACAAAAAAAAAAAAAAAAAAAAAAAAAAAGGCTGTCACTGCTCTAGAGGGCAAGTTTCAACCATTAGGCTATCACTGCTCTGCTGTGATTTATATACTAAATATTAAATTTTATTTTTATGCTTTGTACATATTGTCACACTAGAAGATAAATATATACAGACATACATTAGATCACATGTACAACTGTATGAGGAAACCATCTTAGTCCTCGGGACTAGCAACGCAGCTGTGATTGACTTCAGATAGAGGCCATGATCTTTATGAGGTTGCTTATAGATATCCATAGGCGTCAGTGACCACTTACCGTCAGGTGGACTGCATCCTCGTTTACTACTTCAATCAGGTAAATATATGCTTAACAGACTCAATAAAATGTTGAAAATAGTGCCATATATGAAAGTGTGAAAAAATTTCACGTTTTTCATAAGCCATCTCAATAAAAGTGTCTTAAATACCTGCTTGTAAGAATTGCTACAATTTCAAAGACGAAATACATCTTAAAATAAGACCTTGAAAAATGATACTTCTTCTACATTAATTCTCAAGTGAAATCGTGGAAAAACACTTTTATATTTTTATTGGTTGCTAAATATGTATAATATATATTTTAATATAGTACTTAGATATATATTTAAATTGGAAATTAAGGCTCTAGCAAGGGAAAATTTAGTCATACATGAAAAGCTTCATTCTACACCTTAAAATCAATTAAAATATTAATTTCATTTCAAAGAAAGAAAGATATTGGAAACGTGTCCTATATTCAGTTTATTTCGCAGCCCTATCGTGCAAAAACCAAAAAGCAGTGACCCCGTTGCCGGGACACTGCGCTCGGAACCGATTCGCAAAGATGAGATCGCCAACGTAGCTCATATTTGCAATACATTCGACAGTTTCCAGCGAATACCCGTCATCCGCTATCCGGTTTATTTGACAGGTATTCGCGGTGTAATTAAAAGTAAAGTAAAAAGGAGATAGAACCAGTGTAGTTCGACCGGGGAGGTACCACTGCCACACCTATTTCTAACGTGAAGCATTCATTGCGATTCGATAGAAGGGTGTGGTTGCCGGCACACTTTTATATGAGGCGACCATCCTAGTCCTCAGAAGTAGCAACGAATCTGTAATTGACTTCAAATAGAACCTATGTTCTATATGAAGTTGAATACAGATATCTATGGGCGGCGGTGACCACTTACCTTCAGGTGGACTGCAAGCTCGTTTGCTACTCCATTATTGTATAAAAATGTTAGATGCGAGCTAAACACTAATCTACCAAGAATTATATACAAATTCCTCGTTTTAAGGGTTACGCAAATGGCAAACGGAATTGCTAAGACTCCGCTGTCCGTCTGTCTATCTGTTTGTCACCAGGCTGTTTTACAGGAACCAAGATAGCTAGACAATTGAAATTTTTGCAGATGATGTATTTCAATTGCCAATGACAACAACAAATATTTAAGGGCGCACCTATACAACAAACTTGTTTTATCCGTTTTTATACAGCGACTGATCAAGAATTCTGACCGCTTTAGGCTAATTATAAGGACGCGCCCCCACCAGGTGTGTTAGTCGGCCTAAAAGTATTAACTACAGCTTGTCGAGCAAAAAAAAAAGGTCGCCAAATCTACATCCTCCGATGTGTTAGTGTTTTGTCTTAGACTAGTTGAAATATGTAGGATAGATTCCATGATGCTTAATAGTGCATGCGAAAACACGATATCAGCGCGCCCCCTCAATCCTCGCGCCCTAGGCAATTAGGCTAAGGGTTAATCAGGCCCTGTTTCTATAGATAGGTAATGGTACGCTTTAAATGTGAGGAATGACCCGTGCCGAATAGTGGGACAATAATCGAATGATGACTGTATTAATCTTTCTACACATATGAAAGCGATTATAAGAAAAAGTCCTACATTTACGCACTTACGAGTATTTAAGAAATAGACTAAAGCACGGCGGTAAAATGATATATCAAATTTTTGTAATTATTTTTTTAAATAAAAATAATTTAACAGATAAGACATGTTTAATTAAAACGTCAAGCAACAATCGTTGTATTGCGTTGTCATATTTCTAAATAATCATTTGTTTTCGTAATAAGTTTGAAAAATTAATTTAAACTTCTTGTTTATTTTATGTTGGCAAATGCTTTAAAACATGTCTTAGTCTTTATTTTTTTATTAATTACTGAAGGAAATTTGGCTGCTTTCTTCTCTTTACCTTTCGGATGTATTAAAATGACTTGAAAATTGATAAAAAATTAATTTAAGAAATACTTTGGACAATATCAAGTTTAGTTTTCGAATTGAATTACAGTCGAATTTCGACCGTTGCGAGGGGTGAATAGTATAGGAGTCTATATTTTTTCATCTGTAGTTTAGAAACGAAACACGCATCATTGGGTATTCGGTCCAGTCCTATTAAGAACGCTAGTTTTACACTGGAGCCTTGAGCTCGGACCCTCGGACAAAGGATTACGACGTGATACCACTGCTGAGTGCGTCACGTAAACACTTTTTAATTCTACTAATGTGAGATAAATTGAACTAGAGTGTGTGGGTACTGAGAATACTGTATTTTTGACCTTAGTTTTTATTATAATAGTAAAGAGATAGGTCGTCACTGTAGTTCCGGAATCTAAATAGGGCTACGGTATCCCCTGCCTTCCGAGCTTTCTTTCTGGGCTTCCGAGGTTGCGGGTGGCTAGAGTGAGAGCTTGTCCAGCCAAGCGAACCCGGGCAGGACGGTGGTATGTGTGGCGCATACCATCGTAAAAACTAGACGAAGCGGTGCGCCCAGCCGCCCTCTAGGAGGAGCCCGATGGAGCGCTCGGAGGATTACGGTTGCGGTCCTTTGGAGATCCTGGAGTTCTGTTTGTACCGCCGAGGACGGTCACCGGGGGGGAGGTTTAAGTGAGTTAAAAATTCCACATAAACCTGCGTCGCTCTTATGGCGTTGGGTATCTTTTGAAAGTTTCCCCCTCGAGAAAAAAAGTAACGTGATATGAGGAGACAAGAGCTTCACATTGACAAGAGCAGAGCAAATAAACCCGTTGTGTCCAATATTCGGATATTTAGTTTTGTTCTAGTCGAAGGCTGTGTGTGATGATCCTCAGGTTCAGGCATCAGTGTTCTCAATTAGAATTCCAGTTGATTTTAAATTTCATGGAATATATCAATGTGCGTCAGTGACTTACTTTGCTTATTTAATTTGTTGATATTAAGATTATGGACAAACTTGGCTTAATTTGAGATCTCGTTGCTTTATGAGGCCAAGATTTTAGATGGTTAAATGAATATAATTTAAAACTCTATTATCAATAGAACATGGCCAGCAAGCCATACGCTAAATAATCTATACAATTGTATTATTACTATTCTAATTTATTTAAAATGTAAAGAAGCAAACAGGCATGCATTCGACCTGATAAGTGGTAATTGACTGCGATAAACAATTCTATGCAAGTTAATACAGAACAAGGGTTCTAAAGTCAATCATAGACGTGTTGACAATCCCGAGGACTAAAATGTTCGCCTGATATAAAAGTAAGCTCGCAACCACATCCAATACACAAGAACTACTTCATGTGAGTAATAAAATCATATTATTTCTACCATCCTGTAAGAACGACTTATCTTACAATAGTATTGATTATATTAAATACAGGACCCGATTCCGGTCTGGTATTAGTCGCACGTATCTCTCAATTTCCGCTATTGAGCCACTCCGGGTCATACACTTCACTGGGGCAACGTGACTGGGCTATATCTGAAAGCTATTCTCTATTTCTGATATTGTTATTCGGCACAGCCACGGCCATATACAGCAATTATTATCTACTTAAAAAACTGTCCCTATGAGATGTTACACGCTTGGGTTCTTTATCCTCACAAGTGGTTTAGCAGGAATTTCGGAATTTTGTTTTTAATCTTGTGTATCCCGTGATATGCAACATCGTATAAAAAATTCATTAGTTCGTCCGAAAGATTTTAGTGTTATTACCATATGAAATCGATTTGCTACGACGATGTAATAAACCTAAAATTAACATTTATATTACCACACAGAAACCGATAAAAATATAACATAAAAATTACAAGTGATTAAATTAAATCACGCGTAATTACGTGGTACCACCACGATACCCATTTCTAGGGTGAAGCATTTCTTGCGTTTCGATGGAAGGGTGTGGTTGCCGGCACACTTTTATACGAGGTGACCATCTTAATCCTCAGTAGCAACGCATCTGTGATTGACTTCAGATAGAATATATACCTATTCCAAATAAAGTTGCTTACGGATGTCAATGGGCGGTAAAGACCACTTACCATCAGGTGGACTGCATGCTTATTTACTACTTGAATCAGATGAAAAAACAATCGGTGTGACATAACTACTAACATCACTGTTTGAATGAAATAAACAACTTATTTACTGCGTAACCAATTCTATGAAAGCTATTTGAAAGATTAGCTCGTGCAATTGCGTAATAGATGAACAAATTGTCTTTCAATATACGAGATAAAATAAAGATGTCAGGTGAAATTATTTTCTCAGCGTAACAACCCTTTAGGTAAAGGGTTTCGTCACGACTCCGTGTCGCCGACGAATTGACGGCACGTGACGGTTATACGGATTTTTATTTCGTCTTTTTTTATTATACAAGTTTATATACGGCCCCATTTGATTTTCAATGTATGCAATATTTTGCATATGCATAGAGATGTATACATCTCTACTACAAATTTATCTTAATTATTTAGGATAAGTACATTGACGGTTGCAAATTTTAGATACTAGGTGATTTTTAGTTTTTGTAATTCCACTATGTAGTCAGAGGGTTTTGGTCATTTTCAGGCTATATTATATTATAGTGTATATTATTTTCGTGTACATGCAGCATTAGTATTTGATAACGGGAGTAGGTGTTAATGTTACATAGGAAGCTGCTACCCATCTCCTGAATTTTATCCTTAAGCCGCCTCCTACGAAATCCACGGGAAAAGAGGGAATGATGTTATTGAAGATCAACATCAGCACATATGGCATAGATAATCACTAACAAATAAATTTCAGTGTTCAAGAAAGCATATTCAATTGTTACTATAGGTGCTTATTAGTTTTCCGGTTGAGATCTTTTCGAGATCCCGGAGTCATCTTTATAGCGCCGAGGATGGCCAGCAGGGGGGTTTTAGTGCGGTAAAAATCCTACATAACCCTAGATCACTCCCACGGCGTCGGGTACCTTTTGAAGGTTTCCCCCTCGAGAACAAAAATAAAGCTGGTTATTGGTGATCCAAATTTTAATGGCGTATAATATAGATTGTTCACAAACACATGACTTCTGACACCAAACTGCATTGGCGCAGCATCATAGTAAATATTCAAGCCTTATTCAGAATCATGGTTAGCAGAATGCCGCAGAAGGTGATTCAAGAAATGTATTGATTGATATAAGTTCCTTTCCGAGTCTCAAGCTTAAATGTATTGTTAAGATCGGGTTGAACAATTCGTGCGTTGGGTATCGTCCCTTTAAAGGATTTGGTCACGGCTCCGTGACACCGACGAATTGACGCAACGTGACACAATTTATATGTTCGTGTCGCCTTTTTGTATTTTGTATGAATTGGTGTATTTTGTCATAATATTATAGCAAACGTATCTTTTGTTGTATGATTACAAACAAATATTTACTGCAGTATTTATTTATTTATTTGACATGCTAACAGCATAACATTTTGAAGGTGGTAGAACCAGAATAGTTCGACCGGGGAAGTACCACCGCCACACCTATATCTAGCGTGAAGCATTTCTTGCGTTTCGATAGAAGGGAGTGGTTGCCGGCACATTTTTATGAGGCGACCATCATAGTCCTCGGGAGTAGCAACGTATCTGTAATTGACTTTAGATAGAAACCATGTTCTGTATAAATGAAACCATGTTCTGAATTGATTACAGATGTCCATGAGCGGCAGTGATAACTTACCATCAGGTGAAATGCATGCTCGTTTGCTACTGCGGTCAGATAAAGAAAAATATCATACAAATATTTTACAAAAAACATCATGTAGTAAAATAAAGTACACTGGTATGCAAACCATTTATAGGCAAGTACAACATTTACAAAAATGAATGTAAGGTAATAAAATTAAAATAATTATATGTATAAATATAATTCTTCTTATAAGCAAAAACATAAAAACAAAAACCCATAATTCGAGCATAAAAAATTAACATAGGCGTTATTGCGTAAAGTTGAGCCTTTCGCGCTTCCACGGTGCTGTCGCGAGCCGACGGACGAAAATACTTTAATTTATGTCTGTTTTGAACTAAATCTCGGCCGTTGATGTTTCGGGATAATTTCGCAAGCTACCTAAGCCTGCATAATTTTAAAACATTTAAAAATTATCACGAAAAGTAAAGGTTCAGTTAATGATAATTATTTTTAATATAATTATAATATTGTAATCGTTTATATTGAGGCCTAAATATGTTTCACAGTTATTATTATTTTTGTTACCGTCATCTTAGTTGATATAGTATAACTATAAAATCTATAGATGCTAAAGAAATATATCATTTAAGATGATAATCGTCTACATTGATATGGCACAAAATTCACATTATCTTTAAGTTTTTAATAGCTTATGATAATTTTTTGCGAGTTGTTGTGGACTATCCTTTTCCGTCGAGTAAGTAACTTGTTATTTTTTTATTGATTTGCACGCACAATACGATCATTTCATCGGCATATCTGTCACGGAGGTCAAAGAACTTTCATGACGTTATGCAAAAAGAGCTCAATACCTTTCATAAACATTTCATTCTATACGATTTTAAGCATATTTACATCGCACAAAACACAAATATTGCTCGTGCAATTCGTAAACAGTCGTTATGAAGCTAGCACCGCGGAGGCAGCGCTCGCCGAACGTAAACAATCCGGCTGATGTCAGTTGCGAGTTGCGACCGAGTTCTTGCTCGCTGGTGCTTAGAGTAATTTCTTCGGCGAAAGAACTTTTGCAATAATTTCTTCAACGTTGGAAGTTGTGTACATTTACTCCTCGTTTGGAAGTATCTCAATGTTT
This sequence comes from Spicauda simplicius, assembly GCA_949699795.1. Lineage (NCBI taxonomy): Eukaryota > Metazoa > Arthropoda > Insecta > Lepidoptera > Hesperiidae > Spicauda > Spicauda simplicius. The sequence goes on along the minus strand of OX453058.1, from coordinate 3,082,854 downwards.
TAGTAAATGTCACAATTACATACATATTTTTTCGCTATGTAAGGATTGTTTGGTCACTCATTTTATTGATGTACATTCATGAATGTATCGTAGTGTATGTGTCTTCCAAATAAAGCTCAATCATTATTTTTGCTACCTTTATTAATTTCTCAAGATGTATACTGAAGTGACAATGAAATTATATAGGTATACTTATGATTATTAAATTTTAAGAAATATGTTTTAATTATATTTATGTTCCAAGAACGTTTTAAATTTTGCCAAAAATGAGAAGAAAATATGGCCGCAGCATCTACTGGAAAAGTAAGACAAAGTAAACAGTTGTCCACATTCTTGAACCTAAATTTTTCACATATTGCAAACTTACATTATTTACGCTACAAAATTCGCAAACACTCGTTATGAAACTGGCACCGTGGAGGTACGGCTTGCCGAACGTAAACAATCCGGCTGATGTCAGTTGCGACCGAGTTCTTGCTCGCTGGCGCTTATAGTAATTTCTTCGACAAAATAACTTTTGCAATAATTTCTTGTACGTTGAAAGTTGTGTACTTTTACTCCTCGTTTGGAAGTATCTCAATATTTTAGTAGATGTCACAATTGCATTATATTTGCTACATAATCACTGATTTTATTAATTTGCATGCATGAATATAAATGTGTATTCTATTTAAAAATCCAAGATATATATAGGAATACCAATGAAAGTACATAGATACATTATATAGGTACAATTTGTTATTATAAAATTTTGTAAGAAATATGTATTGATTATATTATGTTCCAATAATATTTTGCATTTTGCCCAAAATGAGAATAAAATACGACGGCCACATCTACTATAAAAGTAAGACAAAGTAAACAGTTGTCCACATTTTTGAACCAAATTTTTTCACATATTGCAATCTCATATTATTTACGCTACAAAATTCGCAAACACTCGTTATGAAGCTGGCACCGCGGAGGCAGTGCTCGCCGAACGTAAACAATCTGGCTGATGTCAGTTGCGACCGAGTTCTTGCTCGCTGGTGCTTATAGTAATTTCTTCGGCGAAAGAACTTTTGCAATAATTTCTTCGACGTTGGAAGTTGTGTACTTTTACTCCTCGTTTGGAAGTAATATTCACTACTTGCGTTATATTCACTACATAAAGAAACTTTAATCACGGATTTTATTGATTTGCATGCACGAATATAAATGTATCTTCTTTAATGTTAGGAATGACAATGAAAGTAGGCAGCTACATTATATAGGTACAATTTGTGATTATACATTTTTGTAAGAAATAGGTATTGGTTATATTTATGTTTCAATGATATTTTGCTTTTTGCCCAAAATGAGAAGAAAATACGACGGCAACATCAGCTGTAAAAGTAAGAAAAAGTAAATAGTTGTCCACATTTTTGAACGAAATTTTTTCACATATTGCAAACTCACATTATTTACGCTACAAAATACGCAAACAGTCGTTATGAAGCTGGCACCGCGGAGGCAGCGCTCGCCGCACGTAAACAATCCGGCTGATGTCAGTTGCGACCGACTTCTTGCTCGCTGGTGCTTATAGTAATTTCTTCGGCGAAAGAACTTTTGCAATAATTTCTACGACGTTGGAAGTTGTGTACTTTTACTCCTCGTTTGGAAGTATCCCAATGTTTTAATAGATGTCACAATTACATGCATATTTTAAGGATTGTTTAGTTACTGATTTTATTGATTTCCATTCACGATTGTAAATGTATCTTTTAAACAAAGCTCAATCGTAATTTTTGCTACCTGCTTTATTTTCCAAGATGTATATTGGAGTGACAATAAAATCGATTAGGTTCATTTGTATTTATTAAATTTAAGAAATAAGTATTGATTATATTTATATTCCAGTCACGCTTTGCATTTTGCCAAAAATGAGAATAAAATCGGAGGGCAGCAGCTGCTATAAAATACGGCAAAATAAAATTTTTCCATATTCTTGAACCTAAATATTTCACATATTGCAAACTCATATTATTTACGCTACAAAACTCGCAAACAGTCGTTATGAAGCTGGCACCGTTGAGCTAGCGTTCGCCAAACGTAAACAATCAAGCTGATGTCAGTTGCGACCGACTTTGCTGCCGGTTGTAATAATTTCTTGAGCGTAGAAAGTAATGTTTTGAAACTTATACATGCCTGGAAGTATTCAAATATATGTGGAAGTACGTTAGATATACGTACTTCCAACTATATTTCTGCGATTTTTATGCGATTATTTGTAATTAGAGTGGGCTCTATGTCCTCTTGTAAACATAGTTTACAAGAGTCAACTTAACCTGAGATCTATTCATGTGGAGTAACAAATACATATTAGATTGCTGCTTTTACTAAAACATATCGATTTCACACGCAGAGGAACCATCTACCTACTTCGCTACCCACATAGTCATCTGTCTGAGGACGTATGTAGTAGTGTGCATGTATTAATTAATTAATGGTACTAGTGATAATGAAAATCCTAGTTCAAAATTCGAAGTTCTAGACAGCTTCTCTAAATCGTATGTTCAATCCTGATATTTGATTAAAAGCGTTTGTTACCATTTAGTTGCTAACTGCGAGTTATCGATCCTCTTTTAAGCAAAAAAATAACTGTCAAAGATGTCTCAGCAGAAATTATATCGATCCAATGAAGACGGATAAGTGTTCCTCATCTCTTTTATCGGGATTGAAGTTGGTCTGTAGATGAATCTTATATCTTTGACATAGGGTCCTAGATTTCTGACAAATGTACCAATCGACTGAGGTAGCTCACCTTTGACACGGAGCTCTTAATGCCAGTCTATTTCATTTCCGTTAAATTCATCTCGTTTTTTGTCTCTTTTTGATGTGACGATTTTATAAAGCTTAAATTTAAAGTACTTTTATATTACGTTGCATTATATTACACACTACTTTCGTGTTAAATTAAGTATCATTTCCTTCACTTGTGTCATATTTGCATACGTTTATGTATTAAAGATGTTGGTAATCTTTATATTTGCAAAGTTTTCTAAATGTTTTACTTTATTTTCAACTAGCTTTTACCCGCGGCTTCGCCTGCACGGTCAAAGGGAATTAACATTAGCATTTGATAGCGTGATTAAGAACTTGCAAGTGAATTTTACTAACGCCATCTATCAACAACACCCATCTAAATTAACTAACAAAACATCGATATTCTCATGGGAATGAGAGAGCGCGGTATAAAGTAGCCTACATCACTCTCCCCCAGGATATAAACCATATAATATAATAGCTATAAAGCGACATCAAAGAGGAACAAAAAAACACACTTTCTCATTTATAATATTAGTATGGAAGTATGGATTACCTGAGAGATAGAACGTATATAATTCAGCTCAAATGGTACCATCGCCACACATGTTTCTAGCGTTAAGGGGCTCTTGCGTTGCGATACAAGGGTGTGGTTGCCGATTCTCTTTTATATAAGGCTTTTATCTTAATCCTCGGAAGTCCCAATGCATCTGTGATTGACGTCAAATAGAATTCCTGTTCTATAAAAACTAATTGTTTACAGAGCAAAGGGCGGTACAGACCACTTACAATCAGGTGAACTGCATGCTTAAAAAATGTTTTTGTTATATAGGTATATAAAAAATTTTCAAGGTAGTAGAACCAGTGTAGTTCGACCGAGGAAGTTCCACCGCCATACCTATTTCTAGCGTGAAGGATTTCTTGCGTTTCGATGGAAGGGTGTGATTGTCGGCACACTTTCACTAGACGCAATCATCATAGTCCTAGAGAATCGCAACGCACCTGTGATTGACTTCAGATGGATCCCATGTTCTGTATGAAATCTGATTACAGATGTCCATGTGCGGCAGTGACCACTTACCATCAAGCAAGTAGCAAACGAACATGCAGTCCGCATGCTCGTTTGCTACTTCAGTCAGATAAAAAAAAACTTTGCAGTTTTATCAGAAACTTTAAAAAAAATGTAACAGTTAACAATTAACAAGCTAGGCTTTACAAAGGCATTTATCATCAGTGAACTTTGAACTTCAAATATTTCCCAAAATCCTTCGTGCTGAACAAATCTGGAACCAAATCAAGTCAAGTGACATCTTGGTGAAAGCAACAGGTGGTGTGCATTGCATTCACATACTGAATAATGTCTCGAAGAGAATTTCTGTGAATCTTGTATTTATCTCAAACCTGCCTCACCTCGTAGTTGATATTCGTACGTGAGGTTTATTTGAATTGCATTCGCTAAACTTAAACTATTGTATGTGTCAGTGCAGTCGAATATCAATAAAATACAAATGTTTATTGCACGTCTCTAACGCAAAGCGTTTGGGATAGTTTGATTCACGATTCATTAATGTTAAGACATTTTATTTTATCGCATATGTATATATGAAACTGTCAGGGTTAATATGAGTTCACATTTATCAAAGGAACACTATTTACTATTTGTAGGAAAGAGCACCATGTTGTATCCCAGGAAGCGCCACCACGTCATCTTATTCTGGATAACGACAGCTGTGTTTAGGGCTTTTGTATTCTGGTTACAAAAATGTAGTAATAAGTTCATAAAAAAAACATGCGTGCGTACAAAGTACACATGTCAGAAGTGAAACTTCTTTGGCGAACTAATTTATAAATCTTGTTTATATTTATACAAATCTAAAACTTTAAATTTCCAAGATTAAGAGGAAGGGAAAAAGGCGTGATACGATGTTCGCTCTGTCTCACTTTTTCTCTCAATCTTTCCCACTCGCTTGCTCCCTACTCTCGCTCCACGGCTAGTTGCTCATGCTACGTTCGCCCTGTCTTACTCTCTCTCAATCGGTCTCGATCACTCTCTCTCTCTTTTCCGACACTTCCGTTGCATACCGGCGTGACGTTTCATCTGTAAAAATTTTACCCTCATGCGCCTAAAGAAGTTTCACTTCAAAAAACATCGAGAGTAATATTCCAAAATATTCCAAATGGATCTATATATTTCATAGAACAAGCGTGACAACAAGTAAATTGTATTTCACTGGTGTTCGATTCACGACTGTATACTTCTAAATGTTTTATTTTAATCTATTTTGAGTATATAATACTTCATACTGAAATGAAATGAAATGAAATGTCTTTATTTTGCATAGGCCTACGGAGGCACTTACAAATTGTCAGTTACATATATATTTTTTTTACACTACCACCGGATTGGATACTAATATTATAAAGGCGAAAGTTTGTGGGTGTGTATGTTTGTTACTTCTTCAGGTGGAAGCGGCTGGAGCGTTTTCATAAAATTTGGTATAGAGTTAGCTGATACTCTGGATTAACATATAAGCTAATTTTACTCTGGGAAAATATATTATTCCCAGGGACAATCGATTTTTGTTACCGCGGGCGAAGCTGCAAGATTCAACTAGTATTAAGTAAAGTTTATTCCTCAGTATTTTTTCGCTCATCACATTAAGTAAATAAGCTGTTTAAATGTGAAAGCTAATAATATGATAAACGAAAAGACACCAATCCAGTTAGCAATAAAAGTCAAATTATGACCTCAAGAGCAAGGGCCAGTAAAGAAACCAGATGAGTTCAATTTATATGAGGGTGACTCAAATGTGACTTAATTAGGACGCCAAATGAACGGCGAATTTAATGGCAGAGGGTACTATGACCCAAATTTCGCACCTCTGTCACTACTCAAATTGAATTTCAAAATATTCAAATATTCGAAACTTATCCTACATTTTCACTTAATAGTTTTTAAAATTAAGCCTAAATTCAAATTTTTGAAACGGTCAATTTGTACAAAATTAAAGTTGTTTAGATTAAAATGTCGCGAAGGAGCGTGCTAAGTGTCAAAAAAGCATCACTCTCTTCCATCCTTTGGATGTAGGAAGTAAACAAAATCCAGGTTAGACGCCTTTATCTAGTACTGTTGCTACTGCACAGACATAATCTTCAATGAGTAATCCTATGTCCTGCGGTAGATATCATAAGGAGAAAAGGAGCATGCTGTCCTACTGATGGCAAGTGTTCACCGCCCATGGACTGAGGTTACTCTTAAGAGAGAGATATCTCCAGTACCACTCTAATCGAACCAAAACACAACAACGCTACACTACTAACACCGCTGATATTATACATTGCTGCCTAATAGTATCTTTGGTGTCGAAACATAAAGGGTTTAAAGAATCAAATGTATTCAATGGATTCCATAATAAAATTGCAATGTTATAAAGTAAAGGATATTGACGACCCGCGTGGCAGAGCGGTTACCATATCAGACTGACGCGCTATGGGTCCCGGGTTCGATTCCCGGCCGGACAGGTATCTGAATGATGAGTTTAGATTCATGTTCTAGTGTAGTTGTTTGTGTACTCGTCTTGTGTGTGACCATGGTACCCACGACACAGGAGAAAATCTAGGGGTTATGAGTGAAGAAAGCGTGTATTTTACAATATTATTGTGGCGACCTCCCGCAACCCATCAAGAGATGGCGCTACTAGTATTCTAAAACACGCTATCAAGTATTCTCAATATCCTGCATATATACAAGTTCCGAAGAACGGCTGTTGGAGCACGGCCGCTCCCCAGGCATGATCCTAGCCTGGCGGGAGATCACCCTTTGCCAAATTATAAAGGCAACAATGTGTGAGGGTGTATGTTTGTAACTCTTTCATGAAAAAAACTACTGGGCAGAATTCTCCGAAAATTGGCATACACATAGTTTAAGACCTGGATTAGGATATAAGATGACATAGGACTCACTATCGTGATAGACGTAACCTAACCGGGCGAAGCTACGGGAATAACCTAGTAGTAAAGTAACGCGTATACAAATGAAACACGTGAATCTAGCGGCACATTGCTAATGAACGCGGACGAATTAGTCGAAAGCAATTAGTTCGAAACGTGAGAAATACCACAACGTCCACGTGTCACATTCGATCAGGAAATAAACGCTAAATTAACTATCCACAGCCGTAATTACGGGTACTGGGTTACCTTACTTGTGATATAATATAACTAGTTCATTTTGACTCAAGTTTTTCATGCAAATTGTGCCCTTAGTACGATTTTAGTACATCAGTACTTTATAGCCTTAAAATCCATCTACACGCTTTCTACATTCATAGCCCCACACTAGGATCTTCTCCTGTGTCGTGGGTACCATGGACACACACAAGACGAATACACAAACACTCAGACCCAGAACATAAATCTAAACTCATCATTCACATACCTGTCGAGCCGGGAATCGAACCCGGAACCCATTGCGCGTCAGACCGGTACGGTAACCGCTCCGCCACGCGGGTCGTCAAACAGGCATTTTACAAAAAGTTATTTTACCTTAAACTTATGTTACCTTTATTTAAAGCTTTTGAAGCCGAAGCTCGCACCTAGTCTAACATAAAACGAAAGCTTATTAAAAGCTTAACGAATGCTTTCCTCGCACATAAAGGACTTACGAAGCTCATTGCAACAGCGAGTTCGTGAATTACACATTGTTAATTGCTGTTCATTGTTCATTTAGTCTGTATTATCTTGTTTTATACTAATAAACAAGGTTTTACTACGGCTGCGCTCACATTAGTCATGTTTACCACAGTAAATTGTGCTTTATGTTTTAGTTCGGGCCATGAACTATCAGTGTGCCAAATTTAATCTAAATCTAATCAGTACTTTTTGTGTGAAAGAGCAACTAATGTTATGAAGCACTAATGAGCAAACTTCACCCCTCCACACTATTTAAAAAAATATATATAACAGTAAATCGATACTAATATTACAAACGTGAAAGTGTGTTTGTTTGTTCCTCTTTCACGTCGCCCATAATAGCTGTTATAAGATATGGTTTATATGCTGGGAGATAGTTAGAGGGCGGAGAGTGACGTAAGCTACTTTTTACCGCTTTGTCATTCCCATGAGAATATCGATGTTTTGTTAATTGATACATATTTAGTAGTTCCAGACGTTGTTAATAGATGGCGTTAGTAAAATTCATTTGCAAATTCTGAATCACGCTATCAAATGCTAATGTTAATTTCCTTTGGCCATGCGGGCGAAGCCGCGGGTAAGAGCTAGTAAGTTAATATTTTTGAAACAAACACATGATATTTCTGTTTTTGTATTAAAATACAAATTTATTTTTGATACGTAAACAAAATATTCCCTTTTTACATTAATATATTAGATTATTCCCCCTGCTTTGTGTAGGCAAAATGTATATGTATGATCACTAGTTTTTGCGTGAAAAAGTAACAAACACATACTCGTATACCTAACAAGCTTTCGTGCTTTTCATATTAATAGGATTACCTATCTAAAAATGTACCTTATATATTTTACTAGCTAGTCCGGCGAACTTCGTTCCGCTTAAAAGTCAAAGTCTAAAATTATCAGTATACCTCCACTATATTATGAATGTTTTATACATAAAACCTTCCTCTTGGATCAGTCTATCTACTAAAAAAATTCATTAAAATCCGTAGCGCAGTTTTAAAGATCTAAGCATACATAGGGACAACGAGAAGCGACTTCGTTTTATACTATGTAGTGATGATGAAATAGTGGTCACCCGACTCACAAGACCTAAAACTAACCAGGTTAAAGTTTTTAGCCAAGACAGGCCAAGCTAGGCCAGATCGGGCCAGCCAGGTTTTCAGTCAATCAAATGATTAATATGATTTTTTTAACCTAAGATGTTTGTATGTATTCGTTGTACACACGAATTCCTAAAATGGAGTGATAGACAAAAAGCGTTATTTAACTATCATCCAGTAGTACATTGTGCGTTTCATCAGCTCACACATTGTCACATAAACATAATTATATAGTGGTCACCCAACTCACAAGACACGCAGAGAGAACCGGGTTATATTCTTTATATGAGGCAACCAGCACAGTCCTCGGGAGTAGCAACGCATCTGTGATTGACTTCAGATAGAACCCATGTTCATTATGTACAGATGTCCAGAGGCGGCAGTGGCCACTTACCATCAGGAGACTGCATGCTCGTTTACTACTTCAGTCAGATAAAAAAATCTCGTATAAGTAATTAACCAAACGCTTTTTTTTTTAATTTACAGTGGGTACTTATGTTTGTAATTGTGCATTCATCGTACATGTACAAATATCTCTAAAATAGAGTGATAGATGTATCATTTTAATATCATCCAGAGGTACATTGTTCGTCTCATTAGCTCACACATTGTCACAATATTGCACTGTACTGGATGATCGCGCTTACGTCCGTTACATAAAGTAGGGCTGGCTACACTTTGAAATTTAATAATAGCAATAAACAGGATGATTGAACGGGAATAGTTTGAGCGGAGTAACTTCAGGTAGATTGCAGGCTCGTTTGCTAAATATTCAAGATTAAAATTTTTACAAAGCGTAACGTTATACCTATTCAATGTCAAGTATACATATTTTTGAGTTTATATTACTGTTATTTTACAAATATACTCTCTAGCTTAAATATTAAGTTTAATTTATATTTTTTATAGATTATAATTTAAGCGTGCAAGGTATAATTTGTTGTTCGTGTTTATGGCAACCATTTACATTGCGCTATGTGGTTTTGCTATTGATTAACATAAGCTATATTTTGGTGGATGTCGAAGGAGGTAACTAAGAGAGTATCTAGAAGAGGGGCAGCAACGTCTTTCTGTGCAATATGAACAGCCACCGCGATCATTATGAAACAATGAAGCGCGATGACTATTTTCAAAACCCACCACCAATTCCACAATTATAGTCCACCAATTCGCACTTGGCCAGCGCGGTGGACTATGGCCTAAAACTCTCTCACTCTGAGAGAAGTCCGTGCCCAGTGGAACAATAACGGGTTGTACTTTGTTTTATTAGGGGAGGCATATGTCCAGAAATAGACCTTAATGTGTTAATCGATGGATGACATTTTAACATAATGTAATATGACAGTCAAAACTTTTTCACAGTCAAATTTTACATACTACTTGATAATTAAATTTTGTGGGATTTGCCTGTACGTTTATTTATTTAGTCTATACGTGAGTCTTACATTAACTATAAGGTGAAATAAATGCATTAACTCTACGCAAATCACCCTTGATTTCAGTATAAAAGGTATTGTGTTTTTAAAATTATTTTAAGGGAACTGTTTTTCAATTAAAGATATAATACAATTGGTTTTTATTATTATCGTACTTTTGGAATTTCTATCAAAACCACAGCCCTACAACTCGTCACAGCTCGGAACTAGTTTGCTGAAACTCGATCATATTTCACACAACTCGAAAACCGCATTCCCCGGATGCAACGTAATGATATATGCGACGAGCATAATTTCTGCGCTAAAACAATCTAGCCACGTAATTATTCGACAACTTTGCGTATTTGAATTTGGAGTGTAGTTAAAATACGTTTAAATTTAATTTAGAATTTTGTGAGTGATTCTTTACTTTTTAGTATGCTAATTTTCTTCATTTTTTTTTAAAGTTGTATGCATTCAATATCTTTAAATGTGATTAGAACCCTTGTGTTTCGTTTTCGTAGGAACAACTTCCATAATTATATCATATCAGTTTATTTTAAGGTAGACCCAGTGTAGTTCGACGTTAAATTACCATCGCCGCACCTATTCCTAGTGTGAAGCATTTCTTGCGCTTCGATAGAAGGGTGTGGTTGCCGGCACACTTTCACATGAGGCGACTATCATAGTCCTCGGGAGTAGCAACGCATCTGTAATTGACTTCAGATGGAACCCATGTTCTGTATGAAGTTGCTTACTGATGTCCATGGGCGGCAGTGACCACTTACCATCAGGTTGACTGCAAGCTCGTCTGCTGCTTCACTCAGATAAAAAAGTCTAATACGGCATTGTAAAGCGCTTTAGTGTTTACGATGATGGGTGGTTAGCTTCTCCGATAGACACGCTTTCTACACTCATAGATTCCATTTCAAAGGTCGATCTCGAGTAAGTCTCTAATAATGTTTGCGTTTCATTACAAGTATCAATCAAACAGGCGTATTTTAGAGTATGATGACCAACGAAAATCACCCAACCAATTAAACTTATTATCCTATGTATCGAAGCGTCAAATTAAAACCAAATTCAAAAAAAAAAAGCGGCCGCTGCCAAAATAAATTATTTAAAACTGAAAAAAAGTATACATACGGTCACGAATCCCGTAGGAACAAAGTTCCTTGAACACAAAATCCGAAACTACAATTTGTATACTTTTGAAACTTTTTATCATCACTTTCGCAGTGCATCACATATGCGTATGATATTGGGACAAAAACATATCAGGATTACTATCACGTCACAATACAAAGTTCCGGACCAGCTGCAGTAATTTTCAGTGATATTGCATGGATGATATATACCTATTTGATATTGGTTTGTTTTTTTAATATGATTGAATAAGCAACCGAGTATGCAGTCCACCGGATGGTAAACGGTCACTGCCGCCCATGGACATCTGTGAGAAACTTCACACAGGCCATGGGTTCTATCTGAAGTCAGTCACAGATGCGTTGCTACTCCCAAGGACTTTGATGGTCGTTTACAAAAGATATGTACATTGAATTAGTAGCAAATTGTTAATTGTTTATTTACTTACCATCAGGTGGGCTGCATTCTTGTTTGCTATTATAGTAGTATAATTCCTTTTTTTAGGGAGCCTTGCAAGCAACTATGCTCCAACAGTTCCAGTTCAATCTAATATATAAAATTTCCATGTCACAATGTTAGTTAACGTACTCCTCCGGAACGGCTTGACCAATTCTCATGAAAATTTTGTCAGCATATTGAGTAGGTCAGAGAATCGGCCAACATCTATCTTTCATACCTCTTAGTAATAAGGGCTGTCCACTCTTAACATTTTTTAAAAAAAAAATATTTGGCAAAACAACGGCGGGTCAGATAGTACTTGTATATTTGCAAGATCTTGTAAATATTCCTACATATAATTCAAAATGCAGTGGCGCTAACACTCTATGAATTACGGGAGGAACTCACACTAATTATCTAGTTTAGACAAAAGCACTAATTACCGGTTATTGTTAAAAATACATTAAAATTATTATCGGTATTCTTTAGGAAAGGGTTTTCCCATGAACTTCATATCTTATACATATATAATCCCTTATGATATTGTAACCGTTGAAAAAGGAAATTATACTTTTCAAGCTTAGTAACTCAAATAGTAACAAGAAACATGGTTAATGTTTCTTGTTACTATTTTTTTGTATTTACTCGGATTCAAACCCAAGTCTAGCAACGGTATATACATACCGCTTCGCCCAGCCGTAGCATATTGTGAACTATAGTCAGGTTCACCGGGACAAATGTTCGCGTGTGTCGCATTCCGCAGCCGAAGCACGTGCCATATCGCGAGTCCGGGATGGCTGCGGTTCTGTGGATATTGTATGAGAATATTTCTCATAGTATCATACTCGATTCACAGATAAGTTCGTTGGGAATATTATTTCTGTATTTTAGGAGCTTTTTGATTCAATCGGTGTGCACTGTACCTAAAGTCAGAAAGTAAGGTAAGAAGAATATTATTTGGTTTACAATGTTGTTTTCAATCTTTACTATAAGTATTTTTATTAGTGAGCGAATGAGCAGTGATAGCCTAATAATAGAAATTCGGCTTCTCAATCGAGGATCCAATGATGAAATCAGGCCCGAGCCGATGATTTTTACAAAATGATACGTATGTTAAAAGGTAGGAAATAATGATGAGAAAAATGCTCACCTAAGAGTTCTCTTAAAAAAATCTAATACGTGTGTACCGTCTGATATTTAGTACTTGGCCTGCATGATTTACTATGTTCTAAAACTCTTTCACATAAGATACTATCAATGCCATTTATTTACATTTCCTTAAATGTACAAATGTGGATCCTGTTAATTAAATGTATGCGATCATGTGCGTAAATGAATAATATGCATTTGCTTCTAATCCATTAGATTATAAACAAATTTACACTTAAATAGAAACGCAAAAAATGTAACGTTGTCTTGAACCTTTTTTTATGTAGTGGGTAAATATTTTTCTTTTTAATATTTTTTGACGGCAACGACATACCGCATCTTCTCTTCTCTTGTTGTATAAAAATATTATTATTATTTCTTAACGTTGTCTTGAACCCAACCTAACATAACTTATGACTGACGTAAATTGCACTTCCGAGTATGAAACAATTGACTTAGCCTACAGATGACTTAATACAATAAGCCAATTAGTGAGATGAAGTTTAGGCGACATTTCCAAAACTATAGGCGAGACCGAGTTTAATTAACAAGCTTTAAACAAAACAATCTAATTAGCAAAGTTGAGTGCAAAGTCGTACGCTGCCGTGTATGGCAGCTCAAGTTAGAAACTTATTGGATTGTTTCTTCGATATTGTGTTTGATATTAAACGGAACTTAGTTCTAAAGTTATAACACGTTCACCTACTGCATCAAACTCAGGTAGGAATTCAGTTATATTCGGATCTGTGGTTGACATTACCTATGCAATCTATTGGTACATATTTGCATAGATCGGAACTGTTTTACGAAATTGGACAACGCAAGTCGTTCGGGAATTTCAGGTCAGACATGGGTGTTTCTCTGTTTCGGATTACAAGTTAAATGTCGATTTCGGGCATTGTCTTTACATATTATTTGCTTGTCGTTAAGCCTACGGGTCTTTTTTTGTGTAGAAGTCGATAAACCTAATTTTGGATTTTTTTAGATCATGCAACTTTAAATGGCTACTATCCGGTACATTCTTCTATCTTAGAGCTTGATATGTGCTTTAGACATTTAGCAGTCGTAAACAGATCAGAACAGTGTATTAAAAAGTACCGTCATAATTTGACTGTGTCATCATTGTCACGCTAATTCCGTTCTATTATGTCTTAGGTATAATATCATAATCCTGTTGTACGTTGTACGTATTGCGTTCATACGTATATACGTACGTACGTAGTAGGTTAAACGTCTATAGAGGTAAATTTATTTGACAAATTTAGTCCATTTGTAGCACATCTAAGGTGCTATTTCGAAGTTGTAAAATACTTTGGCATACAAAAGCAATACTGGCCGTAAAATTCATAATTATTCAATTACCAAAACACTCATCTCACTGACCTCAGTCCCTCATAACTTAAGCCAACTATCTCTCTAAACCGATTGGCGTCGGTCCCGAAGCCACGATATAAATTAAGTTACACTACGTTACGACCAGCCACGCGCTTCTACTCTAAGGGTCTTGCTATACATATTGACCCCTGATATACATACCGAGTTAATCCGAATGTATGACAGTTTATATGTAATAGATCCTGGTACAATAATCGACCTGTCGACAGGAACTGAAAAACTTTCAAACAAAAAATGGTAAGTAACGAAATTAATAATGAAATTGTACAACAATAATTTTACGCAATTAAAAAATGCTTCTAGTTTGCGAATATATTATTGCCTTTTCAATTAATATTTTTTAAACAAGTTAATTTATCTATTTATGCGGCAAAATAGTGATGTAAGACTGATAAGATAGATTGCGTTGCTAAATACCGAACCAAAAAAACAAGTTTAGATGACTACAACAAGTATATGGACCCATACAAACAATTGTACATAAATTATTATTATTATTATTTTATTAGTATATAAGATTATATCTTAGGGTTTTGGAAAATAAACAAATGTGTTGCTTTTGTAAATAAGAAACGACATTTCAAGTTTATTATTCCACCAAATCTATCTTTCTTCACAAAATATATTCTGACGTTTTAAAATTTTGACAGACATGTCAAATTAAAAAAAGAACTAAATAATTAAAGAAAACCTATTTTCTTTATAAGTATATTATTTCTCTATTTATTAATTTTGTAATCTTATAATTATTGTAATTTTATGACATTTACCATTAATTTAATAACGATAATGTAATATAACGAATTAGGTGAAGTCATGTAATGTTAGTTAGTTAGTTAAATAAGTTGTGTACTTATACTCGTACATACAGTTGTAGAAGCTGCCATGTTTCTGTCTGTTATCTTTGTAGCCGAAAGCAAATCTTAACACGAACTTGTCCGTAGTTTACGCTTACTAGTCTTAGGGTGTGAGAATATGGATTAATACAGCGTCGTTAAGCTGTGTTCGTTTGAAACATGAAATAAGATGGATACCGAGCGGTCTGATTAATCTGGTATAGAACCAGTGTACTTCAATGAGGTAACGTTGTAAAAAGTGAGGTTGCGCGTACACTTTCATATGAGAAGACATTCTTAGTCCTCGAGAGTAGCAACGTATCTATAACGTGTTCAGATAGTCAGATAGAACCCCTGTTCTAAATATGAAACTATTTACTGATGTCCATAGACGACAGTAACACTGCACCATCGGGTAAACTACATGCACGTTTGATACTTCAATTGGTTAAAAAGTATAATAAGATTATCCTTATTATTCGCCTTTATAAGATGGACTTCATGTTAGATATAAGTAGAATCTATTGCATCAACTTTGGGGCCATACCACCATTCTGCGATATAACAGTTGGGAAAAACTCTGCTGTAATTTAACTTGAACCGAGACATGTGTATGTCGGCGTAACTCCACCGTCACACTAATTTCGTTCTATGTTAAATCTATAAACAAAATTACTTTGGCATGGAAGTAAATTATATTTACTTTTACCCACATTACAACACTATTAAGACAAATATCCTAACCCCCCACATGGCAACACTATTTAATGGCGTGACTCGCAATGTCTACTAATAACAATATTACTGATATGCTAGGTGCATATCCTGTATCAATCCTGTATTAGTTAAACATCATTTAGCAAAATAAAAACAAATGGATCACCGCCCATATGTACTTATCTGAGGCGCTACTTCTGAGGACTAAGTTATAAAATATAGTCCCCAGAAGTAGCAACCTTAGGCCAACCTCGGATGAGAACTTATCTGCGATAGATTACAGATCTAACGTCTAATGTGTAGTTTACGCATCTACTGTTAATCTCATGTTATTTCTAAAAGTTTCAGACTATTAGGGTTTATCATAAGAACCACAAAAAGCTTCAAAAATTCGTCAACTAAAATAACATTATTTAACAGCTTAATCAGAAGTGGTCTTGAGTACTGCAGCCAAGTGTGGAATCCCCATTACGCAACTCACATAAAAAGAATTGAAAATGTTCAAAAACGGTTTCTATGGCACTTATGCTACCAGAATAACCTAGGGAAACGTCTATCATCATATCAACAAAGACTTACATATTTTAAATTGAGCACCCTCAAGAAACGCAGGGAACTACTTGACCTTGTTTTTCTGTTCAAAATAATAAATGGTTATATAGATTGCCCTGAATTATTAGATAGAGTAACATTAAATGCTCCACTGAAAGCACCTAGAGCATCCAAATATCAGCCATTTGTCACACGCCCGAGTAAGAGCAATCTGGGTAAATACTCCATATTGAACAGAATTCAACGTCAATACAACGCCCTGTCAAAAGAACCTACATTAGACATATTTAATAATAAAATTAGTAAATTTAAGAATTCTATAAAATGTTTAATACAGGATTAATTACATTCAATTAACTACAATATTTTTGTAATCGAACACATTTTATTTTTTACTATACATACATACCACATTTACATATACATATACTATACGTAATTATTATTGTACTAGCTGTACCCGCGGCTTCGCCCGCGTAAAAATGAGTGTATCGCAAAGTTTTTCCCGCACAAATCTCGACCCCGTTGGAATTATATGTTATAAAGTAGTATAATTGTGTTATTCCACAACCTTTTCTATAGTGCAAGTCCTATCCAAATGAGTTTACCGCTCAGGCGATTACCCGGATATACAAAGAGTAAAGAAAGTAATTTAAAGTATGTATTTGTGGTTAGGATCATAATTGTTATGTAAAAATATTTTAAAAATTAGACAAATTAGAATTAGAATTTTAAAATTAGACGTTTGTAAACCGCCTTTCTTTGAATTAATTAACAATCTTAGTACTAACAATACCAAGAAGCACCTTGTAAACCAAATCCTCCTCCACATTTAAACCAAAACGCATCGATTACAAAGATTGATTTTAACTTTTCCGCAGTAAGTTCTCAGGGTGATGCTGCAGGGTGAAGTGCAATTTTTGTACTGGTCTAGTACAAGAAGACGCTACTCTTACAAACTCATTTAACATTCGTGTCCTACTCAACACTGGACACTATCAAGTGGTCAGATTACTCTAATAATGCACACGCATCGGCGGCCGGCATGTATTAGCATGCGCGAGCGAGACGGCTACCTACCCCTGCCGAGAGACACATCGCGATCTTTATTATTTTAAATCTCTAATATCTTTAAATTCATTTATTTATATAAGGACTAGCTGTACCCGCGGCTTTGCCCGCGTGCAAATCAACGTATCACAACGTTTTTCCCGTGCAAATCTCGACACCGTGGGAATTATATGATAAAAAGTAGTAACATTAAAATCGGTTTGGCCGCTCAAGGATTACCTGGTCAAACACAGAGTGAAAAAACGAATTTAAAGTGTGTATTTGTGGGTAGGAACGTATTGTTATGTTTTTTTTAAATTAGACGAATTCTAATATTTAAAACCGTTTTTTTGAACCAATTTACATTCTTAGTGGTCTAATTCACAATATCGGGATACTTTTTTTCAATCAACTCCTCCACATTTGAACCAAAACGTATCGATTATAAAGATTGATTTGAACTTTTCCGAATTGGAAAATACTTTTATAAAATACTTTTATTGGTTGTATTAACAATATCGGGATATACTTTTTCAACCAACTCCTCCACATTTAAACGAAGACGTATCGATATAAAGATTGATTTTAACTTTTCCGGATAACGCACTATTATCTACCTGAAGTAAATCATTAGAAAATTGGAATATCACTGAACAGCGACATATATTCTAAGTTCATATTTTGTTTCATGTGGCCAAAGATAAAATCTTTTAAGAGGTGCATCGGGCTATTTGTGTGCGTAAATCCCGCATTGTTCCTTGTAAAGCAGAAGACATAATCAAAACACTTTTCCAATTCATACAAACATGGCGCACCCGCTCGCAGGGCGCTACCGCACCTTGCTCGCTTCAATGTTCAAACCTAACCTAACCCATCCTGTTTAAAAAGCTACAGCTAAATCCAACTCTTAACAATAACATGACAATACTCCTGCATTTTCAGGATTTAGGTACTCAAAGTGACACTTTTCATCATAATGTTCTCTCAGGAACGGGTTGTAATGTATTGTAATCAATAAGTAACAAACTCATACGGCTTAAGTAGGTTGTGTACTTAGATTATCAGGGTTGATGAATTGAAGTTTAATTTATTAATCACATTTCAGTTTAATGAGCTGTCATTAAACTTTTAATATATACTAAAAACAACCGTAAGCATTATGTGACTACCTTTTATAATTTAGGCTTGCACTATCCCGCATCATCAGGGAGGAGTTGAAGGTCTCGTCAACCCATTATTGTCCCACTGCTGGGCACGGGTCTTCTCTCAGAATGAGAGAGTTTAGGCCATAGCCCACCGCGCTGGCCAAGTGCGAATTGGTGGGTCCATCAGGGAGGACTAAAAACCCGTGGCTTTGCTTAGTAATTATATTACATACCCGAAAGCACTAAATAGCTAACTTCTATGGCTTATGCTTGAAGCACCCCTGCATCATCAGGGCTGAGGAGCTTAAGGTCGAAATTGTTATCATGTGTCTTTGCTTAGTAATTATATTACATACCCGAAAGCATTAAATGGCCAACTCCTATGGCTTAGGCTTGCAGTACCCTGCATCATCAGGCTTGAGGAGTTGAAGATCGAAATTTTCATCTTGTTCTTTGCTTAGTAATTATATTACATACCCGAAAGCACTAAATAGCTAACTTCTATGGCTTAGGCTTGCAGCACCCCTGCATCATCAGGGCTGAGAAGCTTAAGGTCGAAATTGTCATCGTGTGTCTTTGCTTAGTAATTATATTACATACCCGAAAGCACCAAATAGCTAACTTCTATGGCTTAGGCTTGAAGTACCCCTGCATCATCAGGGACGAAGAGTTGAAAGTCAATATTTTCATCTTGTGTCTTTGCTTAGTAATTATATTATATACCCAAAAGCACCAAATTGCTAACTTTTACTGCTTATGCTTGACGTACCCCTGTATCATCAGGGTTGAGGAGTTGAAGGTCAAAATTTTCATCATGTGTCTTTGCTTAGTAATTTTATTACATATCCGAAAGCACCAAATGGCCAACTCCTATAGGTTAGGCTAACAGTATCCTGCATCATCAGGGCTGAGGAGTTGGAGGTCGAAATTTTCATTTTGTGTCTTTGCTTAATAATAATATTACATACCCGAAAGCACCAAATGGCCATCTCCTATGGCTTAGGCTTGAAGTAACCCTGCATCATCAGGGTTGAGGAGTTGAAGATCAAAACTTTAACCGTGTATCTTTGCTTGGTATTTTTATTACATAAGCGTAAGTACCAAATAGCCAACTCTTACGGTTTAGTCTTGAAATACCCTTACATCATCAGGGTTGAGGAGTTGAAGATCAAATTTTTGTCCCATGAATTTGTTTAACAATCTTATTATATATCCATAAAAACAAATTGACTTACTTCTACGGTTCAGGCTAGCAGTACCCCTGCATCATCAGGATTAAAGAGTTGAAGGTCAATTTTTTTAGGAAATATCTGCTTAGTAATCTCATTCTACATTCATCTAATTGGACTCCTACAGCTTAGGTTTAGCCGAGTATCGCTAATTTCGTTAATTTGCGTCAAAGAAATGGATCCTATGATCAGAACCGTATCAAACTCATCAGTAAACTCAAACTGTACCCTTGAAGTACATTCTTTCAAATAAAAGAAAAATCATCAAAATCGGTTGGCGGGAAATTGAGTTATTCATCTATTCGCACATCGACATGCACATAATGCAAATATGAGACTTATGCACTTTTCTTATGGATGCCACTGTCAAAAGTGAACTAAAAATAAATGGGACCCCATGACACACACTACCTTTCAAATGAAAAAAAAAATCATCAAAATCCGTTCACCCAGTGCGGAGAAATCGAGTAACAAACATAAAATAAAAAAAAAATAAAAAAAAATACAGACGAATTGATAACCTCCTCCTTTTTGGAAGTCGGTTTAAAACTATGTTTTAACATAAAAATCAACGCTAAATACTAAATTTTATTGAGGTGGCCTCAAAATTGACTGACTTTCATACAAACTTACATCTCTTATTTGGATTAAATGGGGGGGGGGGGTCAGAAAATTAATTCTTAACTGACGTCTACGTCATAAAAGGAACCCCTAGTAAAAATCATATTCGTATCATTAGCAGTTTAGGCTCTACGATGTTTATTCAATAGATGGGTGAGAGAGCATCCTTTCGTTTTTATATAAGTATATATAGATATAGAGATATAGATTTGTATAGTATCAAATAACATAGGTACACACATAACCAATAAAAAATACATAACAAAGGAATACATTTTACAGACCATAACATGTTTAGTTTCAACCAATTCAACTATGCAGTTACTTATCTTATTAACACATATCAAACACTGAATAAATACTGCGTAGTTTTAAATTGACATAACTTTTTTATTTATAAACCGATTTACATAAAATAAACACTAAATGTTAAGTGAAGTTTCCCACAACACATCAGTGAAAATTATATTCAAATTGGATAAGCCGTTTCTGAGATTAGCGTTTTCAAACACACAGACAAACAGACAAACAGACAAACAGACAAACAGAAAAGATTTCTAAAAACCATTTTGGGTTCTATATCGTATTAAAGACCTCTAGAAATGGTTTTCACCTAAATTTATTCCATGTACAGACAGCGACCTCTTACAGATTTATTATAGTATAGAATACGTACAATTAAGTGTTCTAATATAATCTTAAGTATCTAAACTCGACCACGATGCATGCCGTGGTGGCCTGTTATTAAGACAGCATTTAATTTAAGCCTAATGTAGTTTTTAATTTTAAGTGCAATGTATTGTCTTGTTGGCTGCCCTTTTTAAATAAATAAATAAATAAATAAATAAATAAATAAAAAATAAGTTACAATATCTGACAGTATAATAAGCATGACTACTACTATGAACTACTGAATGGACGAAGCAATACTACTTGTCTAAAACAAAACATAAGTCCAAAAATAAATTTTCATCGTACATATAAATCATAATGTTTCTTTGGATTTTGAAAGAGTGTAAAAATATGTCAAATTTTTGTGATATAGAAAGTAATAAATAAAAATAATGTGAAAATGGATTCAATTTGTATGTCAGTGATGATAATGACTATTTTGAATCATATGACCGGAGTTCTCATCGTTACGCAATTTAAAAAAAAAACGAAGTATTCAGCCAGACCTTAGTCTTATTTGCAGTTGCTTAAAAGGTCTCCGATCATCTTATTATATTTATCATGAGGCATGCTCATTCGGTCCTTCATCCGTTTTTTTTTATCTGACTGAAGTAGCAAACGAGCATGCAGTCCACCTGATTGTACGTGATCACTGCCGCTCCTAGACATCTGTAATCAACTTCATATAGAACATGACTTCCATCTGAAGTTAATCACAGATGCGTTGCTACTCCCGGGGACTATGATGGTCGCCTCATGTGAAAGTGTGCCGGCAACCACACCCGTCTATCGAAACGCAAGAAATGGTTCACGCTAAAAATAGGTGTGGCGGTGGTACTTCACCGTTCGAACTACGCTGGTTCTACCACCTTGATAAATTATAAAATAAAACAAAAGTAGATATTTTGCTGTATTATAAAATAAAACTAGATATTTTGCTTTATATCACTTTGTCTTGATATGGTCTCATATATTTATTACTCGATGTTTATACGTGTAATAGATGGATACATGGAACGATGCTTTACGAGCTGCCCTCTCGTAAATATACGGGGATTGCTTGAAATGTGTAAATTTTGCAACATATTTTGGTCATACGATCCTACTTTCTACTGGAAACCTTTCTGAGAAGTAACAGAAATCGTCAGTTACAAAGATTATTAACTGTGCAGTTTGCAAAACTTGAAGTAACATACTATTTTGACCACTGGACGCTTTTAGCTTTCTTGGATAATAAAACTGCACAATAAAAATATATTTTAAATAATTCAATATTTAAAATAGGGTTGCCTCTATTTTATACTCACTTCTGATTAATTATTATCACAGAGCCTAGTCTATTCACTACAACTAAAACAATTAAATTTGGGCAACAACTACATTTTGAAGTCCAGACACCCACTAAAAAGGTTTTTAAACTTTCACCCGTAACAAGAGTAAATAGGGGTTAAATGTGTGTAATTTAGTGTTAGTGAGGGAGATCACAAGCAATATTTAGTATATCAATAGGTAGCTAGTTTATAGGGCATACATCTTTTTATAATACAGAACTATATTGACAGATTTAGTTCAAAAACAAGGGTACGAGAATCAGAGATGTAACGATAAATCAGATAAGTCAATTTGACAGAAATGAATCAGTGGAAATTTTATTTTTTCCAATTTCTTTTTTTTTATTCGATTGAAGTAGCAAACGAGCTTGCAGTCCACATGATGGTTAGTGGTCTCTGCCGCCCATGGACATGTAAGCAACATTAAATAGAACATGGGTTCTATCCGAAGTCAATCACAGATGCGTTGTTACTCTCGAGGACTATGATAGTCGCCTCATATAAAAGTGTGCCGACAACCACACACTTCCATCGAAACGTTAAAAATACTTCACGCTAGAAATAGGTGTAGCGTTGGCACTTCCCCGGTCGAACTACACTGGTTCTAACACCTGTAAAATTTGTTCGTTATCACTAAGGGCACAGATAAATTATAAATATCACCGTAATTTATAAAAAAAATAATAGATCATGCACTCGATTGTTTTCAAAATGTTTCTATTTAGACACCCGTGTAACTTAAAAGTACAATAAGTATCTTAACAAACGAATTTAATCAGATTACCGCGCACGTGCCTCACTGCCAAGCAGCGTTATTACCGACTCGTTATAGGACTACTGCTTTCCACTACAGTTAATGTTTGGCATTAAGAAAATTGTAAAAGTAGTTTCCGAGCCTGATTTTGCTTTTGCTGTATTTTATGGAATAATGAGGTATTGTCTGTTTTTTATTATTATTTTATTATTTATTTAATAAATCAAGATTACACTGATCCAATTTGTGTTAGTAGAGACTTAATTCTAATGTTAGTACATAATATCATTACTCACTACTCACAGACCTATCTTATGACCCTTCTCACAAAGTTCTGCCACATAGGCGAGGTGCAATTTTCGACCTCCTTCAGTATGGTGTTGTGAGTAGATTTTATATATTTGCACCGTTATTATGTTTCTAAAATTATACCTTATAGAAGCAGAAGCTGAAGATAAAACATAGTAATTATAATAACAGGTGGTAGAACCGAGGAAGTACCACCGCCATACTTACTCGTATTCCTAGCCTGAAGCATTTGTTGCGTTTCGATGGAAGAGTGTGGTTGCCGGCACACTTTAATATGAGGCGACCATCATAGTCCTCAGGGGACGCATCTGAAATTTATTTCAGGTAGAAACCATGTCCTATGTTCGCTATAGTTGTGCATAGCCGGAAGTGACCACTTACCATCAGGTGGATTGCGTGCTTATTTAATCATACCGTTTAAATATTTAAAAAAAATATCAGAATGTTTTATTTAGATTTCCGAGTAACGTAAAAGTACAATAAGTATCTTGAGAAACGAATTTAATCAGATTACCGCGCACGTGCCTCACTGCCAAACAGCGTTATTACCGACTCGTTATCCGACTGCTGTTTTCCACTACAGTTAATGTTTGGCATTAAGAAAATTATAAAAGTATTTTCCGAGCGTGATTTTGCTTTTCCAGTATTTTGTGGAATATACCCCTTAACAATACCCCTTATTGTATGCTTTTTGTGTAATTGCACGATTGTTATATTTCTTAAATTGTTTTTTTTTTGTGAGATTTGTCTTTTCACTGATAGTAATTAAGAAAAAATCTCCTTGTTTTAGTTCAGAACTAGCAAAATACTAGCTAACGCTACTAAAGCTACTAGCAAAATAGTAACCGTACTGTTATTAAGCAGAAATATGTTTAGCGGTATGTCGAGAGTTGATCTTCAAAATAATGTATCAAAAAATGCATCAATGAGTTTTACACTTTGATGAAAATATTTTTTATTTAAATACGATCTCCCATTAGGCTGGGTTTTGTCAGGGAAGCTACCGTGCTCCAAAAGTTTCCCCTCGAAGCTTGGAGGATGCAAACTGGTAAGAATATTTCCATAGCGTGATTTAGAATCACATTCAGAAAACTATGTAGTACCGCCATCTCTTGATGACTTCGAGACGTCAAGATGAACCAAGAATCAAAAATATAAAATTGGATCAAAAGAAACTCAAAATTTTACTTTTCCAATCGTTAAGGTTATACAAGATATGTTAATGGTATTATGCAAAGCTCATACATAAATCAAATTAAAATAAGTTACTTTTTTATGTTTCATTTTGTATTGAAACCCGGTATTTCAACACAATTAAATATTTTAAAATAAAAATACAGGATTTAATTTCCATTTGTACCAATTTGTAATATATCTGAAGAAAATGGGTTTCCTTTTTACGAAGTTGAATGCAAAAATAGTGCAAAAGGGAATATTTCCATTACCGTTTCTTCCTAGAAGGAAACGGATTTGTTAAATTTATACCGTAACCGGACGGCGGGGCGTTGGAGCTGGAATGGAATTTTTTAGTTGATATTTCTGTTTATTTTTATTTTTAATGGAACCGTACAATAGAAAAATGATGTAAACATAAAGCAATGTGTGATAAACACGAAGACGTTTTTGTATCGTTTTGTATTGTAACCATACGGTTTTTGTATCGAAGTAAGAAACGAGCGTAACAGTAACTTAACCACTTAACCACTGAACAGTAGGTGTTTTACTTTTTATTTATTTATTTATTTTTATTGCTATGTCGTCGTCGACCTATTATTGTCCCACTGCTGGGCACGGGTCTTCTCTCGGAATGAGAGTTTTTGGCCATAGTCTACCGCGCTGGCCAAGTGCGAATTGGTGGACAATTATATTGCTATGTATTTGCTTTTATTTCATTAATTAACAATGTAACATAAAAGTGAATATAAATATTACTATTTATTAATTTATTTTTTGAATAAATTATTTTTTATTTATATCTGTTCTTTGGTTTCTCTCTGGCATAATTATTTTCTATATCAGTTTGATGTAGCATCATAAGCCCGCAATTAGATACGCTGTATAACTGCTCAAATCTTCCTGACTTTATAGTCAGTAGTTGATATATCCCATCTCGCTTGCCATATTTTTCATTTGACATCTTGTACACATAAGTAAAAGCGAAATTTCAAAATATATTTTTTATAAATATTCTTTGATTAAATTAGAATTCATTCTGTATTATAATGATGAGTGTTTCGTCTTTGTATATATGCATAATACCCGCAATAATGCTACCGATATATGTTAGAAGCGTGTTATTCATATTATTGATATATTAAACACCCGTCAATAACATAAGTTCTATAGCGTAGCGTATTCTAAGTCTACGTTCCAAAGAATGTTTACGTGAATGCGAAAACCGACGAAATTCTCGTACTATTACTTTCTTACAGGAAATTGTGTTCTTGCTATAAATTCCGACGCCAAACGGACTGGGGCGACGAAATAAGTGCTACAGGAACCGATAAAATGTACCCTTTCGTAACTTATGCTCAGTAGTATTAATTTAATTTTCTTTGTTTCTGTTTTACTTTGGTCCCTGCACTAAATTTTGTCGTTTACGGTGATACGTCTCTGCTGTTTTATGGAATGGTAGTAGCGAATGGTAAACTAGCATGCAGCCTGGCAAAGAAATTATTTATTTTAATTCACAACAAAATTTATTTGCAATTTGTTTCTGCTAGGTTAATTATTCTCTGTATCTGGTTGATAAAATAGGACCGCGATTTGATACGGTGATGAGTAAAATCTTCCCGACGTATCTACACACGCCGGCAAAATTAAGGAACGTTAGAATGATAACTAATAAAATTATAATGATTATAATTAGTTAGAATTTCATTTATTTTAAATTACTTTTTTTATTATTCTAGGTAAAAGGGTGGGTAAATATGTAAATTGAAAGTCAATTTGAAATGAATACCATTAATTTTCAAGCAATAAATTTAAACGTTAAAAAATAAGAAAAATTTCAATGTTCAATTAATAAGTGCTATTCTTATTCTTAAACAATAACAATGAAATTTAATTATCTATTGCCATCGCCGGCCCTTATGAGGATTTCGGATTCGTATGCGGTGATCGAGCTGGACAATCGATGTGAGCAATGCCAACTTTATATAAGCAATCACAGACTATACGCACTGTGTGGCTGCGGCGTATGTTTGTTAATACGCGGCTGAGTATTAACAAACATACGTAAAGATAACGTAAGGTTAATAAAGAATAAAATCCATGAGTTTTAAAAAATAAATTTAAAAATAAATTACTTTTATTAATGTTCCTCTAAATTTTCCGGTGGATGTAGTATTCTAATAAACCAACTAAGCTACTTGTGAACAATGAATAACACAAGCTTGTCACGAAGCGATACCCGTCAAATATTCGGTGGTCACTGCACTATAGATACCTGCATCCAATTCTTAATAAAACTTCTGGCGTAAATCCCTCTACTGGTTGGAGAGAGAATTATTGATATCATGTCATGGTGTAGAATGAGTATTGATTGACCGGAAAAGGTACCGCCTTCACTAATTTCTACCGTGAAGTAGTTCTTGCAATTGGGTGGACGAGTATAGTCAGTTTCTTAAGAGGTTTCACTTACATATTTATACTTCAGACCATACATTGTAACGCATCTGTAATTGACTGCATACAGAACCCTGTTCTATATGAAGTTGTTAACTGCTGCTCGTGAGGCAGTACCCACTTACCATCAAAAGGACAGGGTACCTACTAGTTTGCTTTTTTTTATATTTGTACCTAACGATAAGGCAGACGGGCCACCCGATGGAAGGTGGTCACCGTCGCCTATGGACATTTGCAACACCAGAGGAGTCGCCAATGCATCGCCGGCCTTGAAGGATAGCTCTTTTTGCACCTTTCTTGAAGAGCCCCATGTCATAGCGCTCTGGGAATACCTCAGGAGGAAGCTCATTCCACAGCTTGCACGTGCGTGGTAGGAAAAACCGTGCAAACCGAACCTACTTTAATCTTAAGAAATATTTACATCTTAGCAAACTTTTCCTAAGCAACAAAAGAACTGAAATGCTGGGTGGTTGCAAATATATTTTCAACTGTTCTTTGTTGAGGAAATCGAGTGTCTTCCTATAAATTTAACGTTAACCAGACGAAAGCAAGCAAGAGTTACGAGGGCCGATAAAAATGTTGTCAATAACTTATGTTTGTCCCGTTTTATTTCTTAACAAAGGAAAGTTTCAATGTAGCTCTATTGCAGCGATTTTATTTTCCCAACAGTGTCGTAGAGAATAATATAATGATCATGTGATCCAGGTATACGTTAAAAAGGAACATTTCGTGTTTCGATTTCAAAGGTACTCTGTTTCACGCTTTTCTTCCTGTAAAATAATTGTTGTGTGACACAGCTGAGTTTCTTACATGAAACATGTTTTCTTATTCTTTAATTTGTTTGTTATTGTGATCTAATTAAATTGAATATACATTTTGGGCGTATTTTTGGAAGTCGGTCAGCACGTTGATGTTGATTTTTTCTTTAATATATAATTGAAATAGGTTCCATCCATCCATCCATCAGCCCTTTGAGGTTCACTGCTGGACATAGGCCTCTCCCCTAGGTCGGGCAATCCCGGGAAGGACGGCGGTATGCGTGGTCGCATACCGTCGTAAAGACTAGACGGAGCGGTGGGCCCAGCCGCCCATCTGGGAGGGGCCCGATGGGGCAACGCGCTCGGAGGATTCCGGTTGAAGTCGTTTCGAGATCCCGGAGCTCTCCTTTTCAGCGCCGAGGACGGCCACCGGGGGGGTTTTGATGCGGTAAATATCCCACATAACCCTGCGTCGCTCCCACGGCGTCGGGTACCTTTTGAAGGTTTCCCCCTCGAAAACAAAAAAAAGGCCTCTCCCCTAAATGACGCCACTCAAATCAGTTCTGTGTCTTCTGAATCCAACGGTTTCCCGCTGTTCTTTTCAGGTCATCGGTCCACCTGGTGAGGGGGTGACCTGTGCTCCTTTTGCTTAGACGTTGTCGCCACTTGCCTTCCCCATCTGTTATCGGTCCTATGAGCGATTTTTCCGGCCCATTGCCATTTCAGATTGCTAATTTTGAGAGACATGTCGGTAAGCTTTGTTCATCTATGGATTTCATCATTGCGATCATGTCTCGTAACGAAATTGAAGTAGGTTACAAGCCTATTATCGAATGAATAGTATTTAAGTTGTACCGCCGTATATATAAGTCACTTCATATAGAGCAGAGGTATATCGTTTAAGTATTCGTTGCTACCGTGAATAACTAAGATAGTTACCTGATTTCATTTTTCTCCGACACTGATAAAATGCTAAAAAAACTCAACGTAATACATCGTAATTGTACACAATATAGAGGACTCATTAAATTAGTGTCCAAACCTGAAGTCTTAAGAGCTTAGAAGCAATATCCCTGAAGGCGTCGCAACCAAATACAATAGCCATTTAATTTTAAGACATAGTAAAAAAGGGACAAGTGCGAGTCAAACCTATTAGACGAGTTCCGTACTATTGCATTATTTAATAATACGAATTTGGTAACATTTACACCAACTGTATCAATTTTGTATAGCTTCGCATATTTAGTTTATTAGATATTTAGTTATAAGATATCTGTGCATTAGGGTTATGTGGGATTTTACTGCAGCTAAACCCCATTAAAGATCTTTCTCGGGACTCTGTAGAAATTACTACTATATGAGGCCATATATACCGTAGTCCCACGGTCGCTTACTGAAAGTTGAAGCTCCCACTCTTGCCGCGCACAACCTCGGAACCCACCTTTTAGTCACCCCCTACGATAGACGATATTTATTTTAAAACGTCTTAATAGTAAGATCACACGATTTTTTATAACATTGGAGTAGCAGACGAGCATGCAGTCCAGCTGTAGTAAATGGTCGCCCATGGACATGTGTAAACAACTTCACATTGAACCCATGTTCTATCTGAAGCCAGTCATAGATGCATTGCTACTACCAAGGACTAAAATGGTCGCCTCATTTAAAAATTGCTGACAACCACATCCTTGTATCGAAACGCAAGAACTGCTTCACGCCAGAAATAAGTGTGGTTGTGGTACCTACGCGGTTCGAACACTGTTCCTACCACATTGTCAAATTATAATTAAATTAAAATAATATAAACGGCGTTGATATTTTTTGCTATTTAAATTTTATTATATTAATTGCTTTACCTTTACGTAGTAACTTAAGACTTAATTATGTGGTTTAATTCAGTGTCATCTATCCAAGAGATAAAGGACATCTAGAAACATGACTAACAACATGACCACACCTATTTCTATGGAAACCTACCTACTTCAGTTCTAATCTAACACCTATTTCAGTTCTTGGATTTAGATGGAAGGGTGTGGTTGCCGGCACACTTTAATATGAGGCGACCATCCTAGTCCTCGGGAGTAGCAACGCATCTGTGATTGACTTCGTATAGAACCCATGTTCTGTACGAAGTTGATAAGAATGACCACTTATCATCAGGTGAACTACATGCTCGTTTGCTATTTCAGTCAGATTAAAAAACTATATTAGTGGTAGGAAAATTCCGTATTTTTTCAGGTGCCGAACTCTAAAAATAAGTGGGTCCCTTTATTGGCCATAAACAAGCGACCCAGTGGGCGGTCTACCGTGAGACATGGCTTATGGGCCAAGGATCACCACGTTTATTGAGTGCTAGGTCGTAAATATGGTGGTCGATAAACGCTCGCGTATACAAATAAATGTTGATGGAGTAAGCAAATATACATCTTGATAACCTTTGAAGTAGAATTCAGGTGATTCGAGTCTTAAAACTGCCACTGTACCTACTTCTATTTCAGAAGCAGTGTAGCATACGAAGCTCATGTTTGAAAAGGGTAATGAGACAAATAATTATCTTTGCTTGGCGTAGACAGATTATTATACTTGTTAGCTGTATTTAAGAGGAAATTGTGCATTTATTGGCTCTAAATCGCTTTATTTGCAGTGGTTTATGGCTACAGTTATTAAGGAATACACTAACAAAAAAAAATGTATTATAAATAAAAAAGTAGGTATATTTGATAGAGAGTAGGCGGAGAAGAGTAGTTAACTTTTTCTAACTTTGTTGCTTTTTATGTGTGAATCAAATTTTAATCCCCATAACAAAATCCTGGATACGGCTGCGTTCACTCTGCAATATGTCAAGAAGTTAATAATAACAGGAAAACATTATTAATTTCACATACTGTAATCAGTGACGGAGGTGATCGTCAAATTAAGGAGACACAGGGTCAAAGATTTTCTGCCTTATTTTTGCCGACTTAAATGCCTAATTGGATGGCGACGAATTTAACTTCGGTCCCGGGAGGCATGCACCCACTCTACGCCACTAATCGCGATAAATTTTGCAATTTGAACGTGGGTGAAGTCTTTGTGGTTTTGTCTTCAGAATCGCCAGTTTTTTTTTTGTTTTCAAGGGAATAACCTTCAAAAGGTACCCGACGCCGTGGGAGCAGCGCCGGATTATGTGGGATTTTCACCTCACTAAAACCCCCCCGGTGGCCATCCCCAGCGCAGCGTGAAGGACTTCAGGATCTCCAGTGGAACACAACCTGAGTCCTCCGAGCGCTATGCCCCATTCGGTCCCTTCCCAGTGAGCAGCAGAGTACAAATGTACTCCTTGTAACGGGGACGTACTTATCCAACGCATTGTAACTTAGTTTTCACTTTTCAGAGATAGATAACATATCTGTGGCTAAGCTCAGATAAGAGCCTGATCTCATCTGAGGTTGGTTACTTTTAAATTATAAAAACAAATGCCCGAATAGTGAAGTTCGACGGAACTACAACTATCGTAAAAACTGAAACTATTTTATACCAGATGACATATTATTTTGTTCAACTCGTATTATTTCATACGCTGTGTATAAAACACGTTATTTTTATGATTTACAGTTTCAATAAAACTCCATATTGTATTTATATCAGTATACATGTCGTATATAAACAAAGTGGGAAAATGTTCTTATGTACGAACATTTTCTTGCACACTACAATTATATTTTTTTATTAAATTATTAAGCCAGGACAATTCCATATAGGATTCTTACTAAACATATACAGTAAAATATAATTATCTGTATTTTGTCCATATCGTACATAAATATAAATAAGTAGGTACATATATCCAAAATGTTTTCTTCGCCGCATTCTTCATCAGTGAAGATCGTACTCGTTTCCTTCGTACTTCGACTTGGTGGACGATCTGTGGAGAGTCTTCTACCCAAGCTTCGGCTTGTCTGAGAACAACGATTTGGTTATCTTGTAGGTAATCTTTTGTGGAATCAGAGCATCGGCTAAATCATCAGCGTCTAGACCTCCAACGAGTATCACTACCTGTTTTTCTAGATTATTTAGATCCCATCGTAAGGCCCGGTTTTAATTTTGAGCTCATCGGGAATTACTTGCTGATTCCTCTAGCAGTACGTGGTTTTAGAATATTCTTCTTTAGCACCATATTTTGATAACATTATTAATCTTCTTTATAACGCCGAGAAGACCAAAGTTCATTTTAGACTAATTTTGGCCGCATTGAAGACGTTCCTGACTTTTCTCTAAAATATTTTACGTAAAAAATAAAGAAATTTATAAGTAAGTTTTTTATTACCGACATCTATATGTTTTCACAATATTTTAGTTGTAAAAACAATGTATAGCGTTACGTTTACAGTACATATGTATGCATTATAAAAATTACAATAATATTTTATTTTTATTGAAATTTACACCGAAAAGTAGTCAGAACCTAGATCAGAACTTACAATCGCTGTTATTATAAAAGTAACATCGAAAAGTAGACTCAAAGTTCGATAATAAAGAAAAGAAATATATTTCGCAATGATTGCGCGGACAGTGGCACCCGAGCTCGACGATAATAACTCGGAAACTTTAAGGCCTAGCCACCGCTTCCGTACAAATTGTGGCACTAAACACCTTTTGTGAGAACAAATATACTTTTTTCTCGTTGTATTTCATGATAAACTTTTTTTATCTAACTGAAGTAGCAAACGAGCATGCAGTCCACCTGATGATAAGTGTTCATTGCGACCATGGACATCTGTAATCAACTATATACAGAGCATGGGTTCCATCTGAAGTCAATCATAGATGCGTTGCTACTCCCGAGGACTATGATGGTCGCCTCATGTGAAAGTATGCCGGCAACCACACCCTTCCATCGAAACGCAAGAAATGCTTTACTCTAGAAATAGGTGTGGCGGTGGTACTTACCCAGTCGGACTACACTGGTCCTACCACTTTGAAATACTGTATATAAAAATGTAAAAATGGTACCCTATTAAAGAGACTTCGCTGTTCATTTGTCTGTCACCAGGCTGTATCTCATGAACCGTGATAGCAAGACTATTGAACTTTTTACAGATTATGTGTTTTATTGCTGATATAGGCGCAGTGATAGACTCTTTTTTGTGACGGGGAGGAAACCTTCAAAAGGTACACCGAAGCCTAGGGAGAGACTCCAGGTTAATTTGGATTTTTACCCACTAAAACCCCCTCGGTGGCCTTCCTCTGCGCTTGCAGGGGACCCCGGGACCTCCAATGGATGACACCGGTGCCACCTAGCGCGGCGCCCCTTACGGTCTCATCTCTTGAGGAGCGTGACTCTCCTTTGGGTGTACGACAACATGCAGCCACACATGCCGCCGTTCTTCCAGCGGTTGTTAACTGAGCGGTAAGAGCTCACACTCTAGTCGCCCGCAACCCCAGAAGCCCTCTTGTCCAGAACGCCTGTGCAAGGTACTGCTTCACCATACCCCCCCGCGCACATATAACTCCCTATCTGAATGAAGCAAATCTATTAAAAATGAAGTACCGACGAGAGCTGCACTTTGCGTCACTGTTATTTGGGATCATTGTGGATAAGTGTCCGTCCTACTTATATGGTAAATTACGGTGGCGAAAAGATATACATACTCCGCACAGCACCAGAGCATCAAGTTTCAAGTTAGTCCTTCCACGCTATGGTACCGCAGCATTTCATGGGAGCTTCAAATATAATGCAACAAGATGCTGGAATAACTTACCGCCACCGCTCCGAAGTCTAAAATTAATAAGCTTTAAAAAGCAATATAAACTAAATAAATATTTTTTCTTTCTTTCTTTCTTTCTTCTTTTTCAGTTGCCTCTTCAACAGGTAGGGGATACCGTAGCCATATTCTAATCCCCGACTACATGGAACAACACCGGGGGAAGGAAGGTCGCCTGTTCGACCAGTATAAACTATAAATGCGAAACTTTATGCTGATATTACTATTTTCGTTACTCTTTCATTGTCTTTTGAAATACATAATTTACAACCTAGATTAACACATAAAATATTCATTGCCGTGATAGACGTGACCGAAATGGGCAAAGCTGCCGGAATATCGTAGTCCAAAATAAAAATATACATTATTACTATAGGTAGTAGTCTTTTTAACAAAATTAATTTTAACATATTTCAATTAGTTGGTATGCATTAATAGATTGGTGATACAGAAAAATCTCTGTAGAGGCTCGATACATCAATGCATCATTCATTTAATCAAATTATTGGGATTGCGTTCACTACAATTGTTTGAATATCAATAAAAAGTTTAAAACATAACATTACATTATTTCAGACAAAATGGTACTAATAGTTTAAATATTATTGTTAATGAATTATATTTTAGTCATCTATTCTGTTATTAATATCGGATTATAATCATACATATGCTTTAATTAAATGTGTAATTGGTTAAAAAGACCCAAAAAAGTATATGTTACCTGTCAAATGTGAAACTTCGATGTGTAGAAGATTACCACTAACCAAACCACTAATCGGAAGGTCCGAGGTACAAACACAGGCACGCATCATTGATTTATGTGCGTATTGGATATTAATTTTCACTGATTTTCAATGAAGGAGTTCTTTAAAAAAAACTCGGAGATGTGTGAAGTCCACCAATTCGCACTTGGCCAGCGCTGTGGACTATGGTCTAAAAACTCTCTCATTCTGAGAGAAGACCCGTGTCCAGCACCAACCACCGTGTCCAAACCACTAATATTACATCATGGAGTATAATGTCCCTTAATATAGGCGAGGGCAGAAAATCTTCAAACGTAATGACTTTTTGTTTTTATGACAACAAATTTCGGAATCTATTTATTTCGTCGCCTTTTAACGTGAGAAAAAAATTGAGATGAGGCGACCGTTTTTTTTCTATCTCCGCTATCTAACTCCACCTAAACGAAATCATAACCCACTTATAATGAATCTGTTTGTTGTTTTAAATACTACTTTTTAATTTCACCTCAGATAAAAATACTCATGAAAAAAGTAATAATTTATTTTCTCACGTAAAATTATTTTTCTCGACACTGTTACGCAGACTTGTTTTCCACCGTTTATGAATACTAAACTATATTATTATGGTAAATAAGTACTAAAATTATTATATACATTTTTTCACAACAGAGTAGGTTATAAAAAGTTATATCCCCAAATAAACCAGTTCTTTCCAGTTCCCGCCAAAATGCGCGCTCGTAAAATTCTGCGTTCCTAATTCGAATGTGTCTATTCCATATTCAAATTAGCTTGGGTGCGTTCTCTTCTCTCTGGAGCTTTGAAATAATAATGCATTATTTAAACGTTTTGTGATTTTGTCCAGTATATTAATTTAGATAGCATTGTTAAATTCTGTGCCTCTAGTGAAATCTGGTAAAGTCTTATTTTTGACACGCTTTTTACATGTATGTATGTATCGTGTAATGGAATCTTTTAACGTGATTTTGACCAACTATAAATTATTGGTATAATTTTTTTTATTTTTCAACAATAAATCGAACTAAAGAGGCAAATAAATAAAGTTAAAAAAAAAAAACTAAAAATCAAGATTCTAAGGGATTTGAACGAAAAATACTTTAAACAGGTGGTAAAACCAGTGTAGTTCGACCGGGGAGGTACCACTGCCACACCTATTTCTACCGTGAAGCATGTTTTGCGTTTTGATGGAAGGGTGTGGTTGCCGGTACACTTTTATATGAGGCGACCATCTTAGTCCTC
The DNA here is from genome assembly GCA_949699795.1 of Spicauda simplicius. NCBI lineage: Eukaryota > Metazoa > Arthropoda > Insecta > Lepidoptera > Hesperiidae > Spicauda > Spicauda simplicius. The sequence continues at coordinate 3,047,384 of OX453058.1, read as the reverse complement.
GGGAGGAGCAACACATCTGTGATTGACTTCAGATAAAACCCATGTTCTGTATGAAGTTGATTACAGATGTCCATGGGCGGCAGTGACCACTTACCATCAGGTGGACTGCATGCTCGTCTGCTACTTCAGTGAAATAAAAAAAAATAAAAAAACTAATATTATCATGAAAAAAGCGTAGGACGTGGTCAACCTTGCCAAGTATCCCGATTTTGACGAGCATCTCGATTTTTAAGTAAAAATTTCCTGCGCGGGACAGGCTCAGTCCCGCTTTTCGGTCAGGACTAAATTTTTTACATATACAAATTTAAGTTGAACTGCAGTTTGTCGAACAAAAAAATGATCGCCAAATCTATACAAATTTAAATCGATGTGCAGTTTGTAGACCAAACAAGAAAAAGGTTATCAAATCTACATCCTCCGGCCCCCAACACCAAGTTGAGAAAATGCGACAGCCCACGCCTTACGCCGCCTCTCATGTCTCGCTATTGACTATGAAATACCGCTTTTTTTCACCCAAAAAGTTTGTAAATCCCAACTTGATAAGAAAAACTGACAACGCTGGACGTGGGGCAAAATGTAGCTTCGTTTGTTTGATATAAAAAAAAATATGTCACAAAGCGCTCCAAATATACTATCAACTTCAAAAATCAAAATATTTTAGGCTTCATGTCAGAGTTGACAATATCCGTCTTTGTAGCATTTATTATTTTTTTAGAACCTGGTTAACCATATTCTACTTCAAAAAATGGTTCTTAAGTAAACAATTAGGCAACCAATATTAAAATAAATATATTAACAACAAATTACAAGAATAACGTATTTTGGCAGTTACATTTTATATCATGCATTAATTTAAAAATATTTGAATAAATTTCAACAAAATAATATTCTGAAAATACCAGCTATTTCTAGTTTCAACTGAATGCTATAAAATCCTACGTTCTTAATTCAAATGTGTCTATTCCATATTCAAATTAGTATGGACTTTGTGCCATTCTCGCCGGAGTGCGGAAATATCAATGGAAATTTTGTTTGTACTTGAGAATTGTATTTAAATGAACATGGTTATTGGTAATAACCACAAATTACTAAGTTAATATGATGTGGAGATATGTAGTATCATTATTTTATATCGAAGTAAAATGTTTGTAAGACAGTAAAAGATTGTCATTATAGCTACCCAAAATAACTGTTAGAAATGCAATCTGTTATTAACACTTGCATGTCGATGTTTGCCAGAAATTACTCAATGAGCATGGTTAACGAACTTCCCAAAGGAAAAAATAATGTTATCTATTTGGATATTTAAATGTACATGTCGACGGGAGCAAGGGTCGAAGGGAGCGTTAAGGTAACAATTAGACACAGCGGATCGGTAAAATAATATTCTCAAATATATTCTGATTCAAAATTCAATACATTTATAACTGAAAATAATAATAATAGCTCCCCTTGAGGTCTATGATATGAAAAGCTACATAGAACGCAGTTTTAACAACATTGCATTCGCTATTCCGCCATGACACTTCCAATTATGACAAACTAGTTGATTCCCGCAGCTTTGTCCGCGTTAAACAATCGATGTATCGGGATAAGATATTTTCCCACATTAAAAAGTAGCCCATATGTTAATCCAGAGTTTTTTATGATTTGACAATTTTATGAAAATCGCTCCAGCCGTTTAGACGTGAAGAAGTAACAAACATACACACTCACTTTCGCCTTTATACCTAATATGATTATGAAACATTAAAAAATAATTGACTTTGGAAATGACGTACAGCCGATAATTCCAAATGATTTAAGTTTAAATTCGCTTCGTAATTTGAAGTTACATGTGCTAAAACTACGTTTTAAATGTTATTGTAGTTAAGTAAAATTCAAAATTTTATGATATATGAAATCTCTTATTAATATGTAATGATTAATTTTATTGGAACAATAACTATTACAATTTACAATATTGTGTAGTAGAAATAAACAGCGACGATACAAAAAATGTAAAAAGCAAGAAAATTACTAACAATTATTCACTATTATATATTATATAATACACATCTCGTATTATCATATCTAGAAATCGATTATTTAGGTAATGTAAAGGGTTACCTATACGGATCTGGGACTATGGAATAAAAATACGTGTTCCGTTAACCGTGTATATTTTAGACTGTTCTTACGCGACGGACGCAGCGTTCTTACATAATATATTTTTCGCTGTAATGCAACACTCACACACTCACGAGAAATAAAATAACTCACGAGAAATATCAATAAAATGAGATCGAGTGAATACTCGATCTCATTTTATTTGCTGACATGAACATTATAATATTACATGTCCCTACAGATTATAATTAAATATTATCTTAAAGCTTCATTGTAACCGTTTCGGTTACAAAATTCGTTACATCAATATTCTTTCACTTTCACGGCGCTAAAGACATCTCATTTCAAAAAATAAGAACGTAATTTCCGTTTAACACAATAATGTACACGTACAACATCACCTGGATCAATGGGACACGGATATTTTACTGTTTGTTGAAACCAAACAATCAAGGGCTTTCCTTTATCAGTCGCTTCATTGTATGTAACGGAACGTTTTTGTTTCCCTAATGCATTTCTCGCGTGCCTTTTTACCACAACAAAGGAAACGAAACAGCCATTGTTTCTCCGCAAGAAATTAAATTTGAAAAAATATTTCGGAACGACGAACAAAACTTTTTTGTGTATTGTTCGTGTTATTGATGTTACGCGCCCGCCGTTTCTGTTTTTAACGCGGTGGCATTTGTTATGGTTTGCCTTTCAACAAATGTTAGCTTTGTTAGTAAATTATCGATACAGCTGTATTCGGATAAAAAATAATAATATATTTTTATATAAGTGATTAAGTTATGTTTGTGTCTGCAAATCATGTTCAATTTGTAAAGTAGATATCTATTGACATGTTTTTTTTTTAAATACTTAATTATTTCAAATCACTAGCAATGTGATATACATTAGGTATATTTAGTTAGTAATTATTTTTATTGAAGGTTTTTTATAAGATAGATATAATGGTGCATTCGGTCTGCTAAGTATTAACTGCCTAGATATTTGTTTTCTACCCCAATCCCCTTACAGTCAAAAGTCCCTGAGGTCACGGTTATAGAACACTAGTTGACCCGGCGAACTTCGTTCCGCCTAAAAGTAAAAAATGTAAAATTATCAGTGGTCCTCCACTATATTATGATACACTATACATGAAAACCTTCTTCTTGAATCACTATCTATTAAAAAAACAGCATTAAAATCCATACCGTAGTTTTAAAGATCTAAGCATACATAGGGACAGACAGCGCGAAGCGACTTTGTTTTTCTATGTAGTGATGCCATAATAATAATCAGCCATTTAACAATCGCATAGTCGGTATTAACATTTATTAAAAATTAAAGCCTTGTATCTCGTTAAAAGTTATAATTTAGATTAACGTTGTATTTTTAAATTAGAGTTTGCCGTACACCGTTCACGATTTTGTTAACAGTGTAAAAAGTTAGTAACAACGAATGAAGTATTCACAGATTATACCAAAACATCTAAGTATTCGCCTGTGTACCGAGTTGCTTGCATCGCAAACAGGAAAAGTTTTTCCATTAAAACGAACGGAGGGCATGTCTTAAAGTTTGTGTATCGTATCCATGAGCGTTTTATGATACTATAGTCTATAGTTCTGGTCCTTGTCTATGAGCATCTATAAAACCATAGAGTAAGAATATTATGTACACACTTGAAATAAAAGGCCAAATGTAAATAATTTATTTAGTGCCAAATTTAGATTGGTATGATCTGCTGGCGTATAGCAAGAAATACATTCTTTGTATAGTTTAAATTTAATATATTTGTTAAATATGCATTATTACGTAGGTACATAATCTACTTAAGAAATACCCTTAGTGAAAACGGGTATAAGTCCAGTTTCCAATAGAAAAATACTAAAAACTGAAGATGTACTGATGATTTATGAGAGATCTGCTGGTGGGTGTAAATAAGTACAGTTACACTTACAAAATATTTTTAAAACATATCAAACTAAAAACGATCCTAAAAAAATCCTTGTATTATTACGAAAAAAGAAAAGTAAAGCAAAACAACAAAATATGTCAGAGAAGAAAATGTCTGCAGACTAACATACTTCATGTGAAACATAGAGTATTGAACATCTTACATTTTCTCTCGTTTTTAAATCCAGAATTACATGATTGGAGAGCTAAAATGGCAGAACACCGAATGACATATGGTTAAAGGAGATGTTTCAATCTTGGCTAGGTATATGTACACCATCTCAAAAAATCGAAAATAATCTCAAGAATCCGAAAAAAATACTTAAAATTTATAAAAACGTGTACTTTTCTGGTACAAAACCAATTAAAATCAACTATTTTGTTCGTTTTCCAATATGGCGCAACAACTGATTTAGACAGTCTATGGACAAAACTATAGTTGTCATTATCTGACAACTGTCATATTGATTCTTTTACTAGATCCATTCATTTGTCTTCTTGTTCTTAGATATTTTCACGGAATATTTTCGTGTGCGTATTGTGTTGGAGTTTCTATATCAAGTTATCAAACCCCTGGCTTACATGTCTTGGATTTCGGATCGCTACTTACCTCAGTTGACTTGACTTTCATATTTTGGACTGTTCATCGGTTAACCTGTTGGCCAGGCTAGTGAATAAAGGATTTACATACTCAACTTGGACTTCCAAACATCAACTGATTTATTCGGGTTTGAATTGAAATCATAGTTGTAATTGACTAATAGCTATGAGGTAAGATTAGTCTTTGTTTACATTTGTTTACATAGAACCATAACTATACAATCGTTTTAAGGTTGTCATAGCTAAGCTACATAATGTAATAATAAGTTTTTCCTTTTTTGCATTGGATCAGAATTCAGATTAATCACTGACAACTGATTGTCATTGTCACAGTTTGTTTATTAACCTCAACTGTCAAAATGAAATAATATCGCCGCCATTATATTGTGTTGCAATTCTAACTTAAAATTCTAGTCTTGTACCAATAAACCCAGTCGATTTTAATAAAATGCTTAGTTTAAAAGTGCTCTATACTTTACTGGCTTTTTTATCATATGGTGTACAGATACCTGGCCAAAGGTCCATACATTTTGAAACATCTCCTTTAATGCAGTTTGTGTAGCTTCTCAAATCCTAAAACATCAGGGAGAGTTATTATTATTTTCGGTTATAAGCGTGTTTAATGTAGTACATTTTGAATCGGAAAAGAATTAACATTATTATTTTTCCGATCCGCCACGTCTAATTGTTTTCTTAATGAAAACTCTTGCTATATCCAATGTTATTTTGGGAAGTCTGTTAACAATGCTTGCTGACTGATTTACGACAAACATCGACTTCAAAGTGTAAACAACGCGCAGATTGAATTTCTATCAGTAATTGGAAGTAGGAATCATGTCAATCTTATACTATATTACGTACAAATTGTTACCTTAACGCTCCCTTCTACCCTGGCTCCCGTCAACATGTACATTTAAATATCCAAATAAATAACATTATTTTTTCCTTTGGGAAGTTCGTTAACCATGCTTATTGAGTAATTTCTGGCAAACATCGACATGCAAGTGTTAATAACAGATTGCATTTCTAACAGTTATTTTGGGTAGCTATAATGATAATCTTTTACTGTCTTACCAACATTTTACTTTGCTATAAAATAATGATACTACATATCTTCACATGATATTCACTTAGTAATTTGTGGTTATTACCAATAACCATGTTCATTTAAATACAATTCTCAAGTACAAACTAAATTTGCATTGATATTTCCGCACTCCGGCGAGAATGGCACAAAGTCCATACTAATTTGAATATGGAATAGACACATTTGAATTAAGAACGTAGAATTTTATGGCATTTCGTCAGAACTAGAAATTGCTTAGGTTCTCAGTGAATATAATGTCGGTGGTATTTATTTAAATACTTTAAAATGAATGCATGATGTACTTAAACTAGATTAAACCCAAAGATATTTTATTGTTATACACGCATTTGTTGTAAATACATTTATTTTAATAGCGATGGTGTACACTTTTTTGAACTAGGATGTTATCGGATGAAACTCAATTGAGGCCTCAAAAACGGATTAGGGAACTTAAACACCGAACTTAAATATTTTGAAATTTGTATTTGCGAAGTTTGTAGCGATCTTGTCACGACTATCATTTGTCAAAATAGCATCTTTAACATCTTTATATATTTTGTAAGATAATATTTTTGGGGGTAATTGAAATAAGCAGTGTCCTATAAAGTTCGATAAGGAGCCGTCTATTAAATAAGTAAGACATTTGGGAGGGTACGAATCGAGTCGAATCTCTTCAATTGTCACGCATAATTGTCAAGTTTGGCGTATTATCAGGTATTTTTAACAAGACCCCGTGCAATATAGCAAAAATGGAATTATAAATAAATTTATAAATTAAAATTATTTTTGTACAATGTCACGTACGCGTTCCTTGTCGAGTCAAAATCTAATTACATCTCACTAATTGAAGTCGCAATATCACCAAAATTACTTCACATAATTAATGGACGCTCGCTTATATTGTACACTAATCTATTCAATTCGCGAGTCAATGCGCGGCTTGATATTAGAAATTACGTATCTATTCCTCCTCCTAGTAAATCCTCCTAGTAAATGGTTATTGCAACCCATTGACATCTGTAAGCAATTTCATACAGCAGATGGGTTCTAGGACTAAGATGGTAGTTTCATAAAATTCTATCGGCAACCACTCCGTCTCACCATTTTTTTAAAGTGGTAGAACCAGTGTAGTTCGACTGGGAAGGTATCACCGCCAAACCTACTTATAGCGTGAAGCATTCCTTACGTTTCGATAGAAGGGAGCGGTTGCCGGTATACTTCTATTTGATGCGACTATTTCAGGGAACGCATCTGTTATTGACTTCAAAAAGAATTTATGTTCTATATGAAATTGCTTACAGATGTCTTTGGGTGGCAGTGACCACTATCAGGTGGACTGCATGCTCCTTTGCTACTTCAATCAGTTAAAAAAACACAAGAACACGCTAGAAATAGGAGTGACGCTACCTGGTAGATATTGGTCATATTCATTATTATATTTCCGATCATAATATATGTAGTTCACTCTTCACAGGTCAAGTCAAAATCCGTAAATCGTATCACGCCCACGCTCATAGTAAACATAATTCAATTAAACTTCATACCGTCAAAATTAAGTTACGTATGTGATAATAGTAGTGTATAGAGGGTAGTCCAAATTACGAGAGACATGTTTCTCCCTGTTATTCACGTAAACAAACAAGCGATACACGTGTAAGTTAGTAATATCACAGACATATTAGACCAGTAGGAAAACGGCCTATAAGCGCTCGAAAACCGCACACTCACACAAACATCGGGTTTTCGCACTACTGAAGCGCCGCGATAACCCCATAGCGGCCTCGTCGATGCGATGTTTGTGTGAGCGTGCCGTTTTCGAGCGCTTATAGGCAGTTTCCCTACTGGTCTTATATGTCTACTGTGGTAATATCGTAGGTTTTACGGATTAACCACAGAACAAATTTTAACAAAATTTTCTTTAGTTTATTCTATATGGCAGGACAACGACTGATAAGCTAAGGCTTGTATGGCAAGAAATTTAAATGAAAGTGTCTCAAAATAATATATAGCAATAAATATATGATTTTAGACTAATATCTATGTATGCTTGAGTCTTTAAAACTACGTTACGGATTTTAACGCAGTTTTTTTAATAGATATAGTGATTCAAAAGGAAGGTTTTTATGTATAATACGTACTTAATACAGTGGAGGAACACTGATAACTTAAATTTTTTGACTTTTAGGCGAAACGAAGTTCGCCGGCTCAACTAGTTTTATACAAAGTTTATTACGAAAGTAATGGACGGCAGTGATCAATTTCCATCACATGGAATGTATGTTCTTTTTAAAACTTAAAAAATGCTCTTAGCGAATGGTTTTACATATTCCAGTTTAAACCGGAAATGTTCAAAAAATCGCATACACACTGTGCCCTTAGTACGAGTGTCTTATGTTTCCTCAGAAAATAATTGTTTACGCTTCCACCTATACGTTGCATTTGCAATGATGAGTAAGAACATAAACATCATTATTTGTATTTGTTTTGAGGAAACGTAATAAACTAGTAAACGTAAAAAGGTACTGTTCGTGTTACGCCCATGGCAAAGGAAATGTAAAGATTTGAGTCCCATTGCATAGGAATTATACCAATTCGCACTTGGCCAGCGCAGGACTATGGCCTCTAACTCTCTCATTGCGAGAGAAGACCCGTGCCCAGAAGTGGGACAATACTAGGTTGCCAACACATAAATCAGTAGTCTTAATTAGCAAGCGAGTAAGTTGATTTTAAGTAATCATTGTTCATAAGATGTGGAACGAGCTTCCTTCTGAGGTATTCCCGGGGCGTTATGACATGGGGCTCTTCAAAAAAGGTGCGAAAAGAACTCTCCTTCAAAGCCGGCGTTGCATTGGCGACTGCTCTGGTGTTGCAAGTGTCCATAGGCGACGGTGCCTACTTTCAATCAGGTAGCCCGTCTGCCTTATCGTTAGGTTTACGTATAAAAAATTGTAATTAATTTTTGGAATCCAACCCAAATCACAAGTAAGCTAACTCTAATTATGCTGACTTAAATAGCCACATTGTTCTTTTCTTTTTATTGCTACACAGTTATGTTAAACATTCAAGAAAATTTATGTTTCTTGAATGTTTAACAACACAACAAGCATGTTTAACAGCATCTTTATTGACCACGAAATAAAAAATATATACCTTGGTAAGCTCTACTTACATAGCCTTAATTGAGTGAAAAAGCAAGGCCCGAGGCGCTTTTTATTAAAATATATAATTACGACAAAAAGCTCTAAGAGATACAGGGTAAGACTCTTGATAGGTTCTCGATGGCCTTTTAATTTAACGTAAGTACCTAGATGTAAAAAATATCTGTATAAATAATTGAAACTTGGCTATCAAGTTTCATTAAGTTTTTATATCAATATAAAAAAAAACTTTTATAGGTAATACGTTTTGGTGACATCGAACAACCACTGTCATAGAAGTATTTACGTATCGGTTCATAAGTTTTTTTTTATTTACAACTAGCTGAACCACGCAGCTTCGCCCGCGTTAACATTAATCTATGTATCGATTATCCCGTGGGAATAAGATATTTTCCCCACGGTAAAAAGTCTATATGTGAATCCAGAATGTCAGCAAACTCCTTACCAAATTTCACGAGAATCGCTTCAGCCGTTTAGACGTGAAGCAGTAACAAACTTACACACTCACAAACTTTCGCCTTTATAATATTAGTATGATTAAGTAATAAGTAATTAAGTATAAGTATATTAAGTGTATGATAAGTAATATTAAGTAATTAAATATTAAGTATAAGTATTTTTATTAGCTTTGTATGGGATTAATTATTCTCTACTTAGGGTTGATGTTGCAAGGTAGGGCTGCGATTTGATACGGTACTATGACTCAATTATTCCTGTCTGTTAAATCAATGTAATTCTGCTGGTTATATTACATATCACTGACCATACAATATAGCAATACAGTGATAACATAATGGTTGAAACTTGCTCTCTCGATCGGGAGGTCCGAGGTTCAAACCCAGGCACGCACCACTGGTTTATGTGCATATTAGACATTAATTATCACTGCTTTTCGGTGAAGAAAAACATCGCGAGGAAACCTACACACCCGAAAGTTCTTTAAAAAAAAAGAAAAGTTCTCGGAGGTGTGTGAAGTCCACCAATTCGCACTTGGCCGGCGTGGTGCACTATCGCCTATAACTCTCTCATTCCGAGAGGAGACCCGTACCCAGCAGTGGGACAATAATGGGTTGACGACTACTACAATACACTTGCGAACAATAAAGAACACATGCCTGTGTAACGTCTCATAGGGAAGCTTCCATTGTATTAGCTATAACCCGTCCCAAAATAGATGTTCGTGAAAATCCAAAGACAATGCTGTATTTTTTATTCGGCGGTACGTGGCGGGCAAAGGCGGCGCTCGTATACAGCCAATGTGAAATATTTAACACATTCTACCGCACTGAATCAATCCGGCACGGAAGGCTTCGAGATTACGGGTCCGCAGTGCTTTCCATAATTGACTCTCTCGTGACAAAAGTTTTATACGTTTACAGGTGTGTGGCACGTATTCGATACCTGAAAATTCTTAAAGTAATAAAACAATTGTCGCTGTCCTATTTACGCAGAATTATTATGAGATTTTTGTTGAGAAACAAGCACAGTTTATGCTGATTATTTATTCTGATCTATATACGAACTGTGTTATTGGTATTTTTTTTTTTTAGAAAATTAGCTTACAGTTCATGGCAAGTAGAATAGGTAATACTATAAGTGACCACTGTCATCCACATGTAATTGAACTGGAATCCTATCTGAGGTAAGCGATTGTAGCGCTACTCTCGAGGCTCAGGAAGTCCTCACGAAAGCCTCGTAGAAGATTCTCCGTTACACCCTCCACTCTAAAACATGATACCGCTTAACAATGCTGTGACGTAACTAGCGTCAGCGGCAGCGTTGCCAGATTTTTTGTCGGGATTCAGAAACTTTTTGAATGAAAAAGAGTGATATCGTAGTTAAAAACGGGACAGCAGAGGCAGCGTAAGGCGTGCGCGGAGTGAGCCTCCGCCCACGGTTTTGCGGTGCGAAGGGCCTCGCGCCTCTAGTACATGGGCCCGGAGGATATAGATTTGGAGATCTTTTTTTGGTCGACAAACTGCTGTCCGACTCAAATTGTATACTTTTGGGGACTTCTTTTTGTAAAAGTATTGCTAGTCCGTCCCAAAAAGCGATACTAAGGGTGTCCTGCGCGGGACGTTTAATTTTGGTTTTAAAATTGGGACGTCCCAATAAAATCGGGACGTCTGGCAACACTGGTTAGCGGTGACGCGAATGCTCCCATATACACAATGCACATATATTCTTGTTATTTTTTAAAACACATGGATAAAACTCCAGCGCAGAGCTTAATAAAAACATCAACAAAAACGAAATATCCGACCGCAGAGTGAATTTAAAAACAGGAACAAGCTCTATAATGAAATGTACTATGCAGAGAGTGACTATAACGCATTTACACTCATAGCCCCATACTAGCAGTTTCTCTTATGTCGTTTGGGTCATGGACATACACAAAGACGAATACACAAACAATCAATCACAGAAGAGAAATCTTAAATCATCATTCAGATTTCTGTCTGACCGGAGATCGAACTCAGAACCCAGAACGCGTAAGACCAGTATGAAAACCGCTCCGTCACGCGAATTATCAACTACGACTATTTATTACTTCTAATACATTAATATGATTTACATATTATTGTCATTTACTTTAAAGATACCTATCTGCCGTAAACTTTCCAGCTACCTAGGGTTAACTAGTAGAGAATGGCATAAGGCATTATGTTTGCCTTATTGTGACTTTTATTGAAGTGAAACTTCTTTATCGGGGTGAAAAAAATTTAGTGTAACATTTTTTTCGTTACGCGCCATCTTTTTCTGTTACGCGCCATCTTTTTCTGTTGCGCGCCATCTTTTTTTTCCGTTACGCGCCATCCTTGTCTTATTCCTACCACGCGTGATATTAGATAGATTATTGTAGATTAGATTATTAGATAAAGTTTAACAAAAGCCTTTTATTAAACTTTATCTAATTTAACCAATTTCTGTAAAGTTGCATATAGTAAATTATTTTTTGAAAAATAACGTAAAGAACTTTCACTTCTTACGAGTGTACGCTAGTACACGCACACATTTTTAATAGGTAGAGAGATTCAAGCGAAAGGGTTTTATGTCTAATACATTTATAATATAGTAGAGAAACACTGATGATTTTAGATTTTTTTTAAGATACAGAGGGAAACCGTTGGATTCACAGGCACAATATCAGTCGAAGTATCCAGCAATGAACCCAAAATGCTGATTCATAAATCAAAAATTAAGTAAATTTATACTCCTTTAATATTAATATCAACATGGTCTTGACAGAAACAGGACGCTATCGAAGGTACAAACCTCGCTTGACAAGATCGTACGAGATTACTCGTACGTGCTCATATTAAATTATCTCACTACGATTGAATGATTCCGAAACGTTAAACTAATAAATACGAAGATAATTCACGAATTTTGAGCTATCGACAATTGTGAATTGAGTTCCATGTTACAATGAATTTGATATATTAGTTACCTTTATTATTAATACAAGTAGGCAGTTAATTAACTTCTGTAAATACATGTGCGAATAAAATGATCAGTCTTTTCCTTTTTTTGTTTTCGAGGGGGAAACCTTCAAAATGTACCCGACGCCGAAGGACCACGCCGGGTTATGTGGCGGTAATAAATGAGGTTATTATAGTAATAAACACAAACGATACTCATTGTCAAGGCAGACGTTACCGAAGCGTTCAAAGGCGCAGAAATAACGTATGTACATATTCTTAAAAATTAAATATGCCAGGGGTATAAAACGACACAAAAAAAATCTTTCATTGAAGAAGACTGATAGTGTGGGACACGCACGAGAAAAATACTGCAAAGATCTCATGGATTTTATTTTTGCGCGAATGCCTTATTCTTTTCCTACAAAAAAGTCAGTCCATAAAACATCAGTTGTTTTTATTACTATTACTATTTTATAAAATAAGCTGGAACAAAAACAAATAGCCAGAGCAAAGTTAACATCAAAGTGACAAAAATAAAAATTACATTAGATACCTACTTTTTATTAAAACTTCTGTGTATAAACTTTCATAAAGTACATAGTATCATAGAAAATACTTGAAATAATATCAAAGAAAAAATTTCTGCATAAATAAATAAATAATTATAATTGCATAAATTATCAAAAAATACTATAGCAGCAATAGCTTTACCGCGGCAGTCCCCGAGTGCCGCACGTTTTTTTATATGTATTGGGTAGTAAAACACGAGGCTACTGTGTGGTACGAAGTAGAAGATTTGCTTTTTTTTACCACAAACAAATAAAAGATCCTTTCGCTAGTCGTAAATCTAAAGTATTCCAACAAGTTCTTCCCCATTTCTCTCAGCTCGGCATAATTAGTACCAACTTTTCAATTTCCACTCGTTTCCATAGTCTATTAGTCATTAGTTTCCATTAGTCAAAGATTCTTACAAACTATCGCTCAGGATAAAAACTATTCGTTATGAAATTTTAATTTATTAAAGTTTAATGGATGTAGTGCGTTCTAAAATTTGTTGCTACACTTTCAAAGTGTAATTGAAATTACTATTTATTGGGTGAGTGTTGTGTGAGAAATAAAGATCTTGGAACATTTTGTGTTGTTCACGACACAAAATGTTCCAAGATCTTTATTTCTATGGTAGAAATAGTTTTGTCAGTATCATTGTCAATGTCCCTGTAGTTAGAATAGAACTACGGTACCCTCTGCCTGTTGTAAGAGGCGACTAAAAGGACGTCCGGGGTTGCGGGCGGGAAGAGTGGGAGCCCAACCGTCCGGCCAAGCGACCCCAGGAAGGACGGCGGCATGTGTGCGGTGCGGTAAGAATCCCACATAACCCGCGTCGCTCCCACGACGTCGGGTACTTTTTGAAAGTTTCCCCTCGAAAAGAAAAAAAGGAAAAAGTATAATTGTCAAAACTATTTCTACCATGGTGTGTTCTGGTGTGATAAGCGGAGTAACATCTTATTAATAACGTATTCGAAACAAGTGTTTTGGGATTTTATTCCTATTTGGAGTGGTATGTTTGTTCATATGACTGCAATAAAGGTTATTGCGAAATTATATGCCTATTATAAATTATTCATTACTGCTTTACAGTGAAGAAAAACATCGCAAGGAAATCTGCACTCCCGAGAGCTCTTTAAAAAAGGTTCTCAAAGGTGTGTGAAGTGTTCTAAGTTGTACTTGGCCAGCGCGTCGGTTAATGGCCCAAATACTCTCTCTTATTCTTTACGACGGTATGCGACCACACATACCGCCGTCCTTCCCGGGATTGCCTGACCGAACGGTTTCGAGCTCCCATAGAACATGGGTCCTATCGATAGTCAATCACAAATGTGTGCTCCCCAGATCTGAGTTGGTCACCTCATATGTAAGAGAGATGGCATACACAAGTCCGCTAAAAAACAAGAACTACTTCACGTTAGATATAGGTGTGGCGGTGATTCTTCTTCGGTCGTTAACTTCTTTAAACTATTCATAATTAAAGAAGTTGAAAGGCTTACCTATCACTAAGATTCAAGACACTCACACAAACACGACAAGCAAACACTAAAACACACGCTTACACATGCAAGCACACATACATACCGCACACAAACACATACATACATAATTTTCATCTATTATCCAGCAGTCTCATAAATACTAACTAGTATGGAAGAGGCTAGACCCCACGATACATGACTATATTTTTGTACATACATGCTAACGCTTTGAAATTGTATAACATATGTTATATAGATACTGTATGAAGATACGTAATTCGCTTGTTTGTGTGATTACTATTTTGTTACTTTGTTAAACCAGTATATCCATGTATGTAACTCAGTTTATTTCAAATAAACTCATTTAATTTCATTTAATAATAAGGGCTCCGCTGTAGCACTTGTTGTCAATCGTCACCTTAATTAATATGTAGTTTACAGGAATAGATAAGTGCCCCTGCACACCTATATAAGGGCACTTCTAAATTGACATTTATATTTTTTTCTAGTAATAAAAAAATAAAAATAATAAGTGACTAAAATGAAAGCCACTTGCCTCGGTCGTTGACTTAACAGCTCTCAAAGCCTGAAGTAGTAGTTTACACTATTTACAGTCGCAAAAATACAAGCAGTTGAGCCAAAGTCCAAAGAAAATCCTCAAATTTCAATTATTCAAGCATCCACTCCGCCGCCATTTCTCTTACAATTTCGCTTCATTAGTGCCAACTTTTCCATTTCCACTCGTTTGTTCGTTACTTCATTAGTCATTATTTTTCATTAGCATGGGAATTTTCACAAAATATCACTTTGCATAATGAGCTAATTAGTCATGAAGTGTTTTATTACGATCATTGCAGGCAGTTGCTGAGCCGGATTTGACCTCGTCTGAGCATCTCTTAGTCAACGTCCTTTACGTTTCTTAAGAAAATTGTAATTAGAAAATATATTTAAGGTAGCCTTTTTAGGTGCGTTACAAAAAAGATATTCGTCACATACAAACTGAAGATTGGGGGTTAACTTAATCGGAACAGTGTTTAATTTTGTTTTTATCAGACTGAAATAGCAAACAGGCATGCAGTCAGCCTGATGATAAGCAGTCACTGGGTTCTCTCTGAAGTCACAGATGCGTTGCTACTCTCGAGGACTAAGATAGTCGCGTCATAAAAAAGTATGCCAACAAGTAAAATATACATCTATACTAATATTGTAAAGAGGCAAAGTTTATATGTTTGTTTGTTTATAAGGGGTAATCTTCGGATATTTTGAACCGATCATGAAAATTCTTTCAGAATCAGAAAGCTACACTATTCAGGAGTGCTACAGGCTATATGTCATTACGATTGAACAAAATATATTTAACGCTGAACGAAGTGGGCACGGGTCGGCTAGTTAGTAAAATATAGAAGTAACTATTATTGACTCCAAATAGCGATCATGCATTCATGCATCACGCAATCCTATGGTATGTTTCCCATTTCTGTTGACAGTTATTAGTCCAAATTAACATTAGAATTCTATCTGAGATGTATCACAGGTTTCTTGCTACACCTGAGGACTAACTAGAGTTGAGCTAGAATTGAAAGAGATAGTTGCTAAAGCTACCATCTTGTCGCTTAAGCCGCTTAGCAGTCGCTTAAGCTGCTTCTGTTCGAGAGTCCAATTTACTTGAGAAACTGATTATACAAGCTTTATCTCGTTCGGAAAATCTCTCAATAATCGATTGGTAACCTGTCGGTATAATCTGTTGTTGTATAAATACATGCATTTAACCACTCTCATTTTTAAAGGAGACTTACGTATGTTTTTTTTTTTTATTATTTGGAAGTAACAATCGAACGTGGAGCACCAATATCAATCCCAGATAAAATTAAAGTCTTATCTAAGCTTACTTTGAGAAGCGTTGCTACTTCTGAGGACTAAGAACATCTAGTATGTCTACCTCACCACATTACAAATGTTTGTATGTATATCTCCCTTACCACATAACAAATGTTTGACAACGACTTGACCACTTTGCTTAGAGACTTTAATAAAGACCTACCAACTAGTCTATAAAACTGATAGCCACATTTAACTACTTTGATTTATAAAAATAGTCCGACAAATAACGTAAACAACCCCCACAACACAATTACCAAGCAATAAGCGCCACCCGCGATTAGCCGGATAGCCGACCGCTGAACTAATCGCTGATAAACCGTCAATCACAGCTCAATCAAGATATAATTAGTTCGGTATGACAACGTGATAAGACTATCTCGGTGTATATGCCAAAAGTTGGTGGTTTTGATAAAGAAAGATGATGCCAAGTACTTTAAGGTAACCCACATTTTATTTCATTAGAAAAATATGTATATATATATATATATATATATATATATATATATATATATATATATAAATAGCCAATAAGTTCAAAATTCGGCATCTTATACCGGAGATCCGGATTTGAATTACGCTTCGATTTTTTCGAATTACGCGCGTATTAAAAAGTCATTACACGCTTCTTAATAAAGAAAAAAGTCGTATGATCCTACCGGAGAATTCTGTGTGAAAAAAATCAAAAGTTTTATATTGTCCTATTTGTCGAAATTTTACTTTATAGACAAAATCATTAAGAAAAAATTTGTTTAAAATAACAAGATACACTACATAACATGCCCACCAATTCGCACTTGACTCTTTCATTCTGAGATAAGACCCGTACCCAGCAGTGGGACAATAATGGGTCGACGACAACAAGATAATATGTAGTTCACAAAATGGTCAGCGTGACTCAAAATAATATAAATTCTATTCCATTTGTATTTATTTTAAGATAAGCATAAAAAACGTAAGAAATTATAAAAAGAAACATAAATATTGATCTTGTACTTTTGTAACCCTTCAAAATTTAAATCCATTTAAAAAAATGGACCATTTGCTTCAAACGAACATTATCAGCAAAGCAATACCTCGACGCTTTCCTTAAAAAGCAAGTTCAATACAGCTATTTACGATTTACAGGATAGTCGCAACAATAGTCCGGGTTTCATTTGCCCGGGTTTCTCTTACCCGGTTTCATTTACCCGGGCCCGTTCACCCAATTTAGAAAATTCTATTTGTTACCAATGCCATACGTATTACTAAATTTACCTCCAATTTACACTATTCTATTTAATGTTGTGAGTGTTCTTGCAATAAAAAAGTTATTTTTTATACCAAAATTAATACACAGTGGAAAAATACATTTATTCTTTTCATTCAACATAAAACTGTTTATGAATTTTAATTTAATTTAATTGAAGGACTTTTCATGCTACTTTGGACAATATTAAGATTAATTTTAAGTTGAGTTACGGTCGAATTTTTACCATTTCGATGGGTAACTGCTTATCTTAAATACATTTAAGTATACGAAAACGCGTATTATTATAGAAACGTACGTGTGACCAAACGAAAAGGGATACAAAATAGATAATAGAAGGAGACCCTCCGCAGGGCTTGTCAAAGCAAGGACCGATTCATTGATTCACTCAATTTGGATCCTCGGCTTGCGACCCGTCCACAATCAATATCACTTCGCACTGCGATGCCAATATTATTTGTATTTATATAAAATCAATACGAGCAAAGGAATCTGAAGTTAATATTTTAGAAGTACAAATACTATTTCTATTATAGTAGCTACTAGTAGTAGTATTACTATTTCAGGTTATAGTAGCAGTTTTAAGCACTGCTGCGTTATACATTTTAATACTTAACGTTAAGTATTAAAATGTGTCAATTCCGCGATAATATTAGTCTAAAATCATATACTGCTGCGTTATATTTGAAGAGTAGGGTAAAGGATAGTTACTCTTCTATCCGTCAGCCTTTTGAAGTCCACTGCTCGACATCTGGGGTTAATTATGGACATAGATAGGCGATAGACATGGCCGTAGATAGGCGATAGACCCATCACTGCTATGGAACATAAATGACGCTGACAATTTAGGTTACAGGTATGCAACCTTATTATAAGTGATCACTGTCGCCCATGGACATATGTAAGCTGCACAATTCAATAGAGATTACACTCAAAGGACTAAGATGGCGTCATATAAAAGTGAGCAGGCAACCACACCCTTCCACCGAAACGCCAGTCCGGTACAAACATATCCATTGAAATGAAATGAAATGAAATGTCTTTATTTTGTATAGGCCTGCGGGGGCACTTACAAATTGTCAGTTACATTTTTTTTCTTACACTACCACCGGATCGGAATACGACCTCAACTGAGAAGATCCGGCAAGAAACTCAGCGGGTTTGTCTTTTTTTCTTATTTATATTCATTTTTTTAATATTATTACAATCATGTTTTATTAACTTTACTTAACTTTATTAACTTTAACGCATTTATTCACCAAAAAGCTCATATTATTATTTCGAAATTCCCGATTTGTGGCAACAAATTAGATAATAGAATAATACCCTTCGTCAGGATCTGTCAATTCGAGAGCATTGAACGATCATTCATTCGTTCAATTTAAAATTCAGCCCAAACACAATTAATATATTACGATTCGCGTTTCGCTGAATCTATTATTTGATCTTGATTTAATTAGATTTTGAAAGGCGATAGAACTAGTACTGCTGGCCACTGTAATGCTTATTTGAAGTAAAGAAAGAAAAAAATATTTGTAAAATATACTATAACATAATGTGGCATAAATAATCGCATATTACATTACTCTAAAGTAAAATTTTACAAAAGGGGCCACACTCAGCCTCACCGTGGCGAACCGCAGCCACTGATTTTCAGTATGTCTCAATTCGTCGAGCAGCTCGGTTGAGTGGTGCGTCAGCACAATAGAATATAAAGAAAAGATACATAGCAAGATTTAAAATTAAAACTTAACTAATTTACATGTGTGGTACTATAATACTATACTTTATATATATAGGTACTATAATTTCATTTCATGAAGTCTATTTCTAGTAGACCAATGGGCATGCCGGCTGAATAGAATATTATAGTGATTAGTTTGAGTTCAGTTGGATTAGTCTATTTGTTCCTGAAGATGAACCCTGTTCTATTTAAAGAAATGAAACGAAACGTTTTATTTCGCAAAAGCCTACGGGGGCACTTACAAAATGTCAGCTACAATTTTTTTTACACTTCCACTGGATGGGAACAGGACCGCTACTAATAAGATCCCGCAAAAAACTGTTGGTTACTGCTGTCCTCATACCGCATACCTCTGCCTCTTACCGCCAAGTTGACTGCCTACTCATCCGCTTCTAACATCTAAATAAACAATAATAAAGTTATTTAACCATTAGATTGATAGCATAAGTTCAGCGTTACATCTTTATCAATGACAAAGAAATATTGCCTTGAAGTTGCATATTAATTATTTTCAAACACAATTAATCAAAGCTTAACTCGTTCACCCCATGATTTATGGGGCACCATCGTTATTGTTTTTCCTTGCAAAGTCGATGTTACTTCCCTTGGAATTTAAAGCTGTTAAATATTTACGCCTTCTCGTTAGGGAAGACATATTACATCCTCATGAAGGGTAACGACTATAAAATTAACATTTTATACTCTTAGTGTTGAAATAATTTGAGAAAATATAAAATACACAAGAAGATTGTCTGGTATTTGGATTATATCAAGATAAGCTTATAGGTAAACATTTTTTACCTTTTTTTATGACTGAAGTAGCAAACAAGCTTGCAGTCCACATGATGGTAAGTGGTTACATCTGTAATCAACTTTATATAGAACATGGGTTCTATCTATAGTCAATCTCAGATACGTTTCTACTTCAGAGTGAAAGAGTGCCGGCAACCACACCCTTCTATCGACACGCAAGAAATGCTTCACGCTAGAAATAGGTGTAGGTGTACTTCCCGCTTGGTATGGTCACGTAAGACATTCGAATGTGATATTGTTTATTTGTATTTGTGATTATTAATGTGAATATAATAGTCAAAAATCTGTGATCAACTTCAGTAAGTACGTTTAAGTCGTCCCTGTAGTTCCGGGATCAGAATAGGGCTACGACTACTAAAAGGGGCTTCCGGGGTTGCAGGCGGCTAGAGTGGGAGCTCGAACCGTTCGGTCAGGCGATCCCGGGAAAGACGGCGGTATATGTGGTCGCGAACCGTCGTAAAGACTACACGGAGCGGTGGGCCCAGCCGCCCATCTGGGAGGAGCCCGATGGGGCAACGCGCTCAGAGGATTCCGGTTGCGGTCGGTCCGAGTTCCCGGAGTCCTCTTTATAGCGCCGAGGACGGCCACCGGGGGGGTTTTAGTGCGGTAAAAATCCCACATAACCCTGCGTCGCTCCCACGGCATCGGGTACCTTTTGAAGGTTTCCCCCTCGAGAACAAAAAAAAAGTACGTTTAAATAGATTAAGTATAGTATCTTGTTGTGTATGTGTGCATGTATCCGGGCGGGGTGTCCTCATTTATACATTAAAGCAGTGTGCACTTTAATCTTACGTTTTAATGACGTGCTCTCCTCCTGTTATCACAAGAAAACACGATATATCTATTCACAAGTAGGTACTACAACCAAAATACTCAGCACCAATAGATAGTGGTTACGATTGTATAGCATTGTTGTGGCTTCTTCGATACGTTACGTCTTGTCGTTGTCGGATACCGCAACGGTGCTAGAAATATTTCTGCTGCAATAGACGCCGGCCTTTCATGCACGTTACACTGATATGTTACTAACTAGGTTGTTAGTTTTATAGGTAGAACCAGTGTAGTTCGCCCGGGAAAGTACCACCGCCACACCTATTTCTAGCGTGAAGCAATTCTTGCGTTTCGATAGATGTGTGTGGTTGCCGGCTTACTTTTATTTGAGGCGATCATCTTAGTCCTCGGGAGTAGCAACGCATCTGTGATTGATTGACTTCGGATGGAACCCCATGTTCTGTATGAAGTTGCTTACGGATGGCCATGGGTAGCAGTGACCACTTACCATCAGGTGGACTGCATGCTCGTTTTTACTTCAATTTTGCCTGCCTACATAGTAAAGTGGTGAGATTGTGGTTAAGTTTTTTTATGAAATTAAAGTACCAAAGATACTACTTAGTGTACTAATTTAAAGGTTAATTTTTAATCCTACCTGATTTACTTAGAATTTATAATAACAAATTCATATATTATTCAATATCCATGAATTAGCTTTCCCCAAATTCTATCAAATACAGATTACATTAAATCAACGTACAACACTAAATAGGGTTTGCATTAACATTAACGCTAATTACATCCATTATCCATAAGCTAAAGATGTTTAGATTAAATATAGGGTTGCTACTCGTTAACTAAAGTAGTAGCGTTCGTTGTATATGAACCCTGTCCACTCGAGCCTGAGGTCTAGCGTCAACCCTAGAAACGCGCCTCCAATATTTTGTTATTTTGGACGTATATGGAAGTAATAATTACTTTTGTTATCTGACTGAAGTAGCAAATGAGCATGCAGTCTACCTGATGGTAAGTGGTCACTGCCACTCATGGACATCTATAAGCAACTTCATACATAACATGGGTTCCATCTGAAGTCAATCACAGATGTGTTGCTACTCCCGAGGACTGTGATGGTCGCCTCATGTGAAAGTGTACCGGCAACCACACCCTTCTATCGAAACGCAAGAAATACTTCACGCTAGAAATCGGTGTGGCGGTGGTACTTCCCCGGTCGAACTACACTGGTTCTACCACCTTGAACTTCTTGCTTTAAAGGTGATGAATATCATTATGAAGATATCTAAATGTCTGACAGTTCTTAAAATTTATGTGTTACTACAGCCTAACTTCTCTGACTCTAAGAAGGAATCCGCGCGTATGCCTTGATGAAATTGTTCCCTCAATTTGGCGGATGGTATATTTTGAACAGATCTCATTAATGCGCAAGGCGATAAGAATTATTTTCGCATGTTTAAAGGAAAACATCGTAAAAAAATGCCAAATATAAATGGCTACATAAATAGGAAAAAAAAGTAAAGTATCAAAGGTGGACGAACCAATCCGCATATGTCCGAAGTGATGAAATATCGCCTAGTTTCATGACCCGTACCGAACAGAGTAATATCAATGGATTGATGATTAAAATTATGTAGACAAGTATTCAAAAATCGTAGAACGAAATTCATTATCTGCTTCCAAGCAGATTTCGCAAGGAAAAACCAACAATTTACAACAAAATCGGGACATTGTCTTCCCTGCTAGCCGTAAATTTTACTCCATTAAATGCCTTTTTATTTCAATTAACGCTGAAAACGTGGAATTATTTAGATCATTATAGGGTCCTCTCCCTATTTCTCCTGAAATGACGCAAATTTCCATGTAATTATGGGATATTCTCCAAGTAAAATACTTATGACTTTGTGCCACTGACGACTTTTCTTTGTCGTACCTCTTACCAGAGTATGATGCTTCTTGAAATAAACTTGTGTAAATTTCATTTAGAGGCATTGGGGCTAAGTACCTACGCTCTAAGACTTTCGCCAGTGAGGAAAGGCCCTGCCCAGCTATGGGACATCAAATGCGTTGCAGCCATAGAAATCTAGTCGATACTAATACTTTAGTGGGTGAAAACCCTTCCTCCAACACCTCCTCCCGAATATAAATGCATAAGTGCGAACGTGACACGGCAAAGTTACAAAGCACACCCTTCTAAATGCAAGTATCCATCAGTCAATGGGCAAGATTTTAGTCAAAGTAGAAGTAAAAAGATCCAAGTCACCTCCCCCCATTTAAAAGATAGCACCCTTTTTTTCATTATCAAATTTCGTACATTCATTATCAAAACTTGCCCTCGGCTGTTCAAACCCTTCGCCGACTTGAAAATGACACAAAACACTCATACGAAAATGACATAAAAAATTTTTGACAAAAAAATATCCACCGACTTCCATGCCACAAAAAAGTAAAAAATAATTTAAATATATTTTAGTTTAAAACATACTCAGTACTTAGGACATAGTCCTGAAATCGGTGCTCGACATATTTCGCTGGACGACGGTAACTATGTCCTATATGAGCACCGATTTCACCGATGAGAAAAAATCATCCAAATCGGTTCACCCAGTCCGGAGAAATCAAGTAACAAATATTTAAAAAAAAAATACAGACGAATTAATAACGGTGAATGAATGAAACGAATGAAAAAAATCGGTTAAAAATTATTATAAGCAAAACATAATTCAACCCTATTTTGTACTATACTTTGGAAGCATTAAGAGTATGAGATCGATCAGACGCAAATGCGATAACTAGTCTCTAAGGATAAATAAACCGTTATAGGAAGAACAAGTATCGGGAATATCCAATAAGTTCGCTTTTATACTACACCTTATAATATTTCATATTTATTGATACAAATATTGGAAATAGTAAGATGTAAAGACTGATCAAGGTTGTAAATGTCTATCTATTACAGCATCTCAGATAACTAGGTGGTATTAAGGCAATGTAGTATAAATGGAAATTATATTTAAGGAAGTTGATTCGAATTTGCGACGAACTGGATTTCACAAGATTTG
This sequence comes from Spicauda simplicius, assembly GCA_949699795.1. Lineage (NCBI taxonomy): Eukaryota > Metazoa > Arthropoda > Insecta > Lepidoptera > Hesperiidae > Spicauda > Spicauda simplicius. The sequence goes on along the minus strand of OX453058.1, from coordinate 3,023,511 downwards.
TAGTCTTATAGTTTCAACCTTTGAGGCAAAGACGAGATAAAACCACGTGAATTCAAAGACCAGTACGTTACGATCAGAAAGATAACACCATCATACCACGGTACAAATATCTACAGTAGTCTAACTCCTTAGAAGCGCACGAAACGCAAGTTATACCTACGCGCCTCGATTTCGGTTTGCATTCGGTATACAAACAGACGCGAATGTGCCGTAGAGACGAGCGGACGGTGTAACGGTTTTTTGAGCAGTGATTTTTTTATTTTATTTATAATATGGCGAAGAAGAATTGTAGACTATTTTGTGCTGTTTTTGGTTGTTAGAATTCTACATTAACACATCCAAAGATAACATTTTTTAAATTGCCTTGAAACTACGAAAGGTAAGACAATTATAATGTTTTTTAATGTACTAGAACTACCTTCTTTCTTTGTTTCTTTTTTAATAAATTGGTTTTTAGCTTTTCTATCGAATGTAATACTAGATCCATAAATAATTAAAGGATATTATGATAAAGGGAAGTGACATAGGTAAGTATGTGTGTCCTACCTGCCATTGGCGAAGTGTATCTCTTTTCAATAAAGTACATAGTTATAGGTAAGTGATATTTTTGCAAAAAATAGAATATTGTTCGATAAATAAATAACTACATAAAATAAATAAATCATTTTAAATTTATAATCACATTTTTAAACCTTTTTTTTTGTTGTCGAGGGGGAAACTTTCAAAAGGTACCCGACGCCGTGAGAGCGACGCAGGGTTATGTGTGATTTTTACCGCACTAAAACCCCCCCGGTGGCCGTCCTCGGCGCTAAAAAGGAGGACTCCGGGATCTCGTAACGACTTCAACCGGAATCCTCTGAGCGCGTTGCCCCATCGGGCTCCTCCCAGATGGGCGTTTGGGCCCACCACTTCGTCTAGTCTTTACGACGGTATGCGACCACACATACCGCCGTCCTTCCCGGAATTGCCTGACCGAACGGTTCGAGCTCTCACTCTAGCTGTCTGCAAACACGGAAGCCCCTTTTAGTCGCCTCTTACGACAGGCAGGGGATGTCATAGCCCTATTCTGATCCCGGAGCTACAGGGATGACAGACTTGCCTGAAAAAAAGCTCTTTTTTATATTTGTGGATATCTCCTAAAACGTTGTTTGGAGAAAGATGATTGTCAAGCCTTGAAGTCATATATAAAGCCCGATCAAAGAAGCCACAATTTCAGCGAAGAGAGTCGGTATTTAAGCTACCGGGACTACTGCAAAAATAATTTACAAAGTTTTTTAATAATACCCAGGGATGATTTTGTGCAATATGTAGAAAAATTGGAGGAAATATTTCGAACTTCATTTAAAACAACACATATAAATTTTAAAGTAGCTGCAGGTATTTATAACCAAATGAAAGATATTCCTTTTTCTCCACCATGTCAATATTTCCCAAAATTATTTTTTATTATGCTTTTTATCCGAATGCGAATTTTTTTATACTATTAAATTTAATAATAAAGCTTTTCGTACGTCTCAGTCGAGGCGCAAATATTTTTCAGTGTCAAATTTGTAATTATTATTAGTAAAATAATGATTTGTTATTAAAAGTCTCACATATTAAAATAATAGTTATTTTTTATAACCTAAATCGACTAATTAAAAAACATTACATGTATTCAACACTTCCTATACAAATCACCATGAATTGTATTTGTTTAAATAAAAATATATAATAATTACTATCAAAAATCTAGAAAGAAAGTATTCATACTGGCAGATGTAATTAAAATACTATAGGCAGGCAGCCCTAACGCAATCTTTCGCCCAACGCCTCTGTAGGTATAAAATTCAAGGACACGGCAGAGTTAGACTACTGTATGATAATAATACTGTGATCATACTGTTTCTAACACAAAATAACTCATGCATTTCGATCGAAGCGTGTGTGTGTTATGTCGGTGTAGATGACTTTAATACGAGGCGAAGAACTTAATCCTCCGGAGCAGCAACGTATGTATGAAACATTGAGTGTTTTATTAATTCCTCTGATTTTTTTATTGATTAACAAAAAACACTTTATTATTATGTATTATATTAATTAATTATTAATTACTATTATTAATTATTTTATTATTATTTAATTAATCATTACTTTTTTTATTATGTATGGATGTAAATGAGTTCAACTAGAACCTATTTTTTTAGCAAAGTTGTGGTACCGCTGCGGTCAAATTATATACATTCTAATATAACGGAGAGGTACCACTGCTACACCCATTTCTGCGATTTGGTCGAAGAATGTGATTGCGACTTTTGTATTTTTGTATGAGGCTACCATCTTAGTCCCAAAGAGGAGCAACGTATCTGGGGGCACAGCAGTGCCCCCGCCAAGTCGAGTAAAAAAGCTCGTTTTAAACAATCTAATTTATATATGTATTACTTGTGAGATACAAAAATTGTGTTTCCGTGCGATTGCCGAGTCAACCTTTTTATTTAAAACGTTAAAGATTTTTAATATTAATATGGTCACTATAACATGTTGTTAGGTTAGAATATTAAGTAACAAGTTAAAACAGAAAGTCACATAAGCAGGGACTGAATAAATTAATAATCGACTTGGTATTACAAGGATCTCACAACTTTTTTCGGTAGAAAAACTGAGTTGCGAGACTTGGATTTTTTTAAGTATTGATTTTTATTGCATTAGATTGTCTTCAGATAGAATGGAATAGACAAAAAATTGTTATGCAGAACACTTCATAACAATTTTTCGTCAATTCCACTATAGACAAAATAAATCTAATATATAAATATTTTTAAATATTGTCTTACGATCTTTGCTTTTTGCCCTTCAGCCCAACTTTATTAACTTTTTAATTACTATAAAACTTAGTATTATTCTCTATTAAAAAAATATAAATGACCATTTTGCTGATCTAAAATAGCGTAGATACTACCAGAAGTTATAAGTCGTTAGGAGAATCGATGGGACACAGCTGCGGCCTTTTACTAGTCTCCGAGGATGAATAAACCGTTATGGGACGGATAAGTATCAAGAACCTTACATAAATTTCTCCAACGATATTTGTGAAATGAGTTGAAAAATTACCCATTTTTTGCAACTAAGGAAGAAAAAAGTTTGGTAGGTGGTAGAATCCTTTTGTCCCTGTAGTCCCGGGACCAGAATAGGACTACATTATCTACGGTCTACGGTCGTAAGAAGCGACTAAAAGGGGCTTTCAGGATTGCGGGCGGCTAGAGTGGGAGCTCGACCCGTTCGGTCAGGTGACCCCGGGAAGGATGCGCGGCGGTAGGTGTGCTCGCATGCCACCGTAAATCACAAAAGGCGCGGTGAGCGTATCACTCGAGCCTGAATTAGGCATCGCGCTCGAAGGACTCCAGTTGTCTTCCGTTAGAGATCCCGGAGTCCCCCCACGCAGCGCCGAGGACGGCCACCGAGGGGGTTTTAGTCCGGTAAGAATCCCACATAACCCGCGTCGCTGCCACGGTGTCGGGTACCTCTAGAAGGGTCCCCCTCATACAAAAAAAAGGTGGTAGAATCTTTTATAGTTTAATTTTGAAAGTTCCACCATACCTTTTTTCTGTCTTATGACAGTGGTGTTAAATACAGTGTTCTATTTTCAAGGACGTTTAAATGTAAACATACTTAAGGGTGTTCCAAAATTGCCTTAGAAGTACCAACGTATCTGTGGTTCTGTGGTCGCTTTATGAAGGATTCTCATAGTATATACATAGGTATGAAGTATCTTATCTAGGACTAATCGCAAATCCATAAGCCTTATCCTACTTCATTAATAGTAAAAAAATGAACCCTGATTTAGTAGACATTTACAGTTGGGCCCAATTAAGATTAGACATGTTCGAAACTTACAAATACGTTATCACAATTGATTTTGAACTGGATTGCTTTACGTCTTCAACCACAAAAAAACAACATCAAGAAAGATATTATAAAGCAGAAATAAATATGACTGTGGAGCCACTAACTTCAAATCGCGAGATTACCTTAAATATTATCTCCTTCCTTGTCATAATAATATAGTAGTTATACAAGTCCAAATTAGAAGCAACAAGTAAGTCGTTGTGAAATGGCTTCCATTTACCTAACGTCAAAGCTCCTTGAAAATTCGCAAAGAATACGACCAATAAAAAGAAATCCCACGTTACGGGAACACCTTAAAGAAATTCCCGTAATTTGAACATGGAACAAGGGACGGAGCGTTCATAATAGTCCCAGGGGGGAAGTAAAATGTTATGGCGAAGTGTGAAATGATATGGGAATGCAAATTTGTAGCGAAATAGCAATTTTGCGGTAATGGCAACTTGTATGGGCGGAGTTTAGTACATTTTGAAAGCAAGGCTGGAGCCTTAGTTTACTGTAAAGTGGACTACCTCTAGAAAATGTGGCTAGGTCAATATATTTTATTAATGATAACAGTGTTAGGCGCATCTGGTCTGAAATATGTGTTCTAACTTAGTCTTAGGTAGTAATAATCATAATCATAATCATAATCTTTATTGCGTCATGCGGTTATCACATTAAAGGTGTTACAAATTTTGATACAGTGGCATGAAACCCTGTAAGGGCGTAGCAATTTAAAATAATTATACATTTAAACTATAGCAACAATAAATTATTTTTCCCAAAATTTTCAATTAGCCTTTGTAACAAACAAATATAATTACATAAATTAAATAACAATTACAATTTTACATTTTAACATGATGATATAAAGAATATAATGTCAAAATTGCTTAAATCAATGTCAAGTTAATAAGTATTAATAGATATATAAGGTCAAATAAATGTCTATAAATAATAATCGATAGAATAGAGTCAAAACAGGATAAACATTTTTATAAATTAATAAATTGAATTGTATTGTATTAAATTAAATAAGAATAGATTAGATTAGGCGCCATATTCAAATTTCAGTCTAAATTATTTATGTTAATTAAATTAAGGTGGACGCAGGATACAGCTCTTAACTAGCTGTACAAAAAAATATACACCAAAAAACCTTCGCGAGCGAATAACAACTTTGCTAAAGATCATCACATGATCAAATGAATAGTTTACGATTCTATAGAGGACATACAGACAAAAATTTATTTTTATAAAGAAGAAGAAGGAGATTCTCTTACATTATAAGTTGAGGATAGGTCCCTCCTACTTTTGTTTATTTTCATAAAACGCTCCGTGTGGATGGAATTGAGTACTTACATGTAAGTTTAGGAGGGAGAGGGGGGGGCAAGGGCGCGTGCGCACCGTCAGAGTAAAATAGCAGATTAAAAAACATTTGAAATATGACTTAATTCTTAACCTATCTGAAATAAAGTCCGGTAATACGCCCATATCTCTAATATCCTTGTCGTAAATGATTAAACTGCAAGGACAAATTTTATCGAATACCTTAAAACGTTAGCTCTGAAACTTAACACGAGCATGTTTTAACCGAAAAATATTTATGTAACATTTTCGCAAAATCTGCGTCCATAGAGCTTGTTACAAAATTAATCAAGGAGCAATATCGCGAAAACAGAATTAAATCGGCCGCCGCAAATGAATTATTAAACAGATCCGAGACAAAATGCGCGCAGCCTATCGCAAAGTTCGCGTCTTATGAAGCTTTGAGAAAATCTTATACTTGAGCGTCTAAAAATGCATGAGACTTGAAAATTTGTAGCAGTTTAATCAAAATTGGTGCAGACAGAACTTATTTATTCAAAACCTACTTATTAACTTAGTATTGCATTATGGCATTCGCTGCCAGGCTTATGCCCGCTTCGTCCCTGTAGTTCCGGGATCAGAATAGGGCTACGGCATCCCTTGCCTGTCGTAAGAGGCGACTAAAAGGGGCTTCCGGGGTTGTAGGTGGCTAGAGTGGCAGCTCGAACCGTTCGGTCAGGCGATCTCGGGATGGACGGCAGTCGCGAACCTACGTACAGACTAGACGAAGCGGTGGGCCCAGCCGCCCATCTGGGAGGAGCCCGATGGGGCAACAGAGGATTCCGGTTGCGGTCGGTCCGAGTTCCCGGAGTCGTCTTTATAGCGCGGAAGACGGCCACCGGGGGGGTTTAAGTGCGGTAAAAATCCCACATAACCCTGCGTCGCTACCACGGCGTCGGGTACCTTTTGAAGTTTGTAAAAAAAGGCTTACGCCCGCTTTGTAACGGATATATTATATAAACGACATTTTATGAACAGTACATATCACATTATATTAAAACATTGTATTATATACACCCTATAAAAAGCCTAATAAAGAAATGAACTCTAGAAAAAATAAAATCTCAACGCCCACGACACCACGACTCAACTTTGATCTCTCGCTTGCAACAAATAAGCGGCGCTAGTCTCTTTGCAGTGCAAATTGACCTTCCGTTGTTCAAAGCTAAGCTGCGCCTGCAGCCACCGACAGCGGAGATAATGGGGCTGCTCAACGCCGTGTTTCACGCCTTATTTTATAGTTGGACTGCATTTAACGGGGTTTTTAAGTTACCATTTTAAAAATAGATATTCTACCGTATTTAGTCCTGTTGATTTAAATTAATTTATATGTGATATATTTTATCTAACTGAAGTAGAAAACGAGTATGCAGTCCACCTGATGGTAAGTGGTCACTGCCGCCCATGGACGTCTGTAATCGACTTCATACAGAACATGGGTTCCATCTGACGTCTATCATAAATGCGTTGCTACTCTCGAGGACTATGATGGTCGCCTTATGTGAAAGTGTGCCGGCAACCACACCCTTCCATCGAAACGCAAGAAATGCTTCTCGCTAGAAATAGGTGAGGCGGTGGTATTTCCCCGGTCGAACTACACTGATTCTACCACCTTCACCTAAACCTCATGGTTAAAACTTGCCCTCTCGATCGGGCGGCCCGAGGTTCAAAACCAGGCACGCTCCACTGAGTTTTTTAAATTACGTGCGTATTTTTCGGTGAAGGAAAACATCGTGAGGAAACCTACACACCCAGGTAATCTTAAAAAATAAGTTCTCAGAGGTGTGTGAAGCCCATCAATTCGCACTTGGCCAGCGCGGTGGACTATGGCCTAATGCTCTCTCATTCTGAGAGAAGACCCGTGCCCAGCAGGACAATAATGAGTTGACGAGAAATAAAAAATATTTACAAAATACGTTCATCTTAGTTCTCATAGCGTTAACCTAAAGGTAAATAAATTTACTGAGATTAAAAATTACGAAAAATGTCGTAATTTTGATATTTCCTAAAACTTCATTAGTTGTGAAAGCATCATAAATACTAGTCTGACTAACAATTAAACACCCTCCGATATTTCCGGAAGCAGTTATTTACGTACACAAATCAAAATTTTATTGCTGTCGTATTCAAATCAAAGGCCCAATTGGGTTGAAATATTCCGCCGTTTTGTGCAAACATCATTATTATTGCCGCGTTGTTCGTGTATTGTGATTCGTTTATTGCAAAGCTTTTCAAAGATAACGATCTATTTCGGGAACGAGATTTGTTTGTGATGGCATCGCCTTTGATAAGTGTAAAAATTTGCCGCCGGAAATATGAAATGTATAGATCGCGATTTGAAGCGTAAAGACCTAACATTGTGTTAAATGCTTTTTTGCACAGAGAAATAATATTGGTGTATCGAGTGAATGGGCTAGATGACACTAGTACCGATTTCTTCTCGTCAACCCATTATTGTCCCACTGCTGGGCACGGGTCTTCTATCAGAATGAGAGAGTTTAGGCCATAGTCCACCGCGCTGGCCAAGTGCGAATTGGTGGACTTCACACACCTCCGAGAACCATTTTTTTTTAAAGAACTCTCGGGTGTGTAGGTTTCCTCACGATGTTTTCCTTCACCGAAAAGCAGTGATAATTAATTTCTAATACGCACATGAATCAGTGGTGCGTGCCTGGGTTTGAACCTCGGACCTCCCGATCGAGAGGGCAAGTTACAACCATTAATTAGGCTATCACTGCTCTATAGATTACTTAGTATAAAACAATTATACAAAAACTATTACAATTGGGGGCTAATTCCCCGTGTTTATTACCGTTAATTGTTGTATCACTACATAGTATGAAACAAAGTCGCTTCGCGCTGTCTGTCCCTATGTATGCTTAGATCTTTAAAAGTACGCTACGGATTTTAATTCAGTTTTTTTATATACCTATGTATAGATAGACTGTTTCTTGAGGAAGGTTTGTATGTATAATATATGTATAATATAGTAAAGAAACATTGATAATTTTAGATTTATGACTTTTAGGCGGAACGAAGTTTGCTGGGTCAACTATTATATTAACGCATAAATGATTGTATTGTTTTTACTAGGTGGTAGAACCAGTGAAGTTTGACCGGTGAAATACTACCACCATACATATTTTTAGCGTGAAGCTGTTATTGCGTTTCGGAAGAAGGGTGTGATTGCCTCCTTACTTTTTATGAGGCGACCATATTAGTCCTCGGGAGTACCAACGAATCTGTGATCCACTTCAGATATAACCTCTTTTGTATATGAAATTGCTTACAGATATCCATAGGCAGCGACCATCAGGTGGACTGCATGTCCGTTTGCTACTTCGATCAGATAAAAAATGATATCTGGGAACGTAAAAACGTTGCCCAACAATGTGATAAAATACGTTAAATAAAAAACAAGTAATGGTTTCCTGTACTGGTTGTAAAATTGCACCGACATGCTATTACAATACATCTTAGAGCATTTACCTACTGTGTAGTAGATTTGAAAGATGAAAAAGTCAAACACGTATCATTATTTGCTCTTAAGTTGGACAAACGATGTCAATTGTCATTTGTATTTACTTACGTGTGTAGTATAAGCTGTCGTGATGCCGATCAAAATTTGTGGTGCCATAAAAAGAATATTATCTATTTGGTGAGTATATTCCCATGATTAATTTAACGTAGTGAATAATTTTAAAAAATGTTGGTAAATAATATATACTTTTTTATGCAATGAAAGTCGAGCAATCGAGCATGGTGTCCACCGTTGGTAACTAGCAAAAGCCGCTCATGGACGTCTGTAAAAAACCCCAGATAAGATCAGAATCTTACCTGAAGTTTTCCACAAACGTTGCTTCCCCTGAGGACTATACTGGAATGCCTCAAGTATGTTTCCTTTACCACACTCTTAGAGCAGAACACAACAGCATGTAACGCTCCTATTATTGAGTTATAAGGTGGTGGAACCAGTGTAGTTCGACCGGGGAAGTACCACCGCCGCACCTATTTCTAGCGTGAAGCACTTCTTGCGTTTCGATAGAAGGGTGTGGTTGCCGGCACACTTACACATGAGGCGACCATCATAGTCCTCGGAAGTAGCAACGCATCTGAGATTGACTTAAGATAGAACCCATGTTCTATATGAAGTTACAGATGTCCATGGGCGACAGTGACCACTTACCACCAGGTGGACTGCAAGCTCGTTTGCTACATCAGTCATAAAAAAAGCGGAAATAGTTGTTACGGTGGTGCTTGCGAAGTCGACAAAAAGTTCTACTACATTTCAATTTCAGGTTGCTATTATAAAATAACGCGAGCCCTTTAGTGGCTGGAATTTATACCCATCTTCCGACCACATTTTCTATTGAAAAATAACCTTTTAAGTAAATTGAGACGTGAGATGGAAAGGCAATTGCACTAAAAGTTATAAGACAGACTCGTTCATCCTGTGTTACCACCTGACAGACACTTTCTGAGTTCCAACTATAAGTAGGTGTTTTAAAAAGTTTCTAGCAATTCTAGCTAGCGGAGCATTAATATCCGAGTATTTACAGAGTTCATTGATTGCCAAAAAGCCCCATTATTAGTTAAATGTGAGACAAGATAATGGAACTTTTTTATCATGTCAAAATAAAATTATATCAAAAACTAAAAGTCTACATTTGAAGTCATATTCTAATCCGGTGATATTTTAAGAAAAATAACTAATTGTACCTAATTGAAAATCTGTAAGTGCCTCCATAGGTATATACAAAATGAAGACATTTCATTTTAGATATTTCATTTCATAATAATGAAAAAGGCGTAGGTCATCACCCATCCCATTGGCCAATGTACCCTGGCCAATGGGATGGGTGGAATGGATGGCCTAAACATTAATGATATCTCTAAACATAGTAGTTTCTTAGCGAAGCATTTCTTCATCCTTAAGGCAAGTGATAATCTTCTTCTTTATAAAAATGAATGTTTGCATGTCCTCTATAGAATAAACAATTCATTTGATCACATGATGATCTTTAGCAAAGTTGTTATTCATGAGCTCGCGAAGGTTTCTGGTGTATTTTTTTTTTAATTAATTTATTTTTACAGTTAATGCATAAAGCTTTATAAATCTTTAGAAATATGTGATATGTTAATGTTAAAAAATCAAATGTAAGGTACATTTGATTTTTCAAGATTCCGACTTTCGGCCTCCAATATGCCTAGTAGAAGTGTTAGTAAGTAGGAGCCTCACACACCCCGGTCTTTTGATCTGAGAAAGATCAAAACACGCTTTCTACATTCATAGCCCCACAGTAGGATTTTCTAATGTGTCGTGGGTACCATGGACACACAAAAGACGAATACACAAACACCCAGACCCAGAACAGGAATCTAAACTCATCATTCAGATACCTGTCTGGCCGGGAATCATACCCGGGACCCATTGCGCGTCACACTGGTAAGGTAACCGCTGCGCCACGCTTTTCGTCAGATCGAAAGAAGATTAGATATACTTAGAAAACTCTTTTCTCCGTTTCTGAAAATCGCAAAGGTATCTACGACAGATAAAGCTTGTACACAATTCAACGTATCATGACCATTAAATTTTAAAACGTATGCACATTGCACAAAGTCCTTATCGTTTCATTTACTAAGTCTAATTGCAATTACTGGGAAGCTAATTAAAGCCACATCAAAGGTTACTCAAAGCGTATTACGTCACGGCTTGGTAACCAAACAAATTAAAGAGAATTCTAGAAACAGATTGCCGTTTCCAGTTTATATGTAGTTCATCTAAGCAAATATCAAACAAATAATAAGCAAATATCTATGAATAGTACCGACTGAGTTGTTCAGTGCTTTAAAAATATAACTTTTCAATAAAAATGTAATGGGATACAATTTCTCGATAAAAGCATAAAAGAAGTATTATTTGTTGTATCTGTATTTGCTAAAATATATATAAAACAATGTTTACAATAATTTGATATATTTTCATAGTTCAAAGTTGAAACTAATGAATGTACTATCTTTGCGTATAATTTACCAAATATCAGTAAATCTAACGATTCATTAAAAATGGACAATCGCTCAGTAATTAAGATGTATACGCAATGTTTTATGCGTAATAGCCCAATGAAATATTGAAATATACAGTATAAAAATATTATTAATATTGTATTACACAATCGAATAGTAAGTGGGAGTTATATGATAAGTCGGTTACAGATAATTTGCTACCCTTGATAAAGAGTTACAGCTAAGAAATTGATTCCGTCCAAACATCCGTCCATCAATTTTTGAGATCTACTGTTAAACGTCGGCCTCGCTTAGCCGGTTTTTTGTCAATAGTCATTCGACATGCATGTAAGTGACCGCTAATAATACACGGAAAGAGAGCCGCCCATTTCCTAAATTTAATCCCTTACACGCCTTTTCATCGAGCATAAATAAAATAACTTCAAGCTAGAATCACAATCCTACTCTAGTATGCAGAAATATTGGCTATGTATGACGGTTTAAAATCTGTCTCAGCATGATAAACATTTATTTTCAGCTTCAGAAGCAGCCATTCTGGGCGCAGAAAATGTCATAATGATCCTACCACAAACCCCCCAAAACAACACGTCATCAAGCTGGCCAGCCTCCGCATCACCCCCACCCTGAGGCTCCTCTCCTTCAGAGTGTCCAAAAACTTCCTGTACTTCAGCTTCGCGAGGCCTGGCACTGATCTTCTGGAGTATAAAGAACTGTGTTCTGATGATGCGTTTGATTAACTTGTACCATGTAGTTAAAATCTTAAGTTTTTGGATCTTGTTTTAGGAATAATTAACTACAATAGGGGGTCCCTTAGTACATGCTTCGTTTAGCAAGCAAGTGTCATTGGGAAAAATAAAATAAAAAAAAAATTGTTCCAACTATGTATATAGTTATTTTGATTTTCGGTATTAAGTGCTGGTGTGTTAAAAGAATAACACACGTGATTAATAGTTCATGTGTTACTTACCTTGATAACCAGATTTTATAATTAAAACTGCGTTGTTATCGTTGATAATTAAAAATCATCAAACATAGCAACGCTTGTGTAGCGGAGTTCGGACTTGAGTATAAGTGGCAACTGCTACTCACGGACATGTATGACATGTATACATATCCATGGGTAGCAGTTGCGACTTACAATTAGTTTAACTGTTATGAAAAAAATACTATCAAAAACTGACAATACAAACATTAACCTTTCAATAAAAGCTAACAATGTGAAGCATGTATAAGGGGCCTCGCCACATGTAAGAAATAAGGTTAAGTAAGCTGCGAACGATCACATTACAATATACTTAATAATAATGTATCAAGTGATCTAGTGCCCATCCTGTTCAAACAAGATATTTCATGCGTTGTAAATCTCGTTTAGGTTACTGTTTGTTGATAAATATACCCACGTATAACTGTAAGTGTTGTTTTCTAATACATTATTCAAAAGTATTGGTGTTTATTTTAGCAATTCCAAACCTAAGGTTAACATTTCCAATGTCTGGTTTATGTCAATATGCTTTGGAATATCCGACCTGATATTTCTTTTAAATGATAAATTTAAAAAGATAAGAAGATGTTCATATTCGATGTTTCATAAAACAGGTTACAATCCACGTAGTGAGAGTCTAGGTATGGATATAAATAATTTATTAACTTATATCATGTATGCGTCTTCAAGGTGGTAGAACGAGTGAAGTTCGACCGGGAAAGTGCCACCGCCACACCAATTTCTAGCGTGAAGCATTTCTTGCATTTCGATAGAAGGGTGTGGTTGTCGGCGCAATTTCATATGAGGTGACCATCATAGTCCTTCGAAGTAGCAACGCATCTGTGATTGACTTCAGATGGAAGCCATGATGTCCATGGGCGGCAGTGACCACTTAACATGAGGTGAACTGCATGCTCGTTTGCTACTTCAGTCAGATAAAAAAATAACGAAAAGGCATATTAATGTATAAAAAGACGTTGGCAGCCTGGTATTTATGTGTACAGATGTGTGTGATCAAACATGCTTTTATGTGCAATGTGTTACAATTTTTAGAGTCCAAATGAACGCGATATAAAAAATATTATAATCTGATTAATATTTATGTGAATTACTTCCATACAACATTATTCTGCTTATTTAAAATTATGACTCCAGGATTTGATTCCAAATAGTGAATAGGCTTTACCTAGGCAAACGTAACATCCTAGGCTGCATCTTACTTAACATGATGTAAGATCGTGGCGAAACGTTTGCCCATATCTTATAATAATATATCTTATAAAAAAAAAAATAAAAAAAATGAACTCTAGTCACTAAATGCCTATCTGTACTATTCTTACTTAACATAAGCACTTTATTGTGCGTGTGTTATTAGGCAAGTTTGTGTGTAATGTGAGACTTTGCTGTGCCAAAAGTTATGTAATTCAAAAAACTTTACGAGATTATTTACATTTATTTAAATTAATGTCATATAATTTTATTATGGTTGATTGATTGATTTTAATTGTGAATTTTCGATTCATTCCAAAATTAATAACTTCACATAAAACCCCTTTTCAAAGTGATGTAGAATTAAGTAATTTTCAACAAATAATTTTGAAGCATACAATTTAATGTTGAAGTTGGTTGTGTTAGTAAAATTATTTTACAGCTAAACAAACTCGCAGGTAACTTCGGCGGCTTCATTAATGGAAGTTTGTTGATACGCTAAGATATTATGTTTAGTGCTCGCGACTACGACACTACTTCAGAAGTCGAAATGCGACTTATTGACTCATTCCACGTGAAGCTGAGACTTTATAGTGTTAAACTTATTTTTCGCTGTTTAAATAAATTAAAACCATTGCCTTTTTATTTTAACATTGCAGTAAGTAAAAATGACAAACGAGCGTCATAAAAATCACTTAAAATTGGGAGTCACCAAAAATCAACAAGCGAAATTCAACTCACAATAGCCTCTATGAAAAATATTTCAGTGTGCAAATCCTTACAGTTACTTTATTTTAAATCGAGGATTTTCTTTAGATTAAATAATTCTAATGGTAATAAATCCTTCATAACAAGTTAGTGTGTTCCCAAGGATGGATTGAAGAATACTTAAAAATCTTTATTTTATTTGTCATAAACTTTAAATTAAAAATGTATATAAACTATTTTAACATATGTTTTAAATTTAATAAATAAACATGAATCCCATAAAAAACAATACTTGTCAAAAACCAAGTCTCGCAACATAGTTCTTCTACCAAAAAAAGTTGTAAGATCCATGTAATACTAAGTCGGTTATCCTACTTAAGGGACCTTCTGTCTTAAGATGCTACGAAATTATCTAACCTAACAACATCTTCTAGTGACAATATTGAAAATCTCTTACGTTTTAAATAAAAAGATTGGCTTGGCAATCGCAATAAACAATCTAGTATATAACACAATAATAAAATATACCATGTTCATGAAATGCTTTCTTGGGTATTAAAAACTCGGAACGAAAAATAAAGTTATAAGGGGTTGAAAATAGCCCGAATTGCTTCGAGAAAAGTATGGTACGGCCGTGCCGCTTTTTTGCTGGACTTGGCGAGGGCACTGCCGAGGGCACTGCCCCAAGATAGATTTTTTTCAACGTAAAAATAAAATTTCCATATATTTTAGTTTAATAATCCATTACACAATACGACAAATCGCAGTCGTTCGCTGTAAGAATTTCCTATGGGTACCGAGTAAGCAAACTCTGGGGAAGAAGCCTCATAGCAAAGTTGGCATCTTCTCTGCACTTTATATTACTTACATCATATATACCTGTTGCTGGATTGTCAAGTGATTTTGTTTTCTTGCCAACTTCTGGGAACTGGGATGCTATCCTATTTCAAAGAGTTGATTTTTCTTAAGTGGTAAAGACATGTCAAATGTCGAAACCATCTCCATTTCCATGGCGGAGAGTAGTCGCCGTAGCCTAAAGACATCGACGACTTTGTAAAAGAAATATCTTTAAACCTTTCGCAAAAAGTCTCATGACAAATCTTTTGTTTAAAAGCTTAGAAAAATCTACATTCCAATTGGACACGTCTGTGGTCTGTGGTAGAGAAACCTTCATTAAGCATGTTTCTATCCTATAAGAATTTATATGAATCTGTGTTTTGGTGTGTACGGCATGATACTTTCACGAGGCTTCCCGTTTATGTAGAAGTAGTATTTCTGAAGATGGTAGAACCAGTGTATTTTGATAGGGAAAGTACCACCGAAAAGCGTGGTTGCCGGCACTCTTTTACATGAGGCGACCATCATAGTCCTCGGGAGCAGTTAAGCGTCTGTGATTGACTTTAGATAGAACCCATGTTCTGTATGAAGTTGATTACAGATGTCCATGAGCGGCAGTGATCACTTACCATCAGGTGGACTGCACGCTCGTTTGCTACTTCAGTCAGATATAAAAAGTACCTCTATCGTTGTGTTCAGGGGTAACGACGCCATGGTCAATAACCTCATATATCATATTATTTTTTATTTAAATAAGATCTCTGTTCCATTTGGCGACACTTTTTTATTATGGTAGCCTGCCCACTTACAATCCAGTCAATTCTATTTAAAAAAAAAACAATATAGGGCCAGCGAAGTGGTGATACTAAGGTATAGCAGTTTTTGTGTTTTGATGGAAGGGTGTGGTTGCCGGCACACTTTTATATGAGGCGACCATCTTAGTCCTCGGGAGTAGCGACGCATCTGTAATTGGCTTTAGATAGAACTTCATGTTGTATATGAAAATTGTGTGTGATAGAATCACACACAACACACACGCACTTCAGATAGAACCCATGTTCTATTTGAAGTTGTTCACCGATGTCCATGGGCGGCAGTGACCATTTAGCATCAGGTGCACTGCATGCTCGTTTGCTACTTCACAACTTCAATCATAAAAAAATAAAATTTTATGTATATATCCCAAAAATATATACTTAAACGATCATATTTCCGAATTTATTAATAATCGAATTACACCGTTTCATAGAGCGCGAGAAAAGTAAATAAAATGAGGACAAATTTTCCCTTTTAGTTAATATTGATCGTTTTATGTAGGTCATACTGAATATTAAAAGCTCACAAAATGTAAAGTTGGAGCTTTGACCGGAGCTTTTATGATTAAAAGATTTTGCCGGGCGATAGATTAAAAGTTATTACAGGTGATGCATTTTATTTCATAGCTATCGTTCCATTTGTAACTTATTTATCGGAGCGGAAATTTATTAAATAGGGAAAAGCCAGACAGCTTTTTATTTTCTATGGGGATACAGTTATACCAAAGGTAACAATTAAAGTCGTTCGTATTAAACTAATGGGATATTGTGATTCGGATTGCATTTTTGTGATTTTCTATAATAGAGCAGTGATGTCTAATAATTGAAAATTTCCTCTCAATCGGGAGGTTCGAGGTTCAAACCCAGGCATGCACCACTGATTTATGTGCGTATTAGAAATTAATTAGCACTGTTTTTCGGTGAAGGAAAACATCGTGAGGAAACCTACACACCCGAGAGTTCTTTAAAAAAAAGTGTTTTAGAGGTGTGTAAAGTCCGCCAACTCGCACTTGGCCAGCGGGGTGGACTATGGTCTTTAACTCCCTCATTCTTAGAGAAGATACGTGCAGTGGGACAATAATGGGTTGTTCCCCTTTTTTGGCCTATTCCAGTATTTTACCCGACTGCCTACTTTAAAGCGTATGTATGTATGTCAATTTCTTTCGCACGCGCTTGACTAGGTTGTGAGACTGACATAGGCTATATGTATATTTTTTCAATATAGCTTCTGCGGTCAGAGAATAAGGGGGGAGAGACGATTTAGTATGTATAACCCATAACAATATGGGTGTCAAATGAAGGCTAGTAAGTAGACCATTAAAAATATTTATGTATTTTAGTACTTCTATACTTATTGTAAAATTAATTTCCCAAAAAACTATCGGCTACTATGTAATCGCTTTCTCAAAATCTACTGAACGGATTTTTGTGCGAAGATTTGATTTGAAGATTTGATGGTTAATAGTACATTATGATTTTATGTAAATTGACTGAAATGTAAGTAAAGTTAATAGTAAATTTCGCTTATATAATGATACATTATACATTTAAATAATTAATAAGTTCAATATATAAGAGTAAACACCGACTTAGAGTAAATTAAATACACATTATTATTATATAAGACATTTTAAGTATTACACCAATATTTTATATAAGTTGTTTCAAGTACTCCTATTGAAAAAAAATTGTGAACCCATTCATAGAACCAAATCCACGTGCCGAGTAACCAAAGAACCCAAATGAACCGAACCGTTACACGTTATTTCCGCGACAAATGATATTTCATCCAGCACAAACAAGCTGAGCTCCACTTAGTACCTGGCGAAGCAATACAATGCACAGTCACTGTGCTAATGCAGCGCTTCACGTTCTACAGCGGTTGCTTATCTCTTACTTCACGATACGCGACACGTGCGCGCAATGGCGCCGTCTTTAGAGGAGGATTATAAAATTGAACTTATCGTCAATTCATCAGTATCCCGCTAATCGGGTCTTCTTATAAAATAAGTTAGGTATAGGCCATAGTACTCCTTAATAAAAAGTGCGAACTGATGCACGTGAAGAAAACTGAACTTATAACAACGCATAGCGTGCTTTCCATCATCATACAATATTATTATTTAAATTTTCTTTAGATGCTCCATTTTTGAAACTATTACACCAATATTTTATGTGATAAGTTGTTTCAAGTACTCCTATTGAAAAAAAATAGTGAACTCATTCATAGAACCAAATTCACGTGCCGAGTAATCAAAGAACCCAAATGAACCGAACTGTTACACGTTATTTCCACGGCAAATGATATTCCATCCAGTACAAACAAGCTGAGCTCCACTTAGTACCTAGCGAAGCAATACAATGCACAGTCACTGCTAATTCAGCGCTTCACGGTCTACAGTGGTTGCTTATCTTTTACTTCACGAAACGCGACACGTGCGTGCTGTGGCGCCGTCTATAGAGAAGGATTATAAAATTGAACTTATCGTCAATTCATCAGTATCCCGCTAATCGGGTCTTCTTATAAGATAAGATAGGTGTAGGCCATAGTCATCCTCGATAAAAAGCTTGAACGGATGGACGTGAAGAAAACTGAACTTATAACAACGCATAGCTTGATTTCCATGACCTTACAACATTATCATTTAAGTTTACTTTAGATGCTCCATTTTTGAAACTATTACACCAATATTATATATGATCAAGTTGTTTCAAGTACTCCTATTCAATAGTGAACTCATTCATAGAACCATATCCACGTGCCGAGTAACCAGAGAACCCAAATGAACCGAACCGTTACACGTTGTTTCCGCGACAAATGATATTTCATCCAGTACAAACAAGCCGAGCTCGACTTAGTACCTAGCGAAGCAAAACAATGCACAGTCACTGTGCTAATGCAGCTCTTCACGGTCTACAGCGGTTACTTATCTTTTACTTCACGATACGCGACACGTGAGCGTTATAGCGTCATCTATTAGAGAAGGATTATAAAATTGGACTTGTTAATCCATTATTGCCCCACTGCTTAACACGGGTATCCTATCAGAATAATATATCGCGTTAGTATATCGCGTTAAAATTTGCGAATTGTTGGACGTAAAGAAAAATGATTTTAAACAACGTTTATCTTGTTTTCTGTGATCATAAAACATTATCATTTCAAATGATGATGATGATGATGATCAGAAAAAACACTTTGGATGTTACTCTTTAAAACAAATCCACGAATAGATATTTTATAAGGTCAAGTTGTTAAGTCTCGTCTACGTTCCCTGTAGGCATTTTGCACGACTCATAATGTAAAGCGCTAGAGAGTGCTTAATTACCGAAAAATCTGTTTTCACCTCGATTCCGCAACTATTAAATTATTAACACGATTGGTAATCCACGTAATCTCCTTTATGCACAATTTTAAAGATAATTTAATGGAGATTAATCCTGTCTCTGGTAAAATTGCTTTAAGATAATAAACCCCAAAAAACTATTGAAATAGAAAAAAAAATTCGTTAATCAATACTTTTTTCGTTTGAAACACGACAGCTTGCATTAAAGTTAATAAATTTAATC
Source organism: Spicauda simplicius (assembly GCA_949699795.1). Classification (NCBI taxonomy): domain Eukaryota; kingdom Metazoa; phylum Arthropoda; class Insecta; order Lepidoptera; family Hesperiidae; genus Spicauda; species Spicauda simplicius. Next base: position 3,004,131 of record OX453058.1, on the reverse strand, counting down.
AGTTTTTTTTACCTTGAGATCTACTATGCGGTGATTGACTTTAAAAATGGTTATCTTATTTAGTGTCGTTTATTAGTTGTTAACAAAAAACTAAAATTCACAAAAAAAAAATCCGTGCACTTTTGGATATTTAATTTTTTTACGCCTACAATAATAAAATTTATTACAAAATAAATATGAATAATAGTAATAAATGTATTAATTATTACAGAAATTTATATTAAACGAATTTTCCTCATACTAAATTATAATATAAACTTGAAAAGCATTAAATATGTGATTCATTATCTCATACTGCTTGCAATGTATCCACGAGCCACAGAACTGCAGTTCTATATTCTACTTGACAAATGCCAACGAGTCATGCAACCGCTACACTACCGCAATCGCTACTACCTTTTTTCGCAAAGAGGTCTTTTAACTATGTTACTTCTGTATAATTGTAAAATAAAAAGAAAATTGTTATCTCGTTAATATTAAAATAATATCAATAATTTATCAAGTTATATATCTATGAATAAACGACACATTTACAATTTTATTTAACTTTGCTTTCGACAATATTAAATGCATAAATTTATGTCACTTCTAACACATATACGCTATATAAAGTAGCTTTAAAACTTGCTTGGAAATACTATGTTTTATCATAATGATTTCATTTACCACCGTTTTACTACTGACATTGTAATTTTATTGTAAATTAGCTGATATAATTTGTAATAATCTGTAATTTATTTGTAATAATTTGTATTTTTTTTCTCATTAGCTTACACTCGCTTTCTGTGCATGCAGTCTACACCTCTAATTATAATGACACTTGTCTTTCTAATGTTATCTTCTGCTTATGCTGTAATTGGTGTACATTATGTAGGTGTTCAAATAAATAGATCTAGAAGACATCAAACCAAAAAATACGAAAATAACCGTCGAAAAAGCTCATTCATACGACCTATTCACAATTCGCAGTGGGTGCTTATTTCGTTGATAAACGTCCCCGAGACATGCAAACGTAGCTGCAGTCATCTATCAGGGACGTAAAAGCACGTTGGACGTTATAAACATGAATGGGACGTAACTAGTGCATTTCGTGTTTTGTGACTAAGAAATGTTTCAATTTATCTTCATGTTTATTTTTATTGTAGATATTTGAAATGTTAAGACTATTTATAAAACAGTTTTTGATCCTTATAACAAAAAACACGCTTTCTACAATGATGGTCCCACACCAGAATTTTCTCCTCTATCGTGGGTACCATGGACACACACACAATACGTTTACACAAACACCCAGACCCAGAACAGGAATCTAAACTGATCATTCAGATACCTGTCTGACCGGGAATTGAACCCGAGACCCATTGCGCGTCAGGCCGCTATGGTAACCGCTCCGTCACGTGGGCCGTTTTTTAATAATTTAAATGCGTTTCTCTTTGGCTCTTTATTGGATGTAAGATAAAAATTATTGGATGTAAACTTTTTTGGATGTAAACAGTTCATGTGAACTTGATTTAGTAAACTTCTGTGTTTACTAAATCAAGTGTATACAAAGAGTGGTATAAAATTTTGGTTAACATGAACAATACCTAAGTTAAAACATTAATATTGTTAAGATCTACGAGTAACTAAGCAGAATAAACTACAATGTACAATAACTACACAATACAGAAGCAACCCACGACAGAGCTGGTTCAGCTCTATTGCGCGGCTTATTCACGATTTGCAGTGTTTGCTTATCTTTCGCTTAACAAACGCTCCCGAGACACGCCAGCGCCGCAACCTTATTATTTATCATTTGAAAGAAAATATGAATTTCGAAGCCATTGGATTCAAATAAATTCAGATCTGATTTGACCAATGCTCATTGGGGGAACCTATATGCAGCAGTGGGCCTTAGAGGAATACTGTACACCCAGTTTCAGCGAATCATTCGAGTCTTTCAATCTAACTACCTTTACGAGCAAGATTACGAACAGATAAACTATTTTCTTTGTTACTATTTCTATTACTTTTTAGAATGTTTTGTGTTATATAATTTGCATATACATACAGAATAGAATGACGTTCATCTATTACTATTATTACCTACTGAAATGAAACGATTGTGAAAATTTCCAAGAAAATTTGCAAATTCTACAAATTCAATATAGTAATATAGTTTAATATATTACTATATTGAATTTGTATAGTTCAATAATTATAGTAGTATAGTTCAATATAGTATATGTAACTTATTTAGGATACGAAGTATTGGCTTACTTTTTGCTTGACGCTTCGGATATATGCAAGCATAATTATATTTTAACTTTTTAAATCGATCGGAGTTCAAAGCCTCAATAACATTTAAAAGGACAAGCAAAATATTCCTATGTAATATTTGACAATTTAAAAAGCCCATTTTATTTTTATTGACATATTTTACAGTAACGAGCAAAGTCGATCCACCATAATGGATTAAAATAACGTGGCTCATTCTGAATCCGTAGCACTGACTCACATGTACATTTAATAAGGAACTTCTTTGGCTGCACGTTATATAACACCTCACTCAAAACTGCATTTTTACTGTACTTCTTATTCAAACTTATAACAACCAAACACAAAATAATTTCTAGCATTTAAATGAGTCGCTAACAACTGAATTTTTACGCCGCTTTGTATTTCAGTATAATATTTAAATGATAACGCAAAACAATCTCATATCCGCCAATTTTAATATTGTATTTATCATTTATCGATTGGCGATTAATCTAACGCGGTTTATTCACCTTTCGCAGCGCTGGTTTATCTTTAGTTAGACAAGCGTTTGCGAGACCCGCAACCGGATTTATCAGGCGCCCACATTTAACTGTATGTTTTAAACTAGTTGTATCTTATCGTGCGTAAAATAATCATATATTTTACATTTTCGAAAGCCTATTTTATTTACTACGCAAATTATAGTGACTGTATAAAACAGAGTCGACCCAACATAGTTGATTCAGCTAGTGCGGCTTATTCACAATCCGCAGCGCTGGCTTATCTTTCGCTTGACAAACGCTCGCGAGACATGCAAGCGCTGCAGCCATCTATCAGGGAAATACATTTGTTTACACTTTAAAAACTCGTAGCATGTCGCTAACCATTGCGCTCAGTGTGTCGCAATATAGTTATAATAGCAAAGCAATTTAATACCTTGTAATTTCAAGAGTATTCTAGTATTTTATTTGCACAATTTACAGTAACAATTCAGAGTCAACCCGAATATCGACAATTGTATTTATCTTAACGTTATAAACTCATAGCGCGTCGCTTACAACTTCATTCCAATTGATTTTATGTTAAATATTATAATATCTAATGCTTTAAAAAGTTTATTTTGTTTACTACACAATTTGCAGTACCTTTACAAAGCCAAATCGTTTCAGCTAGTGCGGCTTATTCACAATCCGCAGCGCTGGCTTATCTTTCGCTTGACAAACGCTCGCGAGACACGCAAGCGCTGCAGCCATCAATCAGGGAACTACATTTATCTGCACGTTATAAACTCGTAGCGTGTCGCTAACTACTGCATTCTTACCGCACTTCGTATTTCAATGTTGAACAAACTTTATTGCATTTTTAGAATTTGCAAAGTTGCTTTGGAAGTTCTTGTAACAGATGGATAAATAATTAAGTTGCTGACTAGTTACTTTGTACATTTACAGCCAGACAAACTCTATAAATCAGGATATATTTTGTAAATAAGTTACAGTACATTTAAAAATGGTTTTAGCCCATTAATACCAGAAAACAAGTAGTGCATTTCATTACTAATAAGCATACAGGATGTCCTGATGTGACTGTACATATAAGAGTTGTTTTAGTCCATTAATACCAAGAAAATAAGTGGTTCATTTCGGTTCGAATAAGCCATACAGGATGTCCAAATGTGATTCCTACTATCGCAAATGGTTATTAATGACACCAGAGGAGATATCTATGATTTTATCTTTCAATATCCTATACAAGAGAACAAGATATTTAAAAATTATTCTATGTTCCAAAATTGTCTCATACTCTCTTAGAATATTTAATAATTTGCACGTACGAGGGTTATTCAATTATCTATGTTTTAAATAGTACGTAGTACTATCAAATACTCGCGATTTCGGTCGTGTGAACAGTTCAGTATTTGAACTGGAGAGAAATGAAGTGTTTAAATATGTAATCAAAACATCAAAGTGATAATTTTACATATACATAGCTTGCGCTGTAATAGTGAAACATATTTTTGAGGTTTTAAAATCTTATTGACTTCATTTATTTATATTTATACATGAAAATAGTCAGTTTTCTTAACTAGCGGATGCTGAAAAGATAATGCGGAAATAGTCGGCCCACTTTTTATATGAGGCGACCATCCTAATCCTCGGGAGTAGCAACCCATCTGTGATTGAGTTCAGTTCATATGAAGTTTCCATATGAAGGTTACAGATGTACATGGGCGGCAATCATCACTTGCCAACAGGTGGACAGCATGCTCGATGCTACTCCTTTTAGATAAAAAAAAAGAAAAAGTGAATAAGAATCTGTTACTATATATGTACATAATATAAAAATATGAAACAAAGAGTGTGGATAGTATGGATCAAATAAAAAATTGGAGATTCAATAAGTATTATGAGACTACCTACACTCTGCGTGTTCTACCGGCTTTACAACGGTGAGTGTTCCGAGGAACTTTTTGACCTGGTGCCTTCGTCACCTTTTCTTCACCGCACCACTCGCCGAAGGATGAAGTTCCATCCACACCAACTGGACTCGTGGCGGTCCTCCACGGTTCGGTTTGCACGCTCGTTTTTGCCACGGACGTGCAAGTTGTGGAATGAACTTCCTCCTGAAGTATTCCCGGAGCGCTATGACATGGGGTTCTTCAAGAAAGGTGCGAAAAGAGCTCTCCTTCACAGCCGGCGATGCATTGGCAACTCCTCTGGTGTTGCGAATGTCCATAGGCGACGGTGACTACTTTCCATCAGGTAGCCCGTCTGCCTTATCGTTAGGTTAAATTATAAAAAAAAAAAAAAAAAAACTCCTTTTCCTACATATACCCGAAATTGTATTACTTTATCTTACCAATCATATTTTTAACGAAATAACATTCTTTCGCACAGTAGATAAAACATGACAAACCCTATTGTCCTGCGTTGTAATGTGTCATCTCTTATCTGTTGGATCGTTCAAACCAGAACACAGACCTTAGTCCATTGTTTAATAATACACAGACAGATGTACCAGTGCTGTCACCACATTCTAATTACAAAGAGTTTTACCACATATTATTACTAGGTACTCACGATATGCGAGTTTTGAATTTCTTTCTCCTGGCGGAGCGTTTACTATACCGGTCTGACGCGCAATGGGTCCCGGGTTCGATTCCCGGCCAGACAGGTATCTGAATGATGAGTTTAGATACGTGTTCTTGGTCTGGGTGTTTGTGTATTTGTTTTGTGTATTTCCATGTTACCCACGACACAGGAGAATCCTTCTGTGGGGCTATGAGTGTAGAAAGCGTATTTCTGCCGATATGCCGATCTGCGATTTATGGTTCGATTATGTCACAACACTAACTGTATCCTTACGCACCACACTTTGCACTAATTGCGATTTACATAAAATTCAAAGATCGCATATCGTTAAATAGTAAAATGTATAAATTCCGCGATAATATTAATATCATATAGTTTTACCACAAGCCTCCGGTCAACTCAGTATTGACGCACTGCCGCTAGTTGTCCACTCACAGTAAGAGGGCTATTATTCGCTGGCCAAGTGCTAATTGGTAGACTTCAAACACCTTTCAGAACTTTTCCTTTACGGACTCTCAGGTGTCTGAACACTGAAACCTACGTTTCCCCACGATGTTTTTTGTCACTATAAAGCAGTGATAATTTATTTCTTATTTCTAATACGCACATAATTTTAGATATATCTGTGGTGCGTGCGTGAGCATCGAGCCTGGAACGCTTATTTAAAACACACGCTTTCTACACTCATAGCCCCACTAGGATTTTCTCTTGTGACGTGGGTACCATAGACCCGCACAACTCATCATTCAGATACCTGTCTGGCCGGGAATCGAACTCAGGACCTATTGCGCGTCAGACCGGTATGGTAACCGCTCCGCCACGTGGGTTGTCAATTGGGCTTAACTAAAAGGCCGAGTTATGACCAGTAGGCTATCCCATATCTCTATGTCTCTTTCTCCAACTATTAGACTACCAGAAAATAATGATATTACTTACAAAAACACAACTCGCTCAATGTTGTAACTTTGCGTACGTCCCATTGACTATCAAAACACCCTAATATTATCAACTCAACACCGTACAAGCAACATTGTGGGCAAAGAGTTCGGAAAGTGATTTCCTTCGGACGAATTTTACGCCGTACATCCAAATCTGGACAGTGGATAAAAGCTTGGAAATGTGTATGGACGCTGGTCATAATAGACTGGAAAAACAGCATGGAAAATCAGCCTTTAAAAGAAAAGATATAAAGGCTAAAATAGCATGGGATTAGGATCAGTTGGGTATGGAAAACTTGATAGGAAAGATTTCCAATACCCGCTCAATGATATTATTGGTTCATTGTTGAGTGCTAGCGGTTGGACATTTTAAAGGATTTGAAGTGAATTTTGCCATTTTGTTGCCTGCATTTTTTTGCGTTATCGGGTTCCGTACTCAAAGGGTAAAACAGGACCTTGTTCCTAAGTCTATAGTTCTGCCTCTTGTGTCAATGTTAGACATTTTGTTACATTACCATGGATGGATAAGATTATATTTTTAAACAGGCATGAATTTCATCTTTTGATATGCGTCACTGCTTATCACTAGATGAAATATATGCTTGTTTATAATTTTTGACGACTGGTGATAAGCGGTCACCCGCTAGATATATTTGTACTCATTTTTATATACTTTTTCCCCTTTTAGTTTACCTTCAATGGTTTCTATTATCACTAAAGGTTTTAACACTAACACTTTCACATGTGGTGCCCATTATAGTTCTCGGGAGTAGCAAAGCATCTGTGATTGATGTTCTGTATGAAGTTGATTTCAGATGTCCACGAGCAGCAGTGACACTTACCATCAGGTAGACTGCATGCTCGTTTGCTACTTCAGTCAAATAAAAAAGGTACTGTCCAGTCACAAAAAGAGGCGAATTCTTAAGTTGAGCAATAAACTAACATATCACAGCAATAAATAAACGAACCGGACAAACAAGCAGTAAAACAAAGAAAGGGGGAGTGAATTAACACGGCGCTTGCACTCGCCGGTTACTAGGTCACACTAAGGTATGTACCACAAGCGTGTTATATAAGTAAATCTGTTTTGTTTTATTTATATTACATACTAGTTGACCCGGCGAACTTCGTTCTGCCTAGAACTCAAAGATCTAGAATTGTCTGTGTTTCTCCACTATGTTATAGACATATACAACCGGTTGACCGGTTGGAGTGGCGTCATTTAGGGGAGACCGATGTCCAGCAGTGGACCTCAAAGGGCTGATGGATGGATGGATGATTATATTTCCAAACCTTCCTCTTGAATCACTATCTATTAAAAGAAACTGCATTAAAATCCTGAGCGTAGTTTTAAAGATCTAAGCATACGTTTTTGACGACCCACGTGGCGCAGCGGTTACCGTACCGGTCTGACACGCAGTGGGTCCCGGGTTCGATTCCCGGCCAGACTGGTATCTGAATGATGAGTTTAGATTCTTGTTCTGGGTCTGGGTGTTTGTGTATTCGTCTTTGTGTGTGTCCATGGCACCCACGACACAGGAGAAAATCCTACTGTGGGGCTATGAATGTAGAAAGCGTTTTTTTTTTTTTTTAATACGTAGGGACAGAGAGCGAGAAGCGACTTTGTCTTATACTATGTAGTCATTAGCTTTTAACCGCAGCTTCGTTCGCGTTGAGGCCCTTAAATAAATATCAAAGATCATTAAATTCCAAAAGAACTGAATAAACGTGATTCAGTATTTAAAATTTACTACATACAAAGGATACTTTGTATGTAGTAAATTTTAAATACTAATGTTTTTTTTATATTACCTCTAACAATATGTGCACAAAGTAATATTATAATCAGTTGAGTACTTTTAGCGTGAAAGCATATAAACAAACTTACATTAACATTTATGATATTAGTAGGGATGTAACCAACGAGTAGTCCACCTAATTATAAATAATTCCGGCCGTATCAATCAATATTCAACCGTCCCTATCGTATCTATATGACTCATTAAGGTCTCTTTTTAATCGACTTCCCAAAGGAAAGAGGTTATCTATTCGTCACGTATATATATTTTTTTTTATGTATGTTCGGGCGAAATGGCCAGAAATCGTCGACCTACCGACACGATTCATACGACATTGTATGCGGCTAGTTTCACAGGCAGTCCCATATCCCATATCTCATCATATTTCGCTGGATCACGATGAAACTACATGTATCTTATATGAGCGCCGACTTCGGAACTATGTACTAAGTACTGTGTTTGCTCTAAACCAACAGGTATTTAAATTATTTTTTACTTTTATGTGGCATGGAAGTCGGTTGTATTTTTTGTTTAAAAGTTTTTTTAGAATCATACGCGCTTCAAACCTTATTATTTACGCTCATCATAGTATTGAACGCCTGGTTCAATAATGGAGGTTTTAGCCAATATTCTCCACTCCAGACATGCGTGCCGTCGACTACAGTAGGTCGACTACGTTACGGGTACGACTACGTTAATTTTACGCAGGATTTTCTGTTGCTGTACGTCTCCTGTATTTTATCCCTTACTCGCGTACATTCAAGTGCTCCGGAAACCACACCCTTCCATCGAAACGCAAAAAATGCTTTACGCTAGAAATAGATGTGGCGGTGGTACTTCCCCGGGTGAACTACACTGGTTCTGGATCCAACTGTGAGAGCGACGCAGGGTCATGTGAGATTTTCACCTCACTAAGCCCCCCCCCCCACCTCCGGTGGCCGTCCTTGGCACTACAAAGGGGACTCCGGGATCTCCAAAGGAACGCAACCGGAGTCCTCTGTGCACATTGCCCCATCGGTCTCCTCACAGATGGCTGGGCGCACCGCTCCGTCTGGTCTGTAAGACGGTATGCGACCACACATATCGCCGTCCTTTGCGGGGTCGCCTGACCGAACGGTTCGAGCTCCTCGCCTCTTACGACAGGCAAGAGGTACCATAGCCCAACTAATATAATCCCGGAACTATAGGGACGATCCACAGAAACCTACAACTAAAATAGTTCTAATATTCAACGCCACCAAGAATTTGTGATGAATACAACCAAGTATGTGAATTAGACGAAGACATTGACATCTTTCATGACACAATCCTTGCCTTAAAATACAACTTTGATTAGGTTTTATTTGCTAATGTATAATTAATGTCCTTGTGTTTTATGTTCTTTACATCATAAATATCTGTTAGCTTATTAATTTATTAAAACAAAAATAACTCTTTTTAGAGTAAAATTTACACGCCTATAACATACATAGAATAGTTGTATTGCAAAAGTTTATAGTTCATAAGAATTATTTGTTAAGCTGTTGGCGTGGTAAAAATAAATAATAATAATATTAGTAAAAAGGCTCTTTTGTCATTGGGTCCTAAATTTGTCATAAATCTTGTCCCTGTAGTTCCGTGACCAGAATACGGCTACGGTATCCCCTGCCAGTCGTAAGAGGCGACAAACAAGGGCTTTTGGGGTGGCGGGCGGTAAAAGTGGTAGGACGACGGTATATGTGGCTGCACGCCGTCTTAAACACCAGAAGGCGCAGTGAGTACAAATGCTCACTGGGAAGAGCCTGAATGTGGCATCGCGATCGGAGGTCTCCGGTTGTGTTCCACTGAAGATCCCGGAGTCCTCCACGCAGCGCTGAGGATGGCCACCGGGGGGGTTTTTGTGAGGTAAAAATCCCACGTAACCCGGTGTTGCTCCCACGGCGTCGGGTACCTTTTAAAGGTTTTCCCTTCGAAAACAAGATAAAGGTCCCTTTAACGCTTACCGTATTATATATCATTATGATAGAGTGAGAGAAAACTCTAAAAACTTACGACACAGTGACCCTCTACTTAATAAAATTTAAGTTTGTTATATACTCTGTTTTATCTATGTATACGATGGCGCCATCTGCCACTTAACACCCACTGCGATAACACTAGCTGACAAAACTCGCGCTTTACGCCTCAATTGCGACCACTAATGTGCAATTAGTGGGTCTGTCTGTCCAAACGTCTACTCACATGCTAATGAACAGTACCCAGACACATTTAACGAGGTTATTTTGAGAATGGCGTAGCGAAAACGTCTAGTTTGTTTCACTTATTCCTTTAATTACTGCTACAATTAATTTTAATTACACCTTCTTATTCTTTTAGTAGCGTACATACTGTAAGATTCAGAATTTCGTCTGCTTATATCTACAAAATTATTAAATAACTAGCAGACTCGGCGAACTTCGTTCCACCTAAAAGTCAAAAAACTGAAATTGTCTGCGTTCCTCCTCTATAATAAGCTTATATTATACATAGAAACCTTCCTCTTGAACCACTCTATCTATTAAAAAAATGCAGACGAATTGATAACCTCCTCCTTTTTGGAAGTCGGTTAAAAACTGCATTAAATTCCGTAACGTACTTTTAAAGATCAAAGCAGACATGGGGTCAGACAGCGGGAAGCGACTTTGTTTTAAACTATGTAGTGATGATTTAGTTGATTGGTTGAAAATAGTTTCGTTATAAGGTAAAACGAGTTTCAAACTAGACCGAGTTTGGTTTGAACGGGAAGGCACAAGCGGCAATCCTACTTCTAGCGTGAAACAGTTCTTGCGTTTCGGTGGAAAAGTGCTGCTTCCTTTCGTATTTGGACTTAGTCCTAGAGAGTAGCAAAGCAATGGTAAATGTGTGAGATAGAATCTGTGCCATACAAAGATGCTATATATGTACTTTCTTAAAAAAAAAAACTTAAAACGCTTTCTACACTCATAGCCCCACAGTAGGATTTTCTCCTGTGTCGTGGGTGTCATGGACACATACAAAGAGGAATACACAAACACCCAGACCCAGAACAAGAATCTAAACTCATCATTCAGATACCTGTCTGGCCGGGAATCGAACCCGGGACCCACTGCGTTTCAGACTGTTATGGTAACCGCTGCGCCACGCGGGTCGTCTAACAAACAGCTGCTTATATAGTCGTCAGATTTCCGAGCAGCTCGCCTCGATCCGTGCGAGCTTCGTACTGTCGCACTATATACGTTTACGTTAAGCGAACGCTCGGACGCGCTACATGGTAGGCGGAGTGGTGTTAGGGTTTTTCGTTACGGAATTTCTTGATCCAGTCGCCGCGCTCAAAGCCCGCTATAAAAGCTAAAGAATAGCCTAAAAATTATCAAATGACTATACAGTCTACCTTAACATAACTTAAGTAACAACAGCAACCCACGGATATCCAATTATTCATTAACCTCCGAGAGGATTACATAGTCCTACCTAAAGTTGGCCACATACAAATTGCCTCCACTGAGGACTAAGTAAGAACGTGTCGTATGTTACGTACAAGTGTATATCTTTTATCACGAGTTTTGAAGCAGAATGTAGCAATGCTCATCACTGAATTAATCTTTAGGGGTTATCCGAAGATACCACCGCCGTTCTACATTGAAATATATTTATTTATCTACCCGAAGTGGCAAATGAGCATTCAGTCCACCTGATGGTAAGTGATCACTGCCGCCCATGGACATCTGTAATCAACTTCATACAGAACATGGGTTCCATCTGAAGTGAATCACAGACGCGTAGCTACTTCCCAGGACTAAAATTGTCGCCTCATATAAGAGTGCCGGCAACCGCAGCCTTTCATCGAAACGCAAAAACTGCTGCACGCTAGAAATAGGTGTGGCTGTGGTACTTCCCCGGGCGAACTACACTGATTCTACCAGCTATAAAACATAATTACCGCTTTATTCTTAATAACACATGATTTAACTATCTATTCTAAATCTATGTATTACTAAAAATAAAGCATAAAAACTGCCATTTAATTAGAATGATACTTCGGAAAGTATGACTAAACCTGTAACATTTGTTCGGAATGCTGCCGTAAGCTCAATATCGATCCATCATTTAAATTTCTAAGCTTAGGGGATGCTAAAACTTGCCTACCCAGTGAACAGTCGCCGACGAAGTTAGATAACAATTTCCATCAACATACATGCGGTTGGGACCTTTACAGCCTTAAATTTAAAGATGATAATGGGTTGTACTTACACCCTTTATAGTGGATTTTTGACGGAAGATTGTGTAGGAAAATTATGCTGAATATTGAACATGAGTCGAATAAATAAATAATCGATTCAGTCGATTTCTGAGCGAACGCTCTCTGGTGTATGGTTCTTTACTTATTAATACTTGACTCTAGGAAGGTACAATCCATACTAATATCATAAATGTGAAAGTGTGTTTTTTGTTCCTGTTTCATGTCGCCACATAGCTATTATATGCTATATGGTTTATATGCTGGGAGATAGTTAGGAGGGCAGAGAGCGACGTAGGCTACTTTCTACCGCGCTCTCTCATTCCCATAAGAATAACGATGTTGTGTTAGTTGATACATATTTAGTAGTTCCAGGCGTTGTTAATAGATGGCGTTAGTAAAATTCATATGCAAGTTCTGAATCACGCTATCAAATGCTAATGTTAATTCCCTTTGATCGTGCGGGTGAAGCCGCGGGTAAGAGCAAGTGTTTAAAATTAAAGTATTTATTTTCGTGTACATGACACGAAAATTAATAACATAAGGCTTTAAAAATTATATATCTCATTTGATTTAACGTATGTTAATTACTTGTCAAATTGTCATAATTATTTTCAAGAAACCCAGGACATATACGGAACCCTAATACTAAGCCTTCGTTGTCGTTGCTTTTATATAATTTATTGAATCAAGTTATTTTATTATTTGTTTTATGTTTTCCTGTGGGTAGATACAGACATTATTTGTGTTAGGTTAATGTTTTATCATATGACCGTGATTTGATACGATACTAAAAATCAACTAAACAAGACATATGAGAGTAAAGCAAAATTCTTATATTTCTGCTAAGCTACTTGTGAAAAAATCCTGGGTATTTGGCACCACAAACTTCGTAAAACGGACAGAGTGTACCTATACAAAATTTATAATTCCTGAAGAAACAAATTTACATATATCATCCATATATCATACATATCATACATACATATCATACATACATATCATACATATATCTATTTCTTACCTAGAATACACTAGTTATATCGTACCAGGTATTAAGGGCCATAGTGGAGTAAATGTAGCCCTAAAGAACGGAGGGTACCGGCTTACCGCACTAATCCAGACCCTGTTTCCATATAAGCACCTTGCGTAATATGTAGATACTTGTGACTTTGTCTGCGCCAATTTTAATGATTGGCCTTCTTATTTAGATTCTCATTTTAGGGTTTTAAAAGTCTTTTTCTTATGTTATAACTAATTTACACCAATTGCGTTATTAATAACATCAAATATCAGTTAATTCAGAGGTTTAGCCGTAATACCAACATAGTTACGTTACGTTGCTGATGAGCAAAGTATAGAAATAAAAAATTAGAAGAAATCTCTGTATGAAATTTTTAATAATACCTATGTTGCGTGAGGTGGCCACGCTTCTTCAGTAGGAGTTTAAGAGACATCAGTCAATAACATTAATAGCCTAACATTTTATTTTATTGATTCTGATATTATAAGACTACTAGCTGTACCCTGCGTGCGTTGCTACGCCATCAGAAAAAAAAAAAAACAAAAAAAAAATACACCAGAAACCTTCGCGAGCTCATGAATAACAACTTTGCTGAAGATCATCAGATGATCAAATGAATTGTTTACGATTCTATAGGTGACATACAGACAAACAATATTTTTTTATAAAGAAGTGAAGAAAAAGAAGAAGTGAAATGAACAGTTATCAATGACAAATTCCACACATATGGAACATCAGTATTCAATGCGTGGCATAGTCAATTATTATTTCGAATTTTTGTATATACGTCGAGCTCAGACCAAAAAATATTTATCAGTGGTTTCATGAAACCACGATGCAACTTGTCCACCAGTTTCTGTACGTTTGTACGTATAGAAACTTGTCATTGGCAAAATGGTCATAAGACTGAGAAGCCGGCGCGCAAAATAAAAAAAAAAACTTGTCAACGGTTTCCCCGCCGCCGCACTTTCACAGTGACATCGATCAACTCGGTGGAAATATCAACAAGAATATAAAAATCTTTTTTGTAGCACCATTAGGGCCGGCACTCATATGACGGAGCGCAGCGCAGCGCATTTTTTGCTGTCAAACTATTATCGTCATTGTCCCTTAAGAAATAATATCCAAAATTAAATAACAGCAATTTATTTCTGAGGAGCATGGAAGCGACCACATGCGAAAGGTAGCGCGGGAGCGCGACCGCGCGCGCACGACGCGCTACTCCGCGAGTGTCCGCTTTCGGTCGCCGCTGGCCGCTGGGCTCGCCGGAGCGACGCCACAGGCAGCAGCCGCCATTTTGTTGTCAACACGTGTATACTTGTGCCACGCTGAAAACTGCAAAACGAATGACGACCGTTTGTCGAGTATATTCCAGCGCATGCTCGCGCATCCGCGCGCACCCGCGCGCATCCGCGCGCGTTCTCCCAGTAATTAGCGCAAATTTCGGCTAGTGTGTGATTCGTTAAGAAAATTTCGCGGGCATGCGCTGCGCTGCGCTCCGTCATATGTGCGCCGGCCCTTATGTATAAGGTTAAATGAGACAGGTAAGTTCCTTAGAAATTAATTACTTAACATAGTTCTTAAATGATATTTATCTATTTAAATGCACGAAGCAATAATATATTGACATATCATAATTTATTACGCGTCTTTTTCTATGAAGTATCCTGTTTCCGTTTTGTTCACGCGATGATAAATGTTTTACATCTTTCTGTAATTTTTATTTCGGGAATAAATAAAAATCAGCAGGACTTTATTATAATTTCATTATTTTAATAAATTTCATAATTTTACAATTTGTAATTTTTCGATTTCAACAGTCGCGTAAAAAAGTGAAAGTCGGTTGTTTCAACATTTTAAAGGATTAACTTTATATTTTTAGTCTATAACGAGCAACACATTCGTGTTATTAATACGTCGGCCTATCGACAGGCGAAAAACATTTCGCTGGAGTAATTCACTTTGTGGAAAAGCTCGGCTAATATCGATATGAAAGGGAGGCTCGGCACCAATTAGAAAGGTAGAAAGGTTCAATTTTTTAGAGTACTCAATATCCGAGCTCTCGTTACCTCGCTCGGCGTTGCTTGCGGCGTTGATACATATGCTAGACTTAAAATAACAAAATAATCATAATTTCAAAGTCTTAAAGTATCAAACAAGCAAGCATCTAGTTGGTGGAAAGTGGTTACTGCAGCCCATAGACATGTGCAAACAATTTCATATAATCATCCCCTCTGAAGTCAATTACAGCTATGCTACTTCCGAGGACTAAAATTATCGTTTTATTTTATAT
This sequence comes from Spicauda simplicius, assembly GCA_949699795.1. Taxonomy (NCBI): domain Eukaryota; kingdom Metazoa; phylum Arthropoda; class Insecta; order Lepidoptera; family Hesperiidae; genus Spicauda; species Spicauda simplicius. The sequence continues at coordinate 2,988,516 of OX453058.1, read as the reverse complement.
TAAATTAAAGTAACAAATAAGCATGCAGTCCATCTGATGGTAAGAGGTCACTGCCGCCATTACACTCTACAAGCAACTTAATTTCACTACATAGGATAAAACAAAGTCGCTTCTCGCTGTGTGTCCCTATGTATGCTTAGATCTTTAAAACTACGCTACGGATTTTAATGCAGTCTTTTTAATAGATAGAGTGATTTAAGAGGAAGGTTTTGTGTATAATATATGAAAAATAAAATGGAGAAATACTGATAATTTTAGATTTTTGACTTTTGGGGGAAAGAAGTTCGCCCGGTCATATAGTAGAACATGTGTAGGTTCTATCTGAAGTCTATCACAGATGCGTTGCTACTTATTGCGTTGCTACTTCCATGTAACTTATGATTACAACTAGTCACCCGTCACATCGGTTGAAATTCGACCATAATTTAAATTAAAAAACTAAACTTTATATTGTCCAAAGTAGTACGAATATTTCTCGAATTCAAATAAAATGTAATAATTTTCAAGTAATTTTGAACGCATCCGTTAAATATAAAAATAGGTTTAATTAGCTAAACCGCAAGCTAAAAGCAACAGCGGGTATTTTGACAAAGACACTGACATTTCTAACGTTATGTGTTTTCATAGTAAGACATTTAATGTTCTATTTCGTTTATTATTTATGTGTTCGTGACAAATGCACGGTAGTGTGTGTAATGTGTTTTTAGTTGATTTTATGTGTGTTTTAAGGATTATTTGAAAAAAATATTAACATTCTGCACTCCTTCTCTACGCCCACTATAACCGTGCAAAGTTTCATACTAATCCGTCCGCGGCATATTACTTAAATTGCTTCACAAGTTTTTGCTTCACGTATTAATATGTAGATTAATTGGTTATCAAAGTCATTTCTTTAAAAGGATGTCTAACCATCATATTTTTACAGTATATCTTTATTCATCAACCCCAACAATACCGGCGCTTTAATTAACATTTGTACCTTTGCATTACCTTAATATTTTACATGTCTCTACATTATTCACTAACGTAACAATAAAAATGTACTCTTTATAATTATAATTTGTTTCTCTTTGCAACATGCAATATTCTCGTTCCTTTTATAATGTCAAGTACTGTCACAGTGCTCTACGCGCTGTGTTGCGAGTGCAATTTTAGCTCTACATAACGACTCTACATATGACAGCTTATAAAATTACATCTCGTTTGATGGAAAACGGTCGGAGTGTTTTAATTGAAACATTTTAATGTTATGTTATAAAAAACATTCTTTAAAATATTTTTATAGTTCCGTTTTGTTGTCATGTTTTTGTTTTACTGTAAAAAATATTTTACGCCCAACTACGACAACGGCTACGATAATGCAGTACTACGCGCTACCTGGTGAGCAGCACTGCTGCACAACACATCGATATCTGTAACCAATCTCGATTAAAACTGTTTAAAAAGTAATTGGTATAATTGAGTTTCAGCTGTTGAGAACTGAGTACGCCTCGAATAAGTCAGTGTTCCTAATCGAACATTTCAAACCAATACCCAGCGTAGCACTTAACACTGTTTTTTATCTGATTGTAGCAGCAAACGAACATACAGTCCACCTGATGGTAAGTGATCACTGCCTCTTGGACACCTGTAAGCAACTTGATATAAAACATGGTTTCTATCTGAAGTCAATCACAGATGCGTTGCTACTCCCGAGAACTAAGATTGTCGCCTTGTGTAAAGTGTGCCGGCAACCACACCTAAACGCAAGAACTGCTTCACGCTAGAAAAAATTGTGGCGGTGGTACTTCCCCGGACGAACTACACTTGTTCTTTTAAATACCATTATATATATTCTATTGATGTTTATAACTAATGTGGTGATAAGTTTAACAGAAGTGTCCACAGGCAAGTTGATTGGTAACGATAGGTAAAATAATTCCGTCAAAATGTATGTGGTGATAGTACCTCTTCGAACTTTACAAATTTGATTCAAAACCTTTCAAACGTGAAATAAATATAAAACTAGTTAAAATTATATTTGTCGGAGCAACACCGCATATTTATGAAAAACGCGTCGCCGAAAATAATTGTTTTAGTTAGTTTAAAGATCGAAAATTGTTTGTTTATTAAATTAGAAATATTTAGTGATTTTAAGAATTGTAATTTAGTTTACCCTCCATAAATTTGTTATTGTCACCAAACATTGTTATAAAAAGGCGAGCGCCTGCCGGTAGAAAAAGATTCTTGTTTTAACCGTTGAAGACTCCTCGACCATCCTGATATCACATTTCATCGCTGCCTCTTCGTTATATTAAATGTTAAACAAGTGTAAAAATGACAATAAATATATTTCAACCCCAAACCACTTTTCACCCCACGCTAACCGCGTTAAGTACCTAATGTTTAAGATTTAATCTATTCATTTGCAAACTAGACTCGGTAAGCTCGTACAAACAAAAGCTCTAAGCTTAAGCTCTCAAAGTGATCTGTGGGCCCTATATGGCGTGTGCTTGAATTTTAGTGGAAGCGCTAATGTGCTTAATTTGCGTACATATTTCGATGTTTTGTGTTTTCATTACACATATTGTGATAGTTTTATCGTTCGTGATTTCATGGCTTTGTGTGGAAATTTTAGGGAAATTAATCCTCCAAATAATATTATTTGGAGAATTAATTTAAGTATTATAATAGTTTTTTCGTGTGTAATCAATCCATTTGATTGAGCGACGCAGGGTTATGTGAGATTTTAACATCCCGGCGGCCGTCCTTAGTGCTACAAAGAGGACTCCGGGAACGTAACCGGAAACCTTCGAGCGCTTTGCCCCATCGGGTTCCTCCTAGATGGGCGGCTGGGCCCACCGTTTAGTCTTTATGATGGTGTGCAACCACACATACCGCCGCCCTTCAAGGGATCGCCTGACCGAACAGTTCGAGCTCCCACTCTAGCCGCCCGCAACCCCGGAAGCCCCTTTTATTCGCCTACCTGGGATTCGTCACAAATGGGTTACTACCTCTGAGGGCTAAATTGAAACACTAAAATAGAATATTACCGTGTTTTACATTACTGTTATTAAGTAAAAATATGTAAGTGTGGAACTACTACTATTTCTTTCTAATAACAATAGTGTTAAACACTGCTGTGTTCTAATACCTCCAAAGTTGATCCACGAAAGGTCCAACCATTTTTAACTATCCAACACAACCTCCCTATGTGGTTGTGTATAAGTAAACAATAAATGACGTCATATGCCGCCAAGGTAATCCAAAAGTCGACCTTGAGGTGTCCGGAATATTCATACGAGGCGCGAAGTTGGTGCGGAGGCCAACAAGCGTTTAATAATTGAAGACGAGAGCAAGCAATAACTCCGCAGTGACAAAGCGAGTCATTAAAATTAATATTTTACTGAGTGCCGGTAGTTTGCAACTCGACCCCGTTACAAAATGTTCTCTGGTACTATGGTCGATTATGGTGCAATCTGAAAATGGCCTTGATGATGAAACCGCTTACTTAGTTAATTAAGACCCTATATATATCAATATATACACAGAGAAAAAGTGAAATCATCACAAAACAAATTATGAGAAGATGATCCTTTGCTACTTATACATGAGACGTCCAAACTTTGCATAGTGTTTTTTTTATAATATGGAAGTGCCTAAGAAGCATGCAGTCCACCTGATCGTAAGTGGCCAATGCTAAAAATAAACATCTATAATCAACACTAGGTAAGATCAAAATTTTACCTGAAATTAGCCACAATTACATTGCTATCCCTCAATACGAGGTTGGAATGCCTCGAGTATCTCTTTGCGTGGTAACATAAGGTAGAACAAGCTACATAGTTCGACAGAGTGGTAGAACCAGTTTAGTTTGACCGGGAAAGTACCACCGCCACACCTATTTTTAGCGTGAAGCATTTCTTGCGTTTCAATAGAAGGGTGTAGTTGCCGGCACATTTTCACATGAGGCGTGAGTCCTCGAAAATAGCAGCGGATATGTGATTGACTGCAGACTTCCTGTTTTAATATGAACTTGTTTAGAGGCGTCCATGGGCGAAAGTGACCATTTACCATTACGTGGATTGCATGCTCGTTAGCTACTTCAATTGTATAAAGAGAAACACTTTTAGAGTGAAGCAGTTTTTGCGTTTCGATGGAAGGGTGGTTGCCAACGTACTTTCGCATGAAGCAACTATCTTAGTCCGTACATTTCTGTACCGCGTTACTTTCGAAATTACCAGCCCTTGTAGCGTCGGCGTGATTTCACGGCTTTTTCTTCAGTAACTTTGAATACTGTTATACTGGTTTTATATTGTACGATAAGCAAAATATTACAGCTCTGTAAACACTTCGATATAATGAAGAAAACACTGTTCTAAAACTAAGCTTAAAAGTCGTCGATTAAATAGTTACATATGAGGTTTCATTTGTCAGAGGACGCATTTTTTTAGATATCAAGTGTTATAAGTGGAAATAAATCCGCGTTTGTGGGATACGCCTCCGTTGTTGTACGGTCGCCATCTTGGTAGAAAAGACTGCACATTTAAATGGTTTATCTGGAAAAAAACGCTTAAAAAACCCTTTCTACACTCATAGCCCCACCGTAGCATTTTCTCGTGTGTCGTGGGTGCCATAGACACACACAAAAATGAATACACAAACAACCAGACCCAGAACATTAATCTAAATTCATCATGCAGATACCTGTCTGGTCGGGAATCAAACCCGGGACCCACTGTCAGACCAGTATGGTAACCGCTGCGCCTCGCAGGTCGTCAAATGGAAAACTATTTGATCTCACTCACTTATTTTCTATTCATATGACAAAAATAAAAGTTCTTTATGTCTATTAAACATGCATATTAGGAATAAGGTAAGATGTCTCTTGCAATCCATTAGTCTAAAAGTCTATCCATTAATCCATGTTTTAAATCACATCAAACTTAATTTACTGAATCTAATGGATTTAATTAATTTATATTCCAATTCTAGTTTCAATATATAGTCTTTATTTTATAGATTTGCATGTACTCTGTTAAAAGTAATTACATAATGCATACCTCTGATCTACTTTGTATGTTATTGTTATATTTGTATGTGTTTATAGTGTGCAATAAAGAGTATTGTATTTTATTGTAATGTATTGTATTGTATAATAATAATAATAATAATAATATACTTTATTGTACCCAGAAAAGAGAAAAATAATACAGTAAAATAGCGATTTCTTCTTATATTCTATTCTATTCTATTCTACATTTTTGAGCTCACTTGGTACACAATAAATACGCTCACATCACAGAAATTTAATTAGGTAAGTATGAACTAGAATTATATAAAAAAAAAGATCTCTAAATGAATGCAACAAAATCTCCGTAAATATATAAATCTTATGTACAATTTAACGTATATAATTTTTTGCAGTAGCCTTTTTCTATTCTTAGATATTAACAAACAAGTTTTGAGTAACTATATTATATGAAGATATAAATTTCATATTTAAGTTTTTATTGCACGTCTCTAAAGCGCAGCATTCGATAGTGCTGTACTCACACCTAGTCGATGTCAAGCAATTATCTCGATTTAAATTGCTTTTATTTTAATAATAAAGGCTTGGATTATCCTTCCCCTTTTACTTTAAGACAACACTCACTAGAAAAACTTTTGAGAGAAAAATGCAAATAGCTTCACTTTATTGCATCTAAATTAAATATTGTAAGAGATAAATATTGCCTGCTTATTCTGGACCTGCTTCAGGCGGAATATTAATGCTGTTTGCCGTAATTAACATAATTAGATGCTTGGCTAAACGCTTTGAGACACAAGGCTAAGTACTTATGCCCTTGTCTTACTGGCAGCTGGTAGCGATAAGCTAGTGGGATGCCAGTAAGTGGCTTTTGGCTAGAGTTTACTGTCATCAATATAAGTAACCTGAATAGATAGTCCTATCTGAAAAAATATGTTTAACGCTTTAAATAACGCTGCGTACATTCATTACTCTACACTAAGATTTTCTTCTCCTACAAAAGGTCCTCGAGTGGTGACCACGTTTAGGCAAAAGGAGTACAGGTCGCCCCCCTACCAGATGGACCGATGATCTGAAGAAGACAGCGGGAAACCGTTGGATTCAGAGGGCACAGGAGCGGTTGGAGTGGCGCCATTTAGGGGAGGCCTATGTTCAGCAGTGGACATCAAAAGGCTGATGGATGGGATGGATGGGAAGATTTTCTCTGGTGTCGTTGGTACTGAGGATACACACAAAGATTGATCGACAAACACCCATACTCAGAACAGATATGCATACAGAATATACATACATCATTCTGATATTAATTCGGCCAGGGATCGTACCTGGAACCCACAATGTGTCAGTCAGGTCAATATAGTGACCGCCCCGCCACAGGTTTATCAATTAAAAACTATTCTATAATATTGGATTATTACAGCATCATGAAAGTATTATATAATTAATATATAAAAAATATTTCTATTACTACTAAGGTCATAAATGTCTAGTCGAATTTTATTTTATCGCTTACCGCTTATCACTTTATGGTTGTAGTAGTCCTAGCTAAACATTTAGAAGCTACTACTACATCCCAAGGGCCATGAAATATTAGCTTCAAGCATTTTTGTGCTGCGAGATAACGCTTAAGAAAGAAATTATTTTTATACTATTGCAATATTTTTATACTATTGCAATAACGAAGGAACATACAATCTACCTGGTGGTAAGTGGACATTGAGGCCCGTGCACATCTGTAAGCAATTTCATATTGATCTGGGATTCTATCTAATTTCAAACACAAACGTGATGCTACAATGAAGCGTGAAGCAGTTCTTGCGTTTCGATAGAAGGGTGTGGTTGCCGGCACACTTTTATATGCACATGCCGGCACACTTAAAATAAAATAAAAAAAATGAAAGTGACACTGGCCGAACGCAAGAACTTCACGTTAGAAATAGGTGTGTCGGTGGTATCTCCCCGTTAGAACAATACCATTGTATTTTAGATCTTATAAGACCTAGAAATTTACTGCAACCGAACTGTGAATAAGCCGAAATCCGCTAACGCTTACGCTTGTAATGTCAAGCGCATGTTTTCTGGCCCCGAGTAATGATTGTTATACCTATTGAGTCTATGGGCTTTTGAAATAAGGATCCATATTAAAATACTCGCAAAATGGATTTACATTACAGGAATTGCTTAGGCAAACAATGGAGTTAAGTATTTTAAATTATATATAAAAAGTAATTTTTGGGACATTTTTCGCGGTAGACATTTAATAAGAAGATTCATGCAATAGGGTTTTCTTTTTAATAAAGAACTTTTAAATTAAATAATTCTCCAAGTCCATATACAGAACAATATTGAATTTTAAAACTAAAACTATGATACTAAATCTATAAAATCATTCTAAGATTAGTGTAATTGATTGTATTGTACATAACTTAGGTCCGTATTTTTTCTATGTATGACAAGTTCACTTTTGGTATGTCAACTAAGAGGTTTCAAATGATATGTCATATGTTAAAATCCATCAAGCCGTTTGGGCTGTAGTCTGCCAAATAAATGGACATACAAATATACATACAATCATACATAAACACATACATACGTACGTACGCTCGAAAAACAGTACCCTCTGTCTGACGCACTCGGGTAAAAAGCATCAACGTAGTAAGCATAATTGAAGACATTGGAATCTAGACATTATTCCAACTATCACAAGAGATTCCTGATAATAGGAATTTCTGACGAATCCATACTAAGCAGTGTTGTCGTACGATCGGACGGGACCTTCGATTCGTCCAATGATAAAAGGGAATGTCAGTTGAATTCTCAAAATCTGTCGACTCTTAACAATTCGGGCGAACTCAAACCAGGGACATTGCTCACTGTATAGGGAATATTGGAAAGATTTTTGAAGTGAAACTTCTTTATCGGGGTTGGAAAAAAATTAGTGTAACATTTTTTCGTTACGCGCCATCTTTTTCCGTTACGCGCCATCTTTTTCTTATCCCTACCACGCGTGATATTAGATAGATTATTATAGATTAGATTATTAGATAAAGTTTAATAAAAGGCTTTTATTAAACTTTATCTAATTTAACTTTATCTTTATTTAACCAATTTCTGTAAAGTTGCATATAGTAAATTATTTTTTGAAAAATAACGTCATAAAGAAGTTTCACTTCTTACGAGTGTACGCTAGTACACGCACACATAAATTTTATTTTATATTGCGAAAGTAAGCAAACGTGCATGCAATCCACATGTCGGTAACAACTGCTTACAGCAGTTATCAATTAGCAAAAATAGATAACACCAGAGATCTTTTTTTTTCAATAACTGTAGTAGCAAGCGCACTTTCACATGAGGCGACCATCATAGTCCTCGGGAGTAGCAACGCATCTATGATTGATTTCAGATCGAACCCATGTTCTGTATGTAGTTGATTACATATGTCCATGGGCAGTGACCACTTACCATCAGGTGGATTGCATGCTCGTTTGGTACTTAAGGCAGATAAAAAAATAAAAAAAAAATTAAATGTATGAAAAATAATAAACTCATACTAAGGGTAGGTGCTTGAAATGGGCTCCAGAAACCCCTTCGTGTAGGTGTCGTAAACGCCACAAAGGTCACGTTATATTTACCTTTATCAAATTTCAACCCGTACAGTATGTAAAGATGAGGCCGTATTTCAGCTAGCCAGACCCAATTTACAAGATGCGCAGCCTGCTCGGACGTGATAAATAATTCATAGTATCTAAAACTACACAGAAACCAGATCAAACATGTATTAGTGTGGAGGCTGTCGTGTAAAAACGCCTTTAAAGTGCTTCCCGATGTAATTTGATTTTGGTGGAGGAATCTAGAGTTCATTGTTAGATATTCTTTAATATGATAATAACACAAGAAACAATACGTATATTTTGAACTAGCTGTACCCGCGGCTTTGCCCGCGTGCAAATCAACGTCTCACAAAGTTTTTCCCGCGCACATCTCGACACCGTGGGAATTCTATGATAAAAAGTAGTAACATTAAAATTGGTTTGGCCGCTCAAGGATTACCTGGTCAAACACAGAGTGAAAAAACAAATTTAAAGTGTGTATTTGTAGGTAGGAACGTATTGTTATGTATTTTTTTTTTAATTAGACGATTTCGAATATTGTAAACCGCCCTTTTGGACCTATTTACATTCTTAGTGGTCAAATTCACAATATCGGGATACACCTTTTCAATCAACTCCTCCACATTTGAACCAAAACGTATCAATTATAAAGATTGATTTGAACTTTTCCGAATTGGAAAATACTATTTGAAGTAATTTTGGCGGATTCAAATTTCTAAGTAAGATTATAGGTAAACCTACTTTTAATATTAATTTGTGTTGAGGAGTTCCGGAAGGCATTAAGGAATTCAAAAATTCTGTTGAATAATGTACTGCTTCCTCCATCTCAATGACTGTGTCTACCGAATAGTAGATCTGTGACGCTGCTATAAATTTGGAAAAAAAAATCCTTTATTTTATCGACACGTTCATTGGTGGGTGGGTATATAGCCCTCTTTTGAAACCAATTTATAGTATTATTGGTTGTATTAACAATATCGGGATATACTTTTTCAACCAACTCCTCCACATTTAAACGAAAACGTATCTAAACGTAACTATTATCTACTTAAAGTAAATCATTAGAAAATTGGAATATCACTGAACAGCGACATATATTCTAAGTTCATATTATGTTTCATGTGGCCAAATATAAGATCTTTTCAGAGGTGCATCGGGCTATTTGTGTGCGTAAATCCCGCATTGGTCTTTGTAAAGCAGAAGACATAATCAAAACACTTTTACAATTCATACGAACAGGGCGCACCCGCTCGCAGGGCGCTGCCGCACCCTGCTCGCTTATTTTTTATGTTTTCTTTTATGTTCCAACCTAACCTACTCCATCCTGTTTAAAAAGCTACAGCTAAATCCAACTCATAACAATAACATGAAAATACTCCTGCATTTTCAGGATTTAGGTATTCAAAGTGATACTTTTCATCACAATGTTCTCTCAACGGGTTGTAATGTATTGTAATCAATAAGTACCAAACTCATACGGCTTAAGTAGGTTGTGTACTTAGATTATCAGGGTTGATGAATTTAATTTATTAATCACATTTCAGTTTAATGAGCTGTCACTGAACTTATATTATATACTAAACATAACCGTAAGCATTATGTGACTACCTTTTATAATTTAGGCTTGCACTATCCCGCATCATCAGGGAGGAGTTGAAGGTAAAAAAAAATATCCCATGTCTTTGCTTAGTATTCTTAATACTTATAAGTAAGAACTTGAGAGCCAACTTCTATAGCTTGGGCTTGCAGTACCCTGCATCATCAGGGCTGAGGAGCTTAAGGTCGAAATTGTCATCATGTGTCTTTGCTTAGTAATTATATTACATACCCGAAAGCATTAAATGGCCAACTCCTATGGCTTAGGCTTGCAGTACCCTGCATCATCAGGCTTGAGGAGTTGAAGATCGAAATTTTTATCTTGTGTCTTTGCTTAGTAATTATATTACATACCCGAAAGCATTAAATGGCCAACTCCTATGGCTTAGGCTTGCAGTACCCTGCATCATCAGGCTTGAGGAGTTGAAGATCGAAATTTTCATCTTGTGTCTTTGCTTAGTAATTATATTACATACCCGAAAGCACTAAATAGCTAACTTCTATGGCTTAGGCTTGAAGTACCCTTGCATCATCAGGGTTGAGGAGTTAAAGGTCAAAATTTTCAACATGTGTCTTTGCTTAGTAATAATTACATACCTAGAAGCACTAAATAGCTAACTTCTATGGCTTAGGCTTGAAGTACCCCTGTATCATCAGGTTTGAGGAGTTAAAGGTCAAAAATTGTCATCATGTGTCTTTGCTTAGTAATTATATTAAATACCTGAAAGCACCAAATGCCCATCTCGTATAGTTTAGGCTAGCAGTATCCTGCATCATCAGGGTTGAGGAGTTAAAGGTCAAAATTTTCATCATGTGTCTTTGCTTAGTAATTATATTATATACCTGAAAGCACTAAATAGCTAACTTCTATGGCTTAGGCTTGAAGTACCCCTGCATCATCAGGGTTGAGGAGTTAAAGGTCAAAATTTTCATCATGTGTCTTTGCTTAGTAATTATATTAAATACCTGAAAGCATCAAATGCCCATCTCGTATAGTTTAGGCTAGCAGTATCCTGCATCATCAGGGTTGAGGAGTTAAAGGTCAAAATTTTCATCATGTGTCTTTGCTTAGTAATTATATTAAATACCTGAAAGCACCAAATGCCCATCTCATATAGTTTAGGCTAGCAGTATCCTGCATCATCAGGGGTGAGGAGTTGAAGGTCGAAATTTTCATTTTGTATCTTTGCTTAGTAATCATATTACATACCCGAAAGCACCAAATGGCCATCTCCTATGGCTTAGGCTTGAAGTAACCCTGCATCATCAGGGTTGAGGAGTTGAAGGTCAACATTTTTACCGTGTATCTTTGCTTGTTTTTTTTTTATTACATAACCGTAAGTGCCAAATAGCCAACTCTTACGGTTTAGTCTTGAAATACCCTTACATCATCAGGGTTGAGTTGAAGATCAAATTTTTGTCCCATGAATTTGTTTAACAATCTTATTATATATCCGTAAAAACAAATTAACTTACTTCTACGGTTCAGGCTAGCAGTACCCCTGCATCATCAGGATTGAAGAGTTGAAGGTCAATTTTTTTAGGAAATATCTACTTAGTAATCTCATTCTACATTCAACCCAATGCTAATTTTGTTAATTTGCTTCAAAGAAATGGATCCTATGATCAGAACCGTATCAAACTCATCAGAGTACCCTTGAAGTACATTCTTTCAAATAAAAGAAAAATCATCAAAATCAGTTGGCGGGAAATTGAGTTATTCATCTATTTATCGCGCACATCGTTAATGCAAATATCAGACTTATGCGCTTTTCTTATGGATGCCACTGTCAAAAGTGAACTAAAAATAAATGGGACCCGACGACACGCACTACCTTTCAAATGAAAAAAAAATCATCCAAATCCGTTCACCCAGTGCGGAGAAATCGAGTAACAAATATAAAATAAAAAAAATAAAATAAAAAAAAATACAGACGAATTGATAACCTCCTCCTTTTTGGAAGTCGGTTTGAAACGATGTTTTAACATAAAAATCAAGGCGAAATAATAAATTTTATTGAGGTGGCCTCAAAATTGACTGACTTTCATACAAACTTACATCTCCTATTTGTGTTAAATTAGGGGGAGGGGGGGCAGAAAATTCATTCTTAACTGACGTCTACGTTATAAAAGGAACCCCTAGTAAAAACCATATTCGTATCTTTAGCAGTTTAGGCTCTACGATGTTTATTCAATAGATGAGTGAGAGAACATCCTTTCGTTTTTATATAAGTATATATAGATATAGAGATATAGATTTGTATAGTATCAAATAACATAGGTACACACATAACCAATAAAAAATACATAACAAAGGAATACATTTTACAGACCATAACATGTTTAGTTTCTACCAATTCAACTATGCAGTTACTTATCTTATCGAACACAGAATCAATACTGCGTAGTTTTAAATTGACATAACTTTTTTATTCGTAAACCGATTTTCATAAAATAAACACTAAATGTTAAGTGAAGTTTCCCCCAACACATCAGTGAAAATTATATTCAAATTGGATAAGCCGTTTCTGAGATTAGCGTTTTCAAACACACAGACAAACAGACAAACAGAAAAGATTTCTAAAAACCATTATTTTGGGTTCTATATCGTATTAAAGACCTCTAGAAATGGTTTTCACCTAAATTTATTCTATGTACAGACAGCAACCTCTTACAGATTTATTATAGTATAGATAGAAGAAGATAGATATTGTGGAATAAAACATTTTTCTTTGTGTATGGCTGGCTATATGGGCATTTAATTATCGTCAGTTACAATATTTTACATAATTCAAGTAAAGTGTTACATTCTTTACAAAATTTACAACAGCTTACCTAAAAACATACAAAAAAACACAAAACATAAAAAATCTCAACTCATTAGAAACATTCATTAAAATCGCCTAAAAACTAAATATTGTAATGTGTTGCATACTGTGGCATACATAATGTTGAGACTTCTTTTCGTTTTTGATCATTCTCTACATATATACACGAAATATCATAGAATTATATATACCTACATAATCTCGAAAAACATTACCGCACTTCTACCGTACTTGCAAATATCTGTTAAGATTTTTAAATGGTTTCATACAAAAATGTTACTTGCGCTGAATACCCAATTTTGACTCTGAAATAAAATCGCTTCCCACCTTTGTACACGTCAAAATGAAATTGCATTGTGAGCAGAAACATTTGATTTCACAAAAGAATTGTAAAAAAACATATTTCCGCTCCTGCCGCTAATATTTCGCTGAAAACCAACTGAAACGGTCAAAGGCGCTGCGAAAAAATGGACTACAAACTCAATACACTTTTTGAAGTGAAACTTCTTTATCGGGTTTGGAAAAAAAATTAGTGTAACATTTTTTCGTTACGCGCCATCTTTTTCTGTTACGCGCCATCTTTTTTTTCCGTTACGCGCCATCTTTTTCTTATCCCTACCACGCGTGATATTAGATAGATTATTATAGATTAGATTATTAGATGAAGTTTAATAAAAGCCTGTTATTAAACTTTATCAAATTTAACTTTATTTAACCAATTTCTGTAAAGTTGCATATAGTAAATTATTTTTTGAAAAATAACGTCATAAAGAAGTTTCACTTCTTACGAGTGTACGCTAGTACACGCACACATTTTTTTTGTTTATTTTTCTTTGTAGAGTTCCATACCCGAAGGGTAGAAACGGGACCCTATTACTAAGACTTCGCTGTCTGTCTGTCCGTCGGTCCGTCTGACCGTCTGTCTTTTTTATCTGACTGAAGTAGCAAACGAGCATGCAGTCCACCTGATGGTAAGTGGACACTGCCGCCCATAGACATCGGTAATCAACTACATACAGAAAAAGGGTTTCATCTGAAGTCAATCACAGAAGCGTTGCTACTCTCGAAGACTATGATGGTCACCTCATGTGAATGTGTGCCGGCAACCACATCCTTCTATCGAAACGCATGAAATGCTTTACGCTAGAAATAGGTGTGGCGGTAGTACTTCCCCGGTCGAACTACACTGGTTCTACCACCTTGAGTTCTACCCCTGTCTGTCACCAGGCTATATCTCGTGGTAGCTAAATAGTTAAAATACTAAAAACAGAATGAAATTAATATTTCAAGGGCCCTGATGCAAGAAACGTGATTTTATGGCATTTTTTGTAGGGAATACGGAACCTTTCGCGAGTCGCGAGTGCGCAAGTCTGAATTTCACTTAGCCGGTTGTTTAGCTCATTTAGTAAAGTTGCAAACGAGCATGCGGTCCCCCTTATGATTACTTGATTAGTGATCACTGCCATGAATGTTATAGATGACCAACTTTACACAGAACTTAAGTTCTATATGAAGTAAATCACATATGCGATGATACTCCGGAGACTCATATGGTCGAGTCATATGAAAATAAGCCGATATTCTGAGTGAGACTTCTACAGGTTGTTTTTTATTATGACACGATAAATCTGCCCTGTGCCTCACCAGCTTAGCTATCCCAACAGCGGCGGCGGCACAACACAAACGGCGCAGGAACCAGCTCAGAATGACCGGCTCGTTATGAGCTTTTTGGGTAGATCAAGAAGCATGCTGGGAACAATGCGGAGCACCGGCGTGTTCTCCCATATTTCGGCCCGTTTAACGGGTCGGTATATAGAGGTTTATAGACCGTATATAGGTGGTAGAACCAGTGTAAATCGCCCGGAGAAGTACCACCGCCACACCTATTTTAGCGTGAAGCAGTTCTTGCGTTTTGATGGAAGCGTATGGTTGCCGGCACACTTTTATATGAGGCGACCATCTTAGTCCTCGAGAGTAGCGACGCATCTGTGATTGACTTCAGATAGAACCCGTGTTCTTTATGAAGTTGCTTACAGGTGTTTATGGACGGCAGAGACTACTTATCATTAGGTGGACTGCATGCTCGTTTGCTACTTTAATCACATAAAAAAACGTTCATTTGCTACTTTAATTCACAACAAGAAACGTGAATAAATTAAAAATAATTGATAACCTTTAAATTCAGTTAATATTATTAAAGCAGTCGGGTTCTTAGTTTCATAACAATTTGCTACCTAAATTCGTAAACGCAGTTCTGAAGTTTAAGTTATGACCAAGGATTTAACATTCATGTAGATGGAGCGTCTGGAATGAGGCTCATGTGGCGTTCCATCTCAGTTCCCCAAGCGGTTTGCAATATGGCGCATCTCCGTCGCAAACTTATGAATTATTGGCGTATTCTGAGGACGGCATCAACCGGAACATTTCCGGAACCGATCTGGTCGGAATAAGGTTACATATTCTGTGTCACGGTGGGAGAATTGAATTTAGTGATGTTAGAATGCTTGCTAAGCCCGGAGATGCTTCCTTGTGGCTCTGATATTAATATATTGGTTACTAAGGATATTCCTTATTCCTTCTTTCATATTAAAATATTCTTGTAAGCAAAGATAGATAGATAGATAGATAGATAGATAGATAATCATTTATTCGTTCTGTTTACACACACAATTATCTATTACACACTATTACAATATTATCAAAGATAACAGAAAGTGCAAAACAAAACGAATGGACACTGCTCAGCATTATGTTGGCATCCGAGAACAACCAACGCTGATCTTCCGCAGCATCCAACAACATACATACAAAGGCAACATACTGTAAAGATTTTGAGAAATCCATCAAAAACTTTTCGAGTTTTGTACGAAAACTGTAGTTTAGTACAAAAACAATGAATATAAAAACTTTTACGTAAATAACAGCTTAATAAAGACTTGATAATTATCCAATATTAAAACTCGTAATAAGCTTACATCATATCGTTTACGCTATACAACATTTTAAACATTTTTTTATACAAAGATTTGTGCAAGCTAATTTTGGTAATTACTCAACTGATTTAGGCAAATAATTACTTCTTGTAATAATAAAATAATATCAAAAATATTATTTTTATCGGAAACAAATACGTAAAATATAGAAACTTTTTAACATTTTAGAATACTTTAGGCTACCTTCAGCTGCGGGGTGAAGTTAGTATCTCTTTTAAATATTTAAATATACCAGCAGGATAAAATCAATAATCAATATTCATTATATTTCCGGGTAGATTAAAAGCTTAAAAGCTCTCCGAAAATGGAAACAATAATGGAAGTTCGCTGATGCTTCAATGCAAACACAAGCTTTTGCTCTAAAGCTTTACAAACCCCCCTAGGATATTTAAGGCCGCAGTTTAAATCTTACCCCATCGAATGTTGCGTATTTAAGTCGTAACGGTCGAAATTCGACCATAATTTAAATTAAATACTAAACTTTATATTGTCCAAAGTTGCACCAATATTTCTCTAATTCAAATAAGTTGTAATATTTTTCAAGTTATTTTGAACGCACCCGTTAAAGGTAAAAAAAGGTTTAATTAGCTAAGCTGCATTTAAAAGCGTTTTGTGTTTTCGTAGTAAGATATTGAATATTCTATTTCGTTTATGTATATGTGTTTGTGACAAAAGCACGATAGTATGTGTCATGTCTTTTTAATTGATTTTATGTATGTATTATTTTTGATTTTATGTATGTTATACTCATTACTTGGGAAAAATATTAACATTCCGTACTCCTTTTCTACGTCAACTATAACCGTGCAAAATTTCATACGCCTCTGTCCGCGGCAAGTATGTTAAAAACGTACCCCAAATTTTTGCTTTACGTACTAATATATAGATCAATGAGATAATTCTCTTCGTTATATTGAAGTAGCAAACGACCACGCGATTAGCTTGATGATTATTGGCCACCCATGGACGTAAATGACTTCAAATAAAACCGGGATTTTGTCTGAAGTCAATCGCAAATGCACTGCTTCTCGTGGACACTGGAGACGACCCGCGTGGCGGAGCGGTTACCATACCGGTCTAACGCGCAATGGGTCCCGGGTTCGATTCCCGGCCAGACAGATATCTAAATGATGAGTTTAAATTCATGTTCTGAGTCTGGTTGTTTGCGTATCGTCTTTTGTGTGTCCATGGCGTCCACGACTCAAGAGAAAATCCTACAGTGGGACTATGAGTGTCAAAAGCATTTCTCCTGGAGACTAAGACGGACCCCTCATATGAAAATGAGCCGACACCTTACCGGTTCAATCATATTCGTAGATTGTAAGACGTTAAAGGCTTGAGTGAAATCTTAATTGATTTTTAGAAAATTGTTACTTTTGTACAGTCGGATAGTATTGTTGAAAACACAATCTTTCTCATATTCCCTCAACTCGTATTCATATTTTTTTACCTATTATTATTCATAATTTAAGTAGTTGAATCCCACAGCTTCGCCCGTTCGCTTGTCTCGTGGGAATAAGATATTTTCTCACAGTAAAAAGTACCCTATATGTTAATCTAGAGTGTCAGCTAACTCCCTACCAAATTTTATGAAAATCGCTCCAGCCGTTTAAACGTGACGAAGTAACAAACAAAAAATATATATTAATAAAATATGATAGTATGTGTACCTTTATTATATTCAAAGCGTTGGCAATACCAGCATTTATGAATAAGCAGGCAGTAAATAAACTAGCAACAGATACAAAAAATAAACAAATAACACAGCACTCTTTTCGCTCGTTTTTCCAGTTTCAAATTATTCTTGAGTGCGCAAAATAACTCCTGAAAAGTTGAAACGCTACGCTATAAAACCTTGTTTCGTAACTTGAAATAGCTAAAAAGCCTCAGTATTATTTCAACTGAGCAGGCTATCTGGGCAGGCTTCGCTTCCGGTACTAAATAGCTGTGAAAACATTGCTCGGTTGAAGAGGTAAAGTTGTGAAACTTCGAATGGCTAGGTCTAGCCCGGTGTTGGTTAAACGCAGTGTTCTTCAGGAATTAAATATTTAGTATTGCAACATACACGTTCGCCATATTTTTGTACAGTTAAAAAATATTTACTTACTTGTTTAGCATTGAATAGCGATAAAGAAAACTCAGTATTTTAAATGTTGTAAAAAGACACCTTTGTAATATTATTTTAGTTTTAAAATTTGCACCTGAATCGTATATGCTCTTTCTGAGTCGCACGAGTTATTTAAATCGAAACACTTTTTATTTTACTACATATTTTTAAAATGTACCCTCGAATTTTTGGCAAAACACATTCCCAGTAAACGTGTCAACGACTTCTTTAGAATATCTTAAGTATTTTTGAAAAATGACAGAGTTTAAAAATAAAATAAAATAAATTATTTCTAATTCTTTAGTCTTATAAGAAAAAAATATGGTAAAGTTTCATACTCTTATCAACCCATTATTGGCCCACTGCTGGGCACGGGACTTCTCTCAGAATGCGAGAGTTTAGGCCGTAGTCCACCACGCAGGCCAAATGCGAAATGGTGGTTTCATACTTAAAGACACTTAAAAGACTAATCAAATCGTGAGTGAGTGAGTTTTTTTAATGGGGCCTAAACAACTTGACTGTCTTGGGACACTAGCACGCAGCAAATCTGACTTTAAACCCAGTATTTCTAAATGTCTTTCCACTTCCTACGAAGGGTCTGTTGAACTGTTGGAATAACGCACCAAATTCAACCACCTTTCAATCATATCTGAGCTTTATTCCCGTAGCTTTACATTGGTAAAGTGCGTATCCTTCTAATATATCTTCTTTACAATCTGACCGGTATTTTTTGTATAAAAAACAACAACATACGCATGTACACCCTCAGAAATATTCGCATTTATAATATTAATAGGATAACCAAAGTCACAGATATTTCCGCAGTCGAACGTTAAATCTACCCAAAGTTTGTTTAGTTAAGATGAAATTTCAACAAAACCTTCACATATGTAGCAGTTGGTGTGCCATCATATTTGCATACCCCCACATCGTTTGCTCGTCGGACAACATTCGCACAATTGCCTGCCCGGTAAAGCCTGCTCTGAATTCTGATGTTTGGCGTAAAATTGAAATAGTGGTTAAAATTGCAGTATCTATATCAAATACCGGATAAAAGAACGATCTGTTTAACTGTGATAAAATTTTCGTACGTTGTCATGGTTTGTGATTTTTTTATTAATACTAAATATTTATATCACATTTTAAGTATATTTTTTCATCACCTACATAGTTTACACCAATTATAATATTAAAAAGAACAATACCTAGTCTACACTAAGGAAAAGCTAAGAGGAGCATTATGACCGAGATTTGAATCAGAATATTTGTCTTATAAGATATTAAACCGGGATGCTCTGGGCAATTTAAATGAGTTAGCAAAATTAAGCTGTGACAGAAGTTCCGGGGCGTCAAGCAGTTCATTTGCAAGCTTATAAAGAAATAATATGTCTAGCACTCGTCTTCGATTCAGTAAGGAAGTCATTTAGAAATATTTTAACCGATCATTATAATTCTGCATAATTGCGGCCCAGAAACGTTTTTGGACAGATTCAAGTCTATTAATATAGAAAGAAAGAAAAAAAGAAAAATATTTATTTCGGTCCATCGACACAAAGACAGAATAAGCACATACATTTAAATTAGAAATTATTATGGTTAAAAGTAACAATATTCGAGAAAAAAAAATAAAAACAAAAATCCTCTAAACCTAAAACAATGAAAAACAAATAAAATATAACGTTAAAAGACTTACAAATAAATAAAATAAAAACAAAATAACATTAATATTATCGATGGGGACCGAAAAAGAGGTTGCACTCAGCCTATGGCGTGGAACCCACGACTGTTGATTTTCAGGAAACCCCTACCTTTTTTTCCCGTTATAAAATGGGTTCCACGCTATAAGTATAAGTATACATATATATACATATGTACACTTATATAAGTGTACACACAGATATACAATTAAGTACTTACATATTATGATGCTATGAAAACACATAATGGCAAAAATGACACATGCCTTTGTCATACACTTCATTACTTTTAAATGCAGCTAAGTCAACTAAACCCTTATGGCTTTTAGTAGGTGTTTTTAATACAACTCGAAAATTGAAACACAGTCGAATAATATATTTAAAAAAACCCTTTAGTACGTAAAACTGTATTCAAAGTATAAATAACTTGAATTTGACTATTCATGCTACTTTGGACAATATCAAGTTTAGTTTTTGTATTGAATTACGCTCGAATTTCTACCATGTCGATAGGAGAATAGTAAACATTAAAACCGTATCTTTAACTTAAAATTGAATTTTGAATATAAACTGAACATACGTACTGATCACATCTCATTAAATATGTTATGTTTATGAGCTTATTAAAAAAACATTTTAAAGTTATTGCACAATATTTTTCACGGGCTATGAGCGCGGCGACCGAATCAAGAAATTCCGTAACGAGAAAACCTAACAAGGGGGTGTTAGGTTTTTTTCGTTACGAACGTTACTAAGCCTACCATGTAATGAGTATGGTACGACAGTACGAAGCTCGCACAGATCAAGACGAACTGCTCGGAAGTCTGACGAATATTTAAGCAGCTGTTTCTGAGAAAGCATATGATATCAAAGAAAAAACTTGAATTAATATCAAAGAAAAAAACATCTGCATAAATAAATAACTATCATTACATAAGTTGATAAAAAATGCTATGCAATAGCTTTACCGCGGCAGTCCCCGATTGCCGCACGTTCTTTTTTACTACATATAATAGTTTTTAAAAAACATTCAAATAAATGTCAAACATAAACACATAAATACGCTCAAAAAACATGACACTCCTTCTGACGCAGTCGAGTAATTAAGCGATGCTTTTTGTTTTTATCTTTTCAATAAACGACTTAAAAAAATAAAAATAAAGTTATTAAAAAGCTACAGTATTATTAGAACAACACGTTATCATAAAATTGACACTTTGAATGGCGTGTTTACTCATTCCAAGCAGCGATATGTAAGGATAAAATGAACATACGTAGATATTGGAGAATGATTTGCATAGCCAACATCGGCCGGCAGCAGACACCGTTATACAATTGTCCGCTCGATAGTGCCTGCACTGAATTGAGATTGCCGGAAATTATCATCGATCAGTGCCTGCCCCACTGATGGACATGAGTTACCTTTTCTTTTTTCAAATGAAAGTAGCCACAATCGACCAGGATTAAAAATGTAAAAGCAGGTAAATGTCACACATAACTAAAGTATTTTCACAAATTTGTGATTAAATATTGTACTATTTATGAGCTACATAAAAAGAAGTATAAATAATGATTATTAAATTAAGTTTATCATTTAAAAACTTCATATATATTTTCAAGGTGGTAGAACCAGTGTAGTTTGACCGGGGAGGTACCACCGCCACACCTATTTAAATCATGCAAAGGAAAAAATAAATGCGCTGTAAATCATGCAAAGGAGCAATATGTAAGGATAAACTGAACATGTGTAGATATTGGAGAATGATTCGCATAGCCAACATCGGCCGGCAGCAGACACCGTTATACAATTGTCCGCTCGATAGTGCCTGCACTGAATTCAGATTGCCGGAAATTATCATCGATCAGTGCCTGCCCCACTGATGGACATGAGTTACCTTTTCCAATGAGAGTAGCTATAATTCGACACAATTGAAAAGTAATTGGAGACAAACTGCACACAAAACAACATTATTTAAACGCATTGGATTAAAATGTATGTTTATGAGGTTAATAAATCAACAAATATAATGATATAAAAATGAATACCGAATCAAGTTTATTTTATGAATACTTCACATTACTTTTACTGTTAAATATTTTTAAATGTTAACTACCTAATTATTATTACAGTGTCCAGTTTAATGTCAGAATGAATATCTCGTAAAAACTTATTTTTGTTACTATAGCATGCTGTTGTGGCTACCGAGATACTGTTGTGCATCAGGGATGTTTGCAGAAGCACGGGTCAATTGTTTTTATGCTATAATTCGCAAAAAATGCAGCTCTCTGATGCATCTTGTTCGGGAAAGCTCCAACAGTATCCTGAAAATGATTAGTACTCGATTTGATTGTCTTTCATTAATTACTGCATAAGTATACATATGACAAAATGTTGTAAATGATGTAAATATATTTTTTAAGTCCAGTTACTTACATAAATAAATAAATAATTATTATAGATTTTTTGTACTAAAAGAGCTATTTAACATTTCCGCTCCCTACTTAACTGAAAAGTATAACTGTATAAGATCACAATGAGAGATGATTCAAAATACTTCATTAAAAGTATAGAAAGCCATTATAAAATTGGCGCGGACGTAATTTGAGCAGGATCGTGTGCCCATCGTCCCGAGGGATCGATAAGCCCCCTCTTCAATTCCCCGCCGTCACCTGTCAGATGGCTAATATCTCCGCACCTGCCTACGTCTCTCAGCGGTCGGTAAGGCTTCCGTTTCAGCGGGAGCGAGGGAAGATTTGCTAATATATTATTGCTAGATTCATACCGACGCAAACAAACAACATTACTAAATAAAACAAAAAACCCAATTGCTTTAAAACAATTCTTTGCCCGAAATTTTAGTTAATTGTTTTTAAGCAGTTTGTTTTTTATTTTTTAATATTATATTTAGTGTGTTTTATTAATTATGCATCGAAATAGACAAATATATTTTGTAGTGGTCTATTTTCTAAAATTTTCATTCCATGCCCATATTGGTACGATATTTAAAAAAATTCACAAGGACATGTCACTCTGACAAATAAGTCATCTTGCCACTGTCGCTACCGGCAGGAGAACAACTTGAATAAAATATGTACCTACCTATTTAATCAATTCTGTATGTTTAATATTTTTTATAAGATTAAATTAGCAATCAAGCATGTTTTACACCTGATGGTAAGTAGTCATTGCCGCTCTAAGACATCAGTAAGCAACTTTACATAGAATATACCTAGGTTCTATCTGAAGGCAATCGGTCCTCGGGTGAGCAACAGATGCGTTGCTCACCCGAGGACTAGAATGATCGCCTCATATAAAAGTGTGCCTGGTGAATGGTTTCATAATGTTATATAATAAAATTAGGTAATAATTTAACTATGTATAATAAGTTACAGTAAGTTGTAATAAGTTGGAGTTACAGTAAGATTATTTTAATATGCAAATCGAATATTTGCATATTAAAATAATCTTACTGTAACTTCAGTGCTGTGTATATATATCTTTTATGTGTTGTTTTATACATAAGTAATATTTTCATGGATCCTCTTTATCGCTATTCGCTATCTCTCACGGGATGATAAGTGATAAGTCGGGCGATAAGTTATGCAGTATTAAAAGTAGCCTTCACAGTTCCCGTGACATATTTTTGCTGTAGGTATTGGTGGGAACTTTGACCCATCTGTAGGTCACTAGGGGAGATTATAAAGGTGTACACGTGTATACATATATATCCAGTACAGGAATATTATTTTCAATCAATATTGGATGCGCTGTTGTTGGAATTAATAATATCATAATTAATAGTATTTGACGGCTTCGGTGGATAGGGTTGGAACCCCAGACCACTTTGGACTTTTCGGAGTGACGAGCATTTTATAAATTGATTTTATTATCTCTTGTCTTGAAAGATACATACTTTTTGATAAAACTTTTTCCAGTTCATTGATTTTCATACTTGAAATCCATGAACGATTCGAATTATGCGTCGATCTGCAACGCAAGCATTCGTGTTAAGCGTCAAAGAACTCTGGAACAATAACCACAGAATTTTAAATTCATCAGTTTAAAGTTAGTAATACAGTTTTCCAAAACAAGGCCTGTAACGTAAAATTTCATGCTCTAAAATACGTTGATATAATGTTTAAATTGTTATTATTTCGACTACATTAATTAAAATGATAGAAACAAGAAGTATTGTTTAATTTTTCACTGGCTTTTCTAAAAAACCTACGTTTAAGAGTTCTGTATTTTTTATTTACTCATACGTGTCAGATACTATAAGGCCACGAAATTTCGCTGCAAATTGTATCGAAATCAAAAATGAAATGACTCAACGCTTAACAACAAATCTACAGGTGGTAGAACCACTGTAGTTCGACCGAGGAGGTACCACCTCCACACCTATTTCTAGCGAGAAGGATTTTTTGTGTTTCGATGGCAGGATGTGGTTGGCGGTACACTTTTTTATGAGGCGACCATCATAATAGTCCTCGAGAGTAGCAATGCATCTGTAATTGAATTCAGATAGTATTCATTTTCTATTTGAAGTTGCTTACAGATGTTCATGAGAGGCAGCGACCACTTACAATCAGGTGGACTGCATCGTTTCCTATTTCAATTAGATAAAAAAAAACGTTTAAGATTCTTTGGACGTGTTCTGCGCCTAACAATTTCGTGGCTAAGGTAACGTAAAATTCATCTTATTTTCGGTCTTAGTTTAAAGCAATTCATTATTTAACGCCCTCATAAGCCTAAGCGATGACCTTAAGCTTTAATGTGTTTAATTATCGTGATTTATTCTCAGTTTATGGCTTTGCCACGGGCAAAGGCTTGCCACCATAAATTTTAGGCATTGTCATTATTAAGGTTTAACATGTGTAGTTTATTGCAATAATGGGATGACCGTAATATGCATATTAATATGATTAAGTGGTCATTATTCTCTCAGTGTTTCATTTTCTCGTATTTTATGTTGCTTTAGCGTTTAAGTTTTTAATATAACACTTAAGCAATGTATCGACTGAAGTGCACATAGGCCCACTTTTATTATGTGTAGTGATTGTTCTACAAAATTAAGCTAAATGAGGCGCGGTCGAGAGGTGGATGGGTGACCACTAGCAGTTAAGTTCATGCATCCTTTCTTCTTTGTTTCTTTGTCGGTACCCTCAGTACGAGTTTACAACGTTTCCTCAATATTATCATTGTTTACATTTTAGCCCATACATTGCTATTTACATTGCACATTTGCGTTTTTCCTCTTTTTTAATGCAGAATTTTGATCTAAAGGAAATAAATTGTGTTAGTACTGTAACGTCTGTGTAAATTAAACTACAATTGAGTCTATTATTGTTTATTAAACTGATTTTCTCCAAATTATTTTCTTAAAATCAAATGTTCTGACTTCTTCTACATTAAAATTAAATGCCTATTCATTTATGGAAAACAAGAATCTTATAAAGTTCTGCTTGAGACTTACTGACGCTTAGATACATAATCACTACATAGTATAAAACAAACTCGCTTCTCGCTGTCTGTCCCTATGTATGCTTAGATATTTAAAACTACGTTACAGATTTTCATGCAGTTATTTTGATAGACGAAGTGATTCGCGAGGAAGGTTTTTATGTATAATACATGTATAATATAGTGGAGAAACACTGATAATTTTAGATTTTTTTGACTTTTAGGCAGAACAGGGTTCGCCGGGTAAACTAGTAAGTAATAATTGTAACTTCATACAAGTGATAACTGTGTACATTAGGGGTATGTGTGTAATAAATAAAACTCCAAAATTAGTATAAATCAGATTGCTTTAATTTTAGTTTTATACAAATCGAATTCTACTTACGATAGTCAATTTAACGAATAACCGTATTACCCGTTGAGTTTTATATTTTTACAAATTTACCTTTGCATTTTATATTGACGACTATTATAAAAACCTCCATAGGGGCTTTTTTATAAACTTACATTACATTGGTAGTATTTAAATCTTACCTGCAGTCATATTTTAATTAATTTTAATTAATTATCTCGACTATGGATAAGCCACAGGAACACAATGTGGAGTACGATTAAGTGAAAGCCATACAAAAATAATTATTTCCATGTGAAGAGGTGACAGTAGTTATTCAGTAAAAGTAGACATGTGTGCAATAGAATATTGACAACCGTTTTAAGCTAAGGCTACAAAAAACAAAAAAAAAACACTTCAATATATTAGTAAAAATTCTGAAAGAAAAAACAGATGAAACGGAAACTAAAATCTCAGAAGGATTATCAATCTTATTAGTATACCCTTAAAGAATATTTTACAAAGAATATTTAAGAAGTATAACTGTAAAGCGTAGTCTTACTAACAAAGTATAAAGACACTGGAAACAAGAACTTTTCTGGAAGTGACAGAAAGATGAGTTATTAAAGGTATAAATTTTGCTTTACCAATCCTTTTTAATCGAAACAATATGAAATGGAACATCTGTAATTAGCTCTCGTACTGCAGATAACAGAAGCAAATTAAGTATCGTCGACAAAGAGTCCTTTAGTTTCGAAGTAATTACAACTATTAACCGATATGTACCCGATAAAATCGTTTTAGGTCTGTAGATATTCTCTCTAGTTTCGGAATTTCGTAAAGTACTCCCAAATCCAGTACAATGTCGATCCGGAGCCTTATCTGTTGGTCCAATCGTAATTGCTATTGTTATTTTTCCCATTCCAATTTCTATACGAGCCTCCTTTTGAGGTTATTTGTTTGGTGTTTTTTTTTCGCTTTCTGCTGTTTCGTTTACAGTTATTTTTAAAAGCCTATTCAAGTGTCTTAATAGAAACTTCTTAATTCTCAAGAAAGTTACTCGTATTTATGTATGGATAAGTAGCTAAGGCGTTGTTTCCAGTGTCTAATTATTTTATTTTTGTTAAAAAAAACTTGTGTCTAGTATATCTATCGATAGCAGCATTGTCTGAACTAAAAATATTGTATAAATAATACTTCTTATCACACCTAATTAAACCAAAATGGCAGTATTGGATCAAATGCAGTAATAAATATATAAATATCATACAATTATACAAGCGAAACGTCTTTGTTTATTTCTTATGAAATACTATCTATAGCTTACATGTTTAAACAAAAAATACAGATACTGAATAATATTTTGGCAGTACGGTAGCATCTAAAAAAAACAGATAATTGGTTAGTTCCATTTTAAGGTTATTTTGTGTGACTTTTACTAACGTTGGTGACAATGATATTAAGCGACGGAAATATGTATTAGAATGAAATATGTAATTACTTTATATTTTACTCATTGTTAAAAAGTCAAAATTGAGATCAAAATTTTAAAAAGGTCAATTCATAGTGAAAGAGTTAAACAAAAAGAACGAGCAACGATTCAAATATTTTGTTTAAATGTATATAAAGAAATCTTACAAATATGTAGTTAGTAACGAATCAAAGTAGTTAAAATCTTAGACTACAGGATTCAGAAGTACAGAAATAGAGATAAGAATGTACATGGGTGTCCAAAATACCTGTTTCACGATTAAAGCATTCAGTTTCTGTTGTGCAACATGACGATTTATTATATTTGTGTGGCATTTAAGTGTGGGTAACTGGTAATAGAGCAGTGATAGCCTAATGGTTGAATCTTATCCTCTCGATCGGGAGGTCCGAGGTTCAAACCCAGGCACGCACCACTGATTTATGTGCGTATTAGAGATTAATTATCACTGCTTTTCGGTGAAGGAAAACATCGTGAGGAAACCTACACGCCCGAGAGTTCGTAAAAAAAAAAAAAGTTCTCGGAGGTGTGTGAAGTCCACCAATTCGCTCTTGGCCAGCGCGGTGGACTATGGCCTAAAACTCTCTCATTCACAGAGAAGACCTGTGCCCAGCAGTGGGACAATAATGGGTTGACGACGACGACTGGTATCAGCAAAATTAATGAACGCAACCAAATTGATATAACGATACATTAACTTTTCGAATCATTTAAATATTTCTACGTTATCGTTGTTATAATTTGACATATTTATATTAATTTTGAGCCTTATTCTACACTTTCCTAAATTTTAGATTCTCTCGATACTTGAATTCTTTAGGATTTGAAACACTTATAATTAATTTTCATTTTAAATATAAACATGCATTAAGATTTGATAAGTAGTTAGTAATAATTAGGTAAGGTGGAACAATGTATGCCACACAAACAATGTAAAATCGTTCATTTTATTAAAAGACATATTCAAATAATGTGTAAAGTGGTTCCACAATGATAGTGAAATTCGGGAAGAGATTAAAAGTCAGTTAAAAGTTATAGAAAATGAGCTAATTACACATTTTATTGATGAGCAATCAGAAAACAGACACGAAACGCGCTATAACGTACAAAATATTGTACAGTTACATTCACATACAATTTTAATAAGAGTTTTAAAAATATATTTTGCAATTCGAATATTGAAGAATACAAAAATAGCCAAAATATGATAATAGCGAAGAATTTTCTCATACAATGGGCGGTAGACATTATTTAACAGTAGGTACATAATATGAAGGTGTAATTATTATAAAAGCTATGGGATTTACGCGAGCTTTCAAATAATAATTTACTTACGTAAGACAAGATGAGTTTGTGACACGTGAAGCGAGTTTCGTGCAAGTTTCGCTGTAACTCCACATTACTTTATTATTAATGCCTGACACGTTTGTTACTTGTCTCTCCAAAATGTCGCCTAATGTTTTAGTAAAAAAGAGATTTTCATGAGAAAGGAGAAGGTTGTATGCGGAAGCAGCTATTTTGACATGAAATATAATTGCACTGCAGATGAAGAAGTGTATAATGTGTCAGTTCATTTTGTACGTTAACCTCTAACCCGGTCCCAGGCAGGCGTTTTATATTATCTTTATTTAAACGTAGATCGTCTCTACACGTTTTTTAAATGTATATTTTTATAAAACATTGGGTCGCGGTCCACGAATATCTTAATTGTTTCACAACCTCTCATTTATTTTTAATCAAACTAAGCTTTTATTATTGGCTGAATAACCCGCGGACACGACCCAATGCTACCTTCAACATTAACGTTAAATTACTTGTTAACAATGATCCTAGTTCGTTTTTATTTAATTTTTACAATAATATTCGCAACTTTATCCTTTATTTATACCCCTATAATCCAACTAAATTCAATATTTATAAATCCTACAATTTTTGGCACTAACAAATCTAATTTAAACGTACCAATAAAATTTATATTATTTTTTTATCAATCTCGAATATAAATAATGAAAAATATTGATTAAATTCCAAGACCAAGACCAATAAAACTGCCAATACAACAAAATGATTTCAAAGATAAAAAGAAACATACATTATACCATAACTGAACAATGAAAGTTAAAACTATAATCATGACACTATTTGAGCACCACTTTGCGTAAAATAACAAAATCAATAATATGGAACACTCTCATATATAAAATTGAAATATACAACAATGTACAATATATCAAGAGCAACAACTTGAAACAACCGGTAAATGCAGTTCCTCCAATACAAATCCTACTAACAAATTATAAATTACAATCAAATCCGAAAGGAAGCAACGTTTAAAAGCTACAATATACACAATAGTAATTCACAATCCCACCCGCGATTCGATGATAAACTAAATCTTATACATACAAAAGTTTAGAAAGAACACACCGAGACTCATTTTATATTAACCTATTTATCCACTATTATTAGTGAGCTTTCTTATAATTTATATTATATCCTAATTAAATTAGGGACACGACATTCACTAGTCTATCACGACACCTATAAGAGAGAAATTGAGGAACGGACATAGATAAAGACGTGAATAAATGCTTTCTCATTAAACGATTTACCTATTTTACGATATAGTTGCTAATCCTACATACATAACCTAAGGGTTGCCCTACTCGAGATCTAACGGGACTAGAATTGTCACCTTTTTGAAAGAAGCCAGGCATAAATGTTCATTTTCCGTGTTTGATACACTCAACAATTTCGTATATTTCGAATAGAATGACAGTAAGCATTCAATTTTTCAATACGAAATATAGCTGTCAGAATTATCCGCGATAGCCGATGCAAAGAACATAAAACTGAAATTACGCTTCCAGATACGTTCGTATTTAGTACGGTCCCGGGTATCTGAAATGGCTAAAACGATTTTGGTGAATTGAAATTTAAAATGCACGCTAAAACAGCATAGCAAAGAATGGGGTACTTATATTTTCGAGGCTTGAAATGTTTGAGTATAAATTGTTTCACCGTGAATGATTCAGTTAAAAAAACATATGCATGTATCTAACATGAAAAAGTACATAAGCCATCGGCATCATAATTGTTGCCAAGACGCTCGCATTTGATATAGTAGATTAATAAAAATATTACGAGATATAAAATTTCATTCTGCTACCGCATATTTATACGCCTTAGATATAGAAAGTAAGACACTCGCACTTTTAATAGATCGCACATGACAAGATTCAATCATTTCACTTTCTTGTCAAATGTCATAGAAACATTTATGCGAACCGACCCACTAATTATCCCATTCATTAATTCATTCACTTTCTCAACTTAAACATGCCTAACTTTATTCCTCGTATTATCTTTATTTTCTCTATATTTCATTTTTACTTTACCTAAAACGTTAAATACGTTACTAATGATGACAATGCTGCAAAGCTTAAAAATTTCCATCGTTTCAAGTGGCCGTTTACCTAAATTGAAAATTTAACTGTAGTCTTTTTCACATTTCCTTATTTTATATACAAATACAACATATATTATATCGATATTATTTTCAATTAAAATTAATTTACGTGTTACTTAATAATGCCGTCCAGAAGAAACTTACATTCCAATATTTTGATTACATATGAAAATGATGTGCTTTAACATAACATGGTAAATGAAGATAGCTTATTTCTAAAAGGATTGACTATTTTTACAATGTCAGTTACTGTATTAATAACCATACTCTTACAAACTGATTTTTTTAAATATACAATAACAATAAACGCAGGATTCATCGCTACCACTCACTTTACTTCATTTAGTTTATTTAGTTCAACTTTATCTGCTCTAATGTTTACAACTACCTTTACTTTGGTTCCATCGATTTTGATTCTATATCAATTCCACGAATGCAAACAATTCCTGACTTTAGATGTGAATCGCGAACTAATACTAAATTCAAATGAGAATCGGCCGCCGCCAACAACAAATTTCCAATAATGAAATCAAAATTATTCTGTCCGAATGAAATTTACCTAAACGTGATCTAAGTCGTAAGCTACGTTCACTTACAGTATTTGATCCTTTACTTTATGTACATTACTTAATGACCTAAGGTAATGTCATTGTCAGTGATCCCTCATTTGCTTTTGTAAGATGGCTCAAACAACAAAGGCAATTAGCATAGCATTAACAAGTTCTTACTTTAATATTTATAGATTAATTGCACTCAATATATAATTGTATGACAGTCCTAGTTGTAACAACACGATTCTACATGACAATATTGTTGGCATCACTCTGACACACCACACCTAAAGTTTTAATAAAAGGTGTTTTTATGTTACAGAAAATCTATCTAACAAAAGCTAGGCAGCCACTGGTCCAATATGAATTGTTAGAATAAGATACGCTAGATTGGTCAATATTTGTCTGATTATTATTATTGACTGGTACCTAAAAAGCCGGTAGCGGTAACCCATCTAACTTTCAGCAACATATTTTAACTTTGTAGATCTGTAGCGATGTATTCAAACTGTTTGTGTTTTCTACTTGAACATCTATTACAAAATGAAAATCAGTTAGGGTTTCTACTTAAGTTATAATTCAAAAATATGTTGCTACCTTTTATACCACTCATTCGGAATATTTTAGCGGAATAATTTACAACCCAGTTTGACTTATATTTTATTTATTGTTTTTTTGGAAATCGTCTTTCCTACTAACACTTATTACTTCATTTTAAGTGTCAAATCCATCATAATTAGATACGCAAGCCTCTTCTACTTTGATTTTAACTATTGTTATATTTTGTAAGTTATCCTCGTTGTCAATACTTGCTTATTACTTTGTTGTAAACGTAAGATCCATTAATATTAAATCCGCTACATATGTAAAGCGACTTACATTTTAATTATTGTAAGGATTTGTAAGTTGTCGTCGCCATCTATACTTGCTTATTGTCTTTAGTGTGGGAGCCGTCTAAGAATTCCATCTCATACCTGATCTCTCTCGTCTTGTCTTGTAAAAGGATTCTATTTAATTTGCTTACAAATCTCTATTTCGAAAATTATGAAGTTATAAATTTACATGTGTCGTATAGTAGTATAAATGAAAAAGTATTCGGATAACGAAGTTCAAAAGTAAAATGAAGATAGGCATTGTATTTACTATGAACCAAAACTCTATTCTTCCGTCATTTATTTCATTCCTGTTCAGGTAACGTTAACTAAATCTCTTTTAATTATATATTTAACCATATTAATTAGAAATATAATTATATCATTTAACAAATTATACTCGTCAACATTTATCCGTATAACTTCCTAATTAATCAACATCACAATCGTTTTATATTAATTATATGTTGGACTTAACTACGCTAAGTAACGTATTAGTTAGTCATTATATTTACCGTCTTTCGACTTTTAGTGGAGCCGTGTGCGTTTGAACCACGTATTTTATAATAGTTTTATACAGAATTATTATTATAATTACAATTAGGACTAAAATTAGTTCTCTCTCAGAGTTTGGAATCGAACCCGGGACCGGTTGAGTTCATTTCACGATGATATGCGGTGCTGATAGGAGAACAGCTACCGTCGCGACGATCGTGAAGAAGGTGAAGACGAACAAACAGAATCTGTGAACAATATGAATTCGTTACAAAAGACCACAGATCAAGAAAGATAACACGTGAATTAAACAAATATTTGAAAATTAAAATTTGTTGCTAAGCACTTGGATCCAGTCAAACCCATAAAAAAATTCCCAGTCCATGTCCAAAGCAATAAATAGTCCTACGCATTAAACTATATTACAATTATACTAATTTTGTACGCATTGGATAGTAAAAGTTGTCGAAGGTTGCTTGGTAAATCGGACACGGGTTTACCCGTTTCTAACCGCCACGAACATAAGTCATATTTATAAGCTAGGGTTTGTTATAGATATCGTCCAGTTAAAGAAAATGACACATGACCAGATAAAAGGAGTTATAAATAATAAAAAGTTTAAACATACCTATCCACAACCATCGCGGCAAACTTCCAATCGCTAATGAGTTCAGCCTCCTCGTCTGCTTTCTTCATCCTCGTCGTGATGAATTGCAGCTCCCTCAGTATCAGGTGGAGGTCCCGGTGATGGGACCCCAGGCCTCCCCCCACATCCTCCATCGTGGAAGGTCGGACGAAAGAGCGGCGGAAATCCGTGCGGAATATTGAGCACCTGCTTGCGAATATATAAAATTTCATATATACTCATATATTACAAATGGCCATTTATTCAAAGATTTATCCCATTCATAAAAATTAGATCGGTTTTGCCAAATAGATTACATTCATAAGGCTGTAAAGTATTTTTTTGGATTATGTTCGAATTAAATCCTAGATTTATAATTTTTCGGCACATTTGCCCAATACAGTTATTCTTGTGGTACATTAAGTAGTTTAGCGAATTCCTCGCCTACATTGCTTTACTTGGATGCACTAACTGAATGCGTTTGCTTAAATATTAGGTCAATCACAATGTATCGTCCGCATTAAGGCCGTCCCCACTAGCAGCTAGCAGTTAAGATAGAATACGGTCAACCATAACCAGTTAAAAAAATACGTTGGTTACCGCATACCAGCTGAATTCAAATACGACTACCGAAATGCTATTAATAATAATCGAAACCAAAGTTGCCAAAGTTGCACAAACAAATAACACTAATCTCCTAAATAATGCGCTATAATAATGATTACTAACAATAATTATGGCCTAATATTTTTACCTCGTCTTTGCGGAGCGTAAATATGTTTTTTTAAGAACAATCGCTAAGAAGGTAAATTAAAAATTCATCATAAACGTATAAAAATTCTAACCCCGGTCCCAAATTTCCTGTCGATGCAGTGTTATTGGGTGGCGGTGGTACGTGTCTAAAATCATCGTCTATGTCCAAAACGTTGGCCAACAGAGACTTCGAAGAACGTTCCTTCAGTTCCAGTTCTCTCATCCGAGACGTCATCATGATCGTCTTCCTTGTTATCTTCTTTCCTGGTCGGGACATCCTCAGTATCCACGGCAGCCATTGTAGAAACACTGTCTTTATCTGCATTAAAGAAATATGTTAAGACATGTGGAATATATTGTACGTGCCCTGTAACCAATTTAGAAATGAATAATTTCACAAAGGAATTTAGTCCTATACAATATTATACAACTGTAGACAAAGAAGTTAGTATTGTAAAAAAGAGTCTTCCTTGCCACACCTCTCAAATGAAACCACAGCAGCACTACACTACTCTTATAAACTAAAAGTAATGAAAGTTGTACTTTTAAAATAATACGGTCGCTTACCCATTGTGGCATTTCATGGATGTCGGCAGTTCGGTGGTGATAATTGAGCACAACAACAGTTAGCACCACGGACGAGGCCACCATAAACATGATGCAATTGAAGTAAGTTCCTGCCATACAGAATTACATGGTATATGACATGGATAGATTTCAATATATGAATATCGATAGATATTTTATAAGAAAAAAAAATAGTTTTATTATTATATTGGGTTTCATTTGTTAAACTGTAGATAATTTATATGCAAGTACCATTACACAAGGCTTTAATAAGTTTTTTTTAAATAAGCTTTATATATATGTATATACATTAAACCTAATAAGAAATAGCATTAAGAATGTTAATCAAAATATTTTAAGGAGAAAATTAAGTACGATTTGTTTTTACATGGATAGATAAATATATTACAAAATTAACTCATTTTATCCATATCAAATAAACACGTACTGACAAACAACAAAGCATGCATTAGTCAAATACTTACCATGCTTTAAAAACCAATAAAATTCATGTTTTGGTCTATTCATAAAATCTAAAGTAAAAACAAAGTTGAAAATAATATATAAACATCTAATTAAATATTTAAAGAAACTTAAACTTATTCATATAACTTATAATTACTTAATGAAGATAGTTAATTAATCTAAGCATTAGATTCTGGAGAATAAAATATGGCCACAAATATAATTAAGCTAAAGATCTATTTACCAAAACCAAGTTTTAACTATTCAAATAACATTTTCAATATTTAAATATCTAAAAAGTGAAACAAAAATATTTCTTCGGAACAAAAATACTTCAGTAAAAAGCTTTATGTTGTGTTATTAAAAGTACATCCAATATTGACAAAGGAACTATGAGTTTTAATGGAGGAATATTTTTCGTAGAAAAGCTGATATTAAATTCCTTTGACAATATTACGGCATGTTTAATAGTAGATGAATTTAGAGAGACAGACCAAACAAAGTTGCGAGATCCAATGTTCACGAGATACTTGGAGGCTGGACTTCCACTACCCGCATTCACTTTGTTGATATAAATCGCCCTTCAACTTTACAATCTGCTTAGATAACTACAAGCAATGCCAGTCTAATTTATATTATTAATGACGAAGTTTTAATTAGGAGAGTTGTGCATTTAGGTTGTATTTTAGAATTAGCAAAAATAAACATGCTGTTCAAAATCTGATATCAGCAGTCACGAAGTAGACATTTTAATCAGAAGGCCAATAGTGAAAAAGAACAAAACAGAACTCGAACCCAAAAAGGTATAAAATATTCTTATGATTTGACGACGATGGAAAATAAGAATGACGTTGGTTTATTTTAATACATTACAAGAAGATAAAGAAAGTGTCATTTCAAGAAATTTGGAGTTTTAGGATATTACTAATCTTTCATAGCGCGCTTTTAGTGCAATATCTGTTGTGTGTTGACAGAACGGATAACACTACTGTCGAAGCGAAGATTAGTTTCATAGATGTTAGGAATCTAAAATGCAAGTTAGAAGGAGAGATAAAATTAAGGAACTATGTTCTTGTTCAAGTTTAGAATTAATCAAGCAACAGCTGTATTCTATTTAAATCTTTATTAAGTTTGTGTTTCAAGAATGAGCGTAGGAATATTACTAGAGAATTGACTTTAATTTGTATAGAGATTGTTATATTCCTCATGACCCATTCTTTAACTGCCAAAATTTGAAATTATCTATTCATAGCATAAATCTTTTTATTCATTTATATTATTATTTTGTTTAGAAAACTGAAAGCAAACTCGATTTTCTCACCTATCAGGGGAATTGCCTCTGAGGTTTTAGTAATAACGTGACCCACCAATAGAGAGAAAACTGTTTGCGACAGAAGAATTGTAACACCTGGAAAGATTAATAAATACTATGAAAATTTTGTGTCCTATGGAAATAATTGTCTGAAATAACTTCGCTTGTTCCATCCAGATAAACCTTCCTACTGCTCTCATTGTTAGATTTCATTTCCTGTTTGTGTGCTGAGTTGGTAGCTGGGGCTCAAGTAAAATCATAAACAAAACAGAATGAAGTAGTCATGCAGACGCTATTTTAGAGAGGATTATTTAAGAAATGTTTATTTATTTCGATTAATATTTTATTATTGTTATTAAAATCTTAAATATTATACCATACTAATTGTATGATTAACCTCACCACCCTCCAAGTATCCGAGAAACCTCGGCGATTTTTCGCTTCGGTTAGAGTTCGTATATTATGTTACAAAACACCAAACGTACATAAAATAAATAAAACATGGAATCGATTGCGTGAAGTAGTGACTTTACAGAAACAAAAACGTAATTAGTGGTCGTATAACACTGAAAAATAACAAAGCAACTTACCTTCATTAATCCTTAGACCATCACTTGTACAGTTTACAACATGCCATGCTGATCATAATATTCAAAATTAACTATAATATAAAATTAACATAATTCACGAAGGCCGAGTAAGTTCGCATACTTTCAAATTTAAGGTAAGTGTAAATTGAAGTCCTTGTATTTATATACAGTGTGATTTGTTATGCAGGTAAGTAGTTTTTGTAACTTAAATTTGACGACGTTTGCGTATCGGGCCGTGAGTGTTCAGTAACTCAAAAACGTAATGTAACCAAGCAAAGACAAAGAATCACGTAATCGATTCCAAGATTTTTGTTACGATAATAAGTATAAAATTAATGGTTCCGTAGAATTTAAATCAACCAGAATAGTCATATTGAAAGCAAAGCTCTGTAACAATATCTATGAGAATCGGACGTGTTTATAATTGATACAAAAACATAAACAACATAACATTTACCGTTACATTTTGTTTTAGCTGTACATAATTTACTCCTTGTAATGTTTTAAAATAAGGAATTTAGTTTTATTTAAGTAAATAAAAATAATGACAGTATCAAAATAGGAGAAGCGATAAGTACGAAGTAAGAAACAAATAAAGATAGTGTGAAGATAAAATTAAAATAGGAAGTGGGTTGGACTAAAACAGGGGAGTGAGGCGTGGATAGTGTACCTAACAGGGGAATTGCGTCGGAGACCTGCGGCAGGGTCTCCGCAACCAGGTTGAGGAACACCGTCAGCGAGAGAAGAATAGTGACTCCTGAAATCAAACACATTTTTAACCCTGACTTACTTAAGCGTACTGCAAACCCAAAAGTCTGCAGAACAAGTGCGGTAACACAACTCTCCAGACAGTCGTGAGACTTGAGTTTTTTTAGCTTTTGTATAAACGCTTTACCTGTTCTGTGGTGATGAAGGTTCTGTATCTAGACATAAAATGTGCACTTTCTAGACTGTTAAATACTTACCAACATTTATTACTTGAGAATTGGTCCTGATACACTAACACGAATACGAAAACATATATACCTAATGTAGTGTCTAAACATATAAATACTACTGTCGTTGTACGCTGCCTCCAGTTTTTTGCTAAAATGTTTAATAGCAGGAAATCATAAATTAACGTTTGTCATGCAGTGTTGCTTACTATTAAAAAGAATTTCCCCACATAAGAATTTAAAAAAGTCCCTTAATTTCAACTCAAAACGTCTAAACTAGAATTTGATGGTTAAACAAACAGAAAAGTTTACCCTTGTCCAGAAAAAACTGTCGCAAAAAAAACGAAAAAATTTCTTGTGTTTCTTCAATTTCACAACGAAAATACCGTCACTAGACGATATAGCCTAGCACCAATCGTAAATGTTACCTCCTTAAAAACACATTTTTACCCCTTAAAATCTCTTTAAAACCCCAAAATTAGGGACAGTCGCCAAGTTGGCAACACTGTCCTCGCGTGACATAAAAATTAACTTATGAGCTGCTAAACATTGGAAGCAGCGAACATGTTTCAGTTTCCTAATATTTAATACCTATGAGAGGTACTGCATCCGATGTAGATGGCATCATTTCAGCGACCAAGTTGAGAAACACGGTCAACGATAACAATATCGTGATACCTGTTAATACCAGATATTGAAAAAAGAAACATTTGTAATTTATTCTCAACTTGTTTCGGTTTTGAAAACGTTATTTTGCTAATAGTCTAGTATGTCTCTAAAAATATTTATGTTTTTTACATTTAAAAATGTTTTTGTTTGATTGCATCTTTATGTTGTGTTACTTCAATGTGAGAACTTCATTTATGTCTATGTACTTCTTGTATTCTTCCAAAGCGAGTATTTTGTTTGAATTATTTGGGTTATAAAAAACTAAATCTAAATTGTCATTGGCTTAGATTTCGTTTAACAAAATAAACAATACAGCTATTATACTACATGCTCACCCAATGTAAGTTTCTCTCCGGAGTCAGGTGGCAGTGTGAATCCAAGGAGTGCCATTGAAGATATCAACACGCAAGGTACAATCAAATTGAAGAAATAGTAAAGTGTCCGTCTCCGTATCATTATTGTGAAGGTCACGTCGACATAAGGTTCCGGGCAGCAAGCATATGTTATAGTGTTCTTCTTTCCAGGCATGCCTATGAGATTAACATCAACGAGCACGTTATTAGACAGTATTTTGAATTATATTATTACGTGACAAAAGTAAAGAGTGTAAGAGTTCACCTAAAATTTATTTTGTCACCAAAGAATTCATGTTAATACTTACCTATTAAGTACCATTCTCCGTTCGTGATGAAATCTGATAAGTCACCTCCATTTTCGTCCTTGAGCACCAGATCCAACTGTCAGGGTAAATCGATTAGATCTAAAGTTTGCCGAGCTATATGGTTTCTAACTACTTTGCGTGACTTCATCTTTTATGATACAAAAAACAATGACTGAAGAATGAGATTATTTGAATGTAGTGATGTTTTAATTAGAACCAATTCAGAAGACATTTGTAAGTAGTCTTATGATAAAAAACATTTGATAAAAAATAGTCATTGTTCTTGTATCATATGTACTAGCAGGAAACGAAACCATGCAGGATTGTGTAAATTATTCCTTCTGTCTCTTAAGAGTTTGATCATAAGCAAATTATACTACCTGATCTAAGGGAAACGTGAGAACCATAGTTCTGGAAGGTAAAGGAACTACAAAGTTTACATGCCCAAATTTCAATAATAACATATTAGCCGCCATACGGAAATATTTTCAATATATACTTATCATAAATTCTACATTTGAAGTATCAATTTATTTAAATTATTTACTTGTAATTAAAATTTGATGTAAATGAAATGTAATTGAATGTAAACCATTGATAATAATTTAAATAAATTAATATTTGAGCAAGCACATACGTACTTATTATGGATATAATTATTATATGAATAGATAATAACTGAATTGATTAACCGTTCTACAAAAAGTAACTTTTGCCAATGAAAATAAAATAGAAAACTGAATAATGTAACTTCAACTAAACAAACAATAGTATTTCTAAAATTAATTAAATAGAAATGGAGTTTCGTATATGTATTTGTTCCAAAATAAGTGTTAAATTTAATATAGTAGACAAAAAGTTATAGCTTTTTGTGTCGCAAAAGTATCTACTACAAAGTCATGCAGCTACATTTTATGATAAGACCTACTGGTAAACCTTGCAGACGCCACGTCTTTCATCGTAAATTATGAGTTCCGATGACAAGGACTTGACCTCATAATGGCAGAACATCTCAATTTATATAGAGATGGAGCGTGCCAAGAATCACTGAGATTTGACAAAACACGAACACTAAAAAGAGTTATGACAAAAAGAGAATGCTACAGGTTGGTGCATACGTTCATCAGCTATTCATAATTTTACGTAAAGATGATAATTGTATATTTTATAAAACAGGCATTCTAACTTTGAAAGATAATAAAGTCGATGATGACGTAGAATATCTTAAATAAATCAACGGTTTATTACAAACACACATGCATCAATAATCTTTTTAAAAATGTTCAAGTAAGAAGCTATAAACTATTTAAGATACATATATCATCAACTGTTTCAAAACATTCATTCAAAACATAATCCCCTTACATGTTACCGACCTCGACTTCACTCGACTGTTCCTTTATACTCTTGATTCATTCATCAAAATAATTTCTCCGCCATTCAAACACAATTTCAGAACAAAGTAATCCTTCCCTTAATCCGACTCCAACCCTAATGTTCTTATCTCATTCATACCAGATGTTGAATTATGGCCAAGAGACCTAGGACTTTCAACTAGTGCACATTCGAATCAACTAACTACTATCAAACTAACATCAGAAACTAAGTTAATATCGTAAGATGTACTGGACAAGTTTTAAATTGCACAAGGATGTCTTTATTGTGTGTCTTTACTTTACCTTTACTTTTTCTATTCCCCCCTCAGTTAGAATAATTGTAATTCGAATGTAATTTCCTGTTTTCGTAATTTTATTTTGTCAAGTACATCTTTTCGACAAATATAAGAAAAATAGTACCGTATGGCGGTTAAAAATTGATATTTTAGATTTTCATTATTAGTCATTAATTTGGAAAAGTGCTCCGTAACTTAAGATCAGTTTGCTCCATGCAAAATAGTACATACAAAACGTCTTGGATAGTTCATATCCTGGTTTCTCACATGGTTCCCTTATACTTTCCCTATTATTTTAATAACTTATTATTCCTGCTTTATATATACTTATTCATTTAAAGTATTTCGCTTAAATGTGATAAGTTATTAATAATTATGATTGTCAGTTCTTTCAAATTTATAGAAATCATCAGATGTGCTTAAAAAAACTTCCTTAAAACATAATATATGAGTGTCAGAAAATTCTTCAAAATTTGACTATTTGTCCAACCAATCAGTACTTCAAAACCAGTCCTAGCTGAAATTGTGGAAACTAAAAACCTAGCAGGCGTGTACCTGGTTGCCATCGTAGGACCAGCTACCGAACTTCATGTCACAGTGTTGGTCGTCGAAGGGGAACCACGTGATGTCTATCTTGCATGTGCTCTTGAATATGCCCGGGGGCACGTACAGACAACTGCCGTTGTTTCTGACCACCACGTTCGTCTGGTACGTCCCGTCAAAACCCTCGTCAGCACTATAAAAAGGTAAAGCCCATTATATCCCCGCTGATGGGCTAGATCCCATAAACAAAGAGGTCACACGGGACTATGTCACCCCACCGTAGCATCTATATCTCGACGCGTTGCCTGGACTTGATTAATCGATTTGTTCATCGCTTGAAGTAAGATAAATACTATCTTATCTTACCTTAACTTTACTCAAAATACAATATTTTAATTTGAGTTATAGGCGCGGACGTTCATTAATATTCTATGGTTTATCATTAATCTGAGTAAAATATCCGGTATTTAACTGTCAATATCACAAAAAATGCAATTATTTAAATTCTAAATTGTGATTACAATAACATGACTATAAAAATATGATGA
Organism: Spicauda simplicius; assembly: GCA_949699795.1. Classification (NCBI taxonomy): domain Eukaryota; kingdom Metazoa; phylum Arthropoda; class Insecta; order Lepidoptera; family Hesperiidae; genus Spicauda; species Spicauda simplicius. The sequence continues at coordinate 2,946,665 of OX453058.1, read as the reverse complement.
AGATCAATATTTCTGAGTACTAAGATGAGAAATAATATTAAGTTAAATAATGCTTACTTTATTATATTATAATAATTAAGGCTACAGATTTAGGGCGTGTAGTGCAGAATGCTTTTACATTGATTAAGGTCACATTAATTATATCGAAATTAAAATGAATAATGAAATGAGAAGCAATATTTTACATCACAATACTGCTCTCGAGCTCTGAAAGAAATCCCTAAACGAATTACATTAATGAATCCCCAACGAATAAATTAAATAAATCCGCTGATTCAAATAAAGTCCTCGTAAATTGTAAATAGATGCCTTGAAGCTTTTTTTAAACGTAAAGGACCTTTTCATTTCATTACAAGTGTTTTCAACTAAGTAATTAGTTCTTTATAATTATATACTTAGATAATATAATATTTCAAGCCTATAGACGAAATGTATTAATTGTGATTTATTATTATAAACAAATTTAATATAGAGAATAATTTAGTCAGGATGCTGTTTATATATGTTATTGCAATAGATAATTAAAAAATAATGCTCTGTAAAGAAAGATTCTATCAAAATGTATACACCTATTAAAGGAAGCTTTGGAAAGTAAAAAATATTTACAGATTAAGTTTACTTAGATTTTAACAATACTGTGTCAAGCGAAAAGGAAATTAATTGCGAGTTACGTTTAAAGGTTATTATTTTCAATTTTATAGTGCTTTGGTTTTATCTGGGACGGTTAGTATGCTGTCATAAATAAAAACGTTTTGTTACATCATTTTTACCACTGACAGCATCAAAAATCATCCCTTCGCTTGCGTAGATGAAGAAGGATTTCTTTCTACAAAAAAGAAATCGGTGGTAACGCAATTTTCAAAATGCATCTGTCAAGCGAAACGATGATCGTGGTGTTTCAAATCAGCGACTAAAGTGCCATGTACCTTTATTTTAATGTTTTCAAGTGTGGCAACAATGAGTAGGAGATCTGGTAACACTCGCGAACGATTGTTGCTTTTTAAATAAAAAAATACCGCGGAATAAACTAAAAGTTAAAATTCAAGCACCAATCGTCACATTCGGAACGACCTCCTACTTTGTTGTCACTATATCTGAAATTTTAGATAGCATTTAAAATAATATTATAATAGATTAGTGCAATAGATGCTGAAAATTAAAATGATGTTAAAAGAGAAATTAAATTACATTTTAGGTGCAAAGAGATAGGTTTATCTTTATTAACATTACGGTTCTTGAACATAGCCGTAATGACTTGCGCTAATAAATGTTTTTTTACAAAAGTGAGAAACGCTTATCAAAGTGCTTATTAAATATTTATATTTTTTATAATGAATAGAAAAGAGGTGATTACATTTTATTAGCGATACTATTATCAATTTAAATAATTCGAATGACAGTTATAATCTCATTTTATATTTACACAAAACAAAAATATTTCTAAAACATTATTTTAAAAATCTACCTATTTATTTAACATAAAATAATTTACGAGTGGCTAAACAATATTTCACAAGACGTATTAATATGCATTGAAAATGGCATGTATAAAATAATGAAACATTCTAAAATTAATGAAGAAATAGTGTCGTCTACAAGAACAATATCAAATTGTTCAATATTAGGTTCCCACTATTAACAACAATCTTACATACTAATTTTGTTACAATACCAATTTCTCCAAACAAATGAGTACAAGTAAAAAAAACTAAATAAAATGTACATCAAATTTCTTTCACACAGGATTAATGCAATTCGTCTGGTACTTATACTGTCTGCAACCCGAAGCCGCGCTGCACTACAGCTTAACTGTTATTTGTCTGGAACGATGTCTGCGGAGTGGCTGTAGTTCATTGTGATCCCAAGTCTTGGTTTTTACAATCTTACTATCGAGGTCTCTGATCACAAGATCTTTGTCGGCTTCTTTGTCTAATTATGTCTTGTCTAATTCAATTGTCGGCGATATTGAAAATCGAAACCCAACATAAAGTATATTTTTAAAGCGCCGTCTGAATAAAAGTTGATCCGAAATTTGTCTTTATGCAACATGTATTTGACTGATATATACTATAATACAAAATCAGGGTCTTTTTTTATGAATTTGGTACTAAATACCAATAGATGATATTTTAAACTCAAGATATTAAGTTCTGAAGCAACGGATATATTAGAATTTATGTTCCTATAAATCATCATGTCCAATAGATTCTCTGACCAAAAGTGCTAGTTTAAATTACATAGTATTCAGTAAATCTTCGACTTATTCTAAGCGTAGTTCCGATTCAAATCAGCTCCAACCAACTCCATCCGCTCCTTACAGTACGATCACGTTTGTAACTGGTCCAGTCGCTATTAGAGTTATTCAATATCCGAGATCCAAATATCCCAAAGATGGCAGCGATTCAAATCTTGCGACGTACCTTAAACTTAGTTATGCCGTAGCAGTTACATTACTGACCTGTTGTGCCAGTTTATTCGTTGGCAGCTGGCCAGCTCGGGTCAAAGAGAAGTGTAGTACAATGCCACTTAGTATTATTGTGACAACAGCGTCCGTTACATCACTATATTGCTATCACGCCTGTGTACCGCGTGTAACGGTGTATCGCGAGTCTAGCGTAATACGGTCTTGGCAGGCCGCCAACTCTCACCGAGACAAACCATTCATAAACACAAGTATTCCGGTGTCGAGCATTCCAGTGCTAGGACACTCGACACGTAGTTGATATGTCCGATGACAAGCTGTATGTAAATTGTAGTTTAGATCAAGCCCACGATTTACATTCCATTGTTCTTGCTTAGTGATTTATTGTCGACGCGATTTTGATGGCGCAGCAAAAAAGCAGTTACGAAGAGATATTAGTGATAGGGTTTTTGTTTGACACGTCCTGTGGCCCAAATATGTTAACGATTTATCTGTCAGTAACTTCTTAGTGCCTAATCTGAATGTAAATTTGCTTTGATGGAACCTTATATCAAATATTAACATGAATATGAGGAATGTAGATTTGCACAAAAATAAAGTCCGTATTACAAGTTTGAACAAAAACCTTTTTTTCTATAATTCATTCTACATAGGAAGCCAGATAAAATTCTTGTATATCATTTCAATATACAATTCAGAGTTCATTAAAGAATTTTTGACGTGAAATAATACAAATTCCTCAATTCCATCTACCTGATAGCTTTAGAATACTCTATTGGTCTATTTAAGTCGATATTAGTAATACTTAACATAGATGATAATTAAACATAATATCAAACGTATAGAAAGACGGATTATATTGAATACTAGCCGTGCCGGCGACTAAGTCCGCGTGGAATGGTTTTCATACATATATTTTTGGTATCTTGAACCGTTTTCGCAGCGCACGCAACGTAAGCCCTCGAGGATGAATAATTTTCCTTGTTTTTTTCACATTTTCCATTATTTCTTCGCTCCTAATAGTTGCAGCGTGATGTTATATAGCCTAAAGCCTTCCTCGATAAATGGTCTATTCAACATAAAAAGATTTTTTCAATTCGAACCAGTACTTCCTGAGATTAGCGCGTTCAAACAAACAAACTCTTCAGCTTTATAATATTAGTATAGATACACATAATCCTGCAAACCAGATCCAAATAATTGACTCTTTTCTAATGAAATATACGATTACGATATATATACGACTCCTGGTGAACATCTCATGTAACCAATTACTCGATAATGAAAGATGATACTGAACAATACGAATGTATCTAATATAAACGTTGTCGACAGTAATTAGTTTCTATGTAAAGATGAAATATATGTGATTAATATATAACGATGAAATATATATAATTAATAATAAGGATTCATTTCAATTGTGTAATATATATCTACATATTAGTTAATTGAAATAAATTGAGCGAGGTTTGGGATCTTCCAAAGGAAAAGTAAATTGATTTCCTCGAAAAATATGTTACGCGTTACTCATAAATAGATATCAATAACTGTTAAAATTCGAACAGAAATATTTATGGTGTTGTTATTAATATGAACGCCCAAGATTTCCTATTTTCAATGTGCATATGAGAAAGGAGATGTTTCAATCTTGGCTAGGTATATGTACACAATCTCAAAAAATCGAGAAAAATCTCAAGAATCGGAAAAAAATACTTAAAATTTATAAAAACGTGTACTTTTCTGGTACAAAACCAATTAAAATCAACTATTTTCTTCGTTTTCCAATATGGCGGAACAACTGATTTAGACAGTCTGCGGACAAAACTATAGTTGTCATTATCTGACAACTGTCATATTGATTCTTTTACTAGATCCATTCATCTGTCTTCTTGTTCTTAGATATTTTCACGGAATATTTTCGTGTGCGTATTGTGTTGGAGTTTCTATATCAAGTTATCAAACCTCTGGCTTACATGTCTTGGATTTCGGATCGCTACTTAATTCAGTTGACTTGACTTTCATATTTTGGACTGTTCATCGGTTAACCTGTTGGCCAGGCTAGTGAATAAAGGATTTACATACTCAACTTGGACTTCCAAACATCAACTGATTTATTCGGGTTTGAATTGAAATCATAATTGTAATTGACTAATAGCTATGAGGTAAGATAAGTCTTTGTTTACATTTGTTTACATAGAACCATAACTATACAATAGTTTTAAGGTTATCATAGCTAAGCTATATAATGTAATAATAAGTTTTTCCTTTTTTGCATTGGATCAGAATTCAGATAATCACTGAGAACTGATTGTCATTGTCACAGTTTGTTTATTAACCTCAACTGTCAAAATGAAATAATATCGCCGCCATTATATTGTGTTGTAATTCTAACTTAAAATTCTTGTCTTGTACCAATAAACCCAGTCGATTTTAATAAAATGCTTAGTTTAAAAGTGCTCTATACTTTACTGGCTTTTTTATCATATGGTGTACAGATACCTGGCCAAAGGTCCATACATTTTGAAACATCTCCTTTGCCACAGTAACTACTAAGAAAGTTTTAAGGAATGCCAATGATCACGGAAAATATTAAAATGCATCTACATGACATAAATATGATTTGAAGGTGGTAGAACCAATGTAGTTCGACCGGGGAAGTACCACCGCCACACCTATTTCTAGCGTGAAGCATTTCCTGCGTTTCAACGGAAGGGTGTGGTTGTCGGCACATTTTTATATAAGGCGACCATCATAGTCCTCGGGTGTGGCAACGCATCTGTTATTGACTTCAGATTGAACCCATGTTCTGTATGAAGTTAATTACAGATGTCCAAGAGCGACAGTGACCACTTACCATCAGGTGGACTGCATGCTCGTTTGCTACTTCAGTCAGATAAAAAAATAACCTAGAACTTTTGATACGTACTACGAAGATGGTAATTACTCTGCATCAACCAGAGTGACAAAGGAAAGTGGGTGTCATGCAACGTTGAGCTCTCGAACAGTGTCCTGTAACATCTTTATAGGCAAACTTTCTCGAAAGTTCCTTGATTATGTTGATGACGGAAATCCAAAGTATCTTATAAGTCGGGAATACTTAGCTTTGCATGTTACAAAGAAATATCGTGATCTCATTTTTAATAGTGGTTTTTACTCTATAGATATATAATAAAACAAACACTGAATGAAAGACAATAAATGGTTCAGTCTAATAGTATAATATAATTAATGTGATATAAAATGCTGTGAAAAGTGATAGTGAAACAAAAAAATGAAAATTTTCTTTTTAAGTCGAAGAAAAACATGACGAAATCAAATTCGTCTTCGAAAAACAGTGGATAGAAGATATAAGCTAGGAGTATAATTTGAATAATCGTTTTTGTGCTTAGTAATCAAATTCAGCAGATCCACTGTTCATATATTAATGTCAACCTTATATTTACATTAATAAATCCGGGTAATTGTTAAAAACTCAACATAACAATCAACATAACAATGGATTTTATAATTTAATTCGCTTTTGACAATAATCTGATTCGTCGTCAACCCATTATTGTCCTACTGCTGGGCACGGGTCTTCTCTCAGAATGAGAGAGTTATAGGCCATAGCCCACCGCGCTGGCCAAGTGCGAATTAGTGGACTATTGGTGGACTAATAATATGATTATTTGTATAAATAATTTCAACTCAAATCAACTCTGAAAGTATATTACTGAAAAGATAATAAAGAAAATATAAAAAATCCTTGCAAATGTTAACTGTGGTACTTTTAACGCATGTAACGCAAACAGTAAGGAGAACGAAAGTAGGAAAACTCAGGTAGAGACAATATATTTTATACAAAGACAAGTGAGTTTTGGACAAACAAAACAATTAGGTAAGTATCTCATCAATTCCACTTAGCAGGGAACTTTAAACGAGACTTCAACCAGTATTTTCCGAAAGTCAGACATGTTCACAAATCATAGATAATTCAGTTCTGAAGTTTTCAAACTGGCATTCTTCCAAACTCAGGGTTCGACTTCCGAAATTATACAATGTTATTGGTTTTCGCTTAAATGACTTGAAAACGAATTAGTGTTTCCCCACTAGCTTCCAAAACATATTGTATACCCAATTAAAATGTTAAAAAATTCATAATACTTATGTATGATAACATTTGAACACTGCTGGGCACGGGTCTTCTCTTAGAATGAGAGAGGCCATAGTCGTGTGAATTGGTAGACCAAATAATATATAATTCAATTTAATATAATTATACTATGAATTATATTTTCATCCTAAATTGTCTTATTGTTTTTGAAATTGACCCAATTGATTTCATTAAAATGTGAAATGGAGATATAATGGAAGATATTAATTCTTTTAACCTTTCCTTTTTCATCGCTATGTTCCGCAAATTTTAAATATAAACGAATTTCTTTATAAACAATCTGTTTCCCAACAGACCCTTATGATAACCTTTGTGGCATGCAAATTAGCTCCGAGCTATAAATGTTACACAGAAAAGAGTTACTAAATATTTTTTCTGCTCAACAACATTTTTATCTAACAGAAAAAACTTATTTCTGAAAATGATTTCGTAGAAAAAATAGTATTTAAACCACTACTTGCTGAAGACAACGCTTTTCTGCGAGCACCTGCGCTTAGAACATTGATCGTATGAGACATTGTCTATTCAAAACACATTAAGTGTAAGTATGCTGGAATTATTGAACGTGAACAGTTAATGTAACCTTTGGAGTTAATATTCGTATACAAAACTAACGTATTTCCAAAACGATTCCATACAAATTTAACAAGCAACTACCTGGCGACGACAACGCTTTGTAACCCGCGAGCACCTGCGCTAAGAACATTGTTCGGATGGGACATTGTCTAAGTGTTCTTGAATTATAACAGTGAACAATCTTAGAGTTAATATTCGTATACAAAACGAACGTATTTCCAAAACGATTCCACAAAACTAAACTATATACTAAACTTACTATTACAATTATTTTTCTCTTGAGACATCAATAACACATCTACTTTGTTTTACGATCGACAATACCAGTAAATATCAGTATTTAAAACCTATTTTCAAAATGATTCCATAAAAAAGTTATCAAACAACTGATGACAAATAGCTTTGTGACCAACGAGTACCTACGCTTAAATATGTTCAGATGGGACGTTGTCTATTCATAACATATTATATCTAAGTTACCAGTTGACAGTCTTGGAGTTAATATTCGTATACAAAACGAACGCATTTCCAAAACAATTTCATACAAATTTGACAACCAGCTACCTGGCGACGACAACGCTTTGTAACCCGCGAGCACCTGCGCTTAGAACATTGTTCGGGAGGGACATTGTTTATTCAAAACATATTAAGTCTAAGTATGCTGGAATTATTGAACGTGAACATAGTCGACGTTAATATTATTATACAGAAGAACGCATTTCCAAAACGAATCCATATAAATTTAACAACCAACTACCTGGCGACAACAACGCTTTGTAACCCTTGAGCACCTGTGCTTATTATATGTTCAGATGGGGCGTTGTCTATTCATAACATATTATGTCTAAGTGTTCTTGAATTACTACGTTATGAGTGAACAATCTTGGACTTAATATTCGTATACAAAACGAACGTAATTGCAAAACGAATCCATATAAATTTAACAACCAACTACCTGGCGACGACGAGGTTTTGTAACCCGCGAGCACCTTTTTTTTATTATTATTTTTTAAAGTGGGTAATCTTCACCTAGCCACCCGAGGCGGCAGCTGGGTTATGCCGGACTCTTACCGGCTAAACCCCCACTGTGTTTTCTCCTCGCACCGTACGGCGGGAACACGGGTAAGCTTTCGCAGTCATCCGCGAACCCGCCGGTGCCTGGCCGCTCCCGCAGCCCCTCCCCGGGTAGACCATAAAGCTCCCCTCCAACAGCAAGGCGCGCCAGAAATCACAATGGCGCGCCTTACATCCAAGGCCCCATTCGCAGGGCGAAGGTCCAACCCCGAGACCGCCACCCAGGAGCCGTGGACAGGACCGCAACCCGCGAGCACCTACACTTAAATATGTTCAGATGGGACATTATCTATTCAAAACATAGTATTTCTAAGTGTTCTTGAATTACTACGTTAGCAGTGAACAATCTTGGAGTTAATATTAGAAAACAAAACGAACGTATTTCCAAAACGATTCCATACAAATTTAACAACCAACTACCTGGCGACGACAACGCTTTGTAACCCGCGAGCACCTGCGCTTAGAACATTGTTCGAATGGGACATTGTCTATTCAAAACACGTCAGGTTAAAGTATGCTTGAGTTCAGTGAACACGAATACCGCTGAAGTTAGTTTCACATATTGTCTTCTTTGCGACTGCATCTAGCTTTCGTTTCTGATGCAGTTCACATAAGCAGTGTTTTTAAGGGAATGAATTGCCTGTTTAATGGTAAGCAATATGGCATAGGATTAAGAGAGCTTTTTATATGCTACAGTTATTTTTATACAAATCATGTAAAAAAAACTTATAAGAAATAAATATAAAGATATAAAGACAAAGACAAACTCCTAAAATTAATCACATATTATTTTATTACGATACGATTTTGGTAAAAGAATTGATAAATGATTTTCTGATGACTAAGATGGATAGTACAACTGAGATCTGCTTCACTTTAGAAATAAATGGTACGATGGATATCCACACAAATTTCAAATGATTTCAAAATTAACAAGAATGCAAACCTAAAATCTCAATGTTTAATTATAAAATTACATTAGCAATTACAGTAGAAAGTAACAACAGCAAAATGGACTTTGAGAAACAGACAGAGAGAGAGAGACACCTAAAGAGCTCTTCGATATATAATAAAGGCGTCAAAAACCAGAAGATTTGACTACTTTGTTCAAAAACATTGATTAAAATAACAACAGGACGAAATAAATCGATTTAACATGTTGACAGAGTCGACCACTATAGTTAGATAATTGCATATTCGCATAACATCTGAACCTAAGCTTGAAATTTAGTACACCAAAATGGTATCTTGGAGATATAATAAAGACGTAAAAAACCCGAAGATGTGAAGACTTTGTTCAAAAACATTGATTAAAATAACAACAGGACGAAATAAATTGACTTAACATGTACTTATATTGACAGAGTCGACCAAAATAGTTAGATAATTGCATATTCGCATCACATCCGAACCTAAGCTAGAAATTTACTACACCAAAATGGGTGTGTTGCAGAATATTGCACATCATCGCTTACCTTAATGGCTGGCTTACTGCCAGATAAACACTAATAACTAGGAGACACCGTCCCACAATATTGTTGAACGGGATAATAAAGGATAACACTATGCAATTTAATGGAAGAATGGATAAATATATTTTATCAGAAAAAATCACGACTAAATCTTTGAAAATAAAGGAACGAAATAGACAGCATTAAACTATTAATAATTGGACCTACTATTGCAAAAAGGAACCAATGAGTTTTCCTCCTATTATTTTTAAAAATGATGATGATTGTCAATAATATCATATTTGTATACGTAGAACCAATTATCTTGTGCAACATTGGAAATAGGTTTTGTCAAAAATAACCTTTTGACAAAAATGGCTTTTTCTCAAAACTGTCGTTGTGTGAGTTGATTCTGTTTTGCATAAGTAGGTCCAATTAGTAACTGTAGGGCAGTTACTAATTGGACATAACATTTTTTTTTTTTAATTTCACTGAAGTAGCAAACGAGCATGCAGTCCACCTGATGGTAAATGGTCACTGCCGCCCATGGACATCTGTAATCAACTTCATATAGAACATGGGTTCTATCTGAAGTCAATCTCAGATGTGTTGCCACTCCCGAGGACTAAGATGGTCGCCTCATATAAAAGTACACCGGCAACCTCACCCTTCCATCGAAACGCAAAAAATGCTTCACGCTAGAAATAGGTGTGGCGGTGGTACTTCCCCGGTCGAACTACACTGGTTCTACCACCTGTTAAACATAAACTTAAACTTTAACATTGTATTTGAATTATATCATATCGAATTATATTATACAAATATAAAATAAATCAAATAAATATTTTACACAATTGATTAAAGAAAATCAAATAGCTATAAGTGTTACACAAAAAAATGAGCTAAAATATTTTAAGTTAGATTTTTCTATAATATATTTTGGCATGTATGGTATGTATGGTACAAGTACCAATAACAGACTAGTGGGTGGTAAGTTATAAAATACATTTTTAGACTCAATATTTACATATCAAATATAAATTGTTTCTTATACCTCAGTAGGAAGGTGGTAGAACCAGTATAGTTCGACCATGGAAGTATCACCGCCACACCCATTTCTAACGTGAAGCATTCCTTGCGTTTCGACGGAAGGGTGTGGTTGCTGGCACATTTTTATATGAGTAGACCATCATAGTCCTCGGGAGTAGCATCTGTGATTCACTTCAGATGGAACCCATGTTCTGTATGAAGGTGATTACAGATGTCCATGGGCGGCAGTGACCACTTACCATCAGGTGGACTGCCCGTTCGTTTGCTACTTCAGTCAGATAAAAAATCGTATTATATTGCAACCAACAGGTCCAAATACCTATTAAATACGACTAGTGGGAGCCAAGTTATAAAATACAATTTTAAAGTTTGTCCAATGAAAACAGTTTATGGTCATGAACATCACTTATAAACTCTTGGCTTGCAGCCAGGTAAACTATAAGCCGCCTCTTTTGAGACTAAACTGGGACGATACGCCTTATTTATTTAGTTAAGACTTTGGGACATGATTTGTAGATATTTGCAGTATTTCTTTTTCAATAATGAATTCTTAGCTACTTTTCTACTGTATAATATAGTTGTATTTTTTATCTGATAGGAGTAACAAACGAGCATGCAGTCCATCGGATGGTAAGTGATTTTTGCCGCCCATGGACATCTATGACCAACTTCAAATAGAACATGGATACTATCTAAAGTCAATCGCAGATGCGTTGCTACTCCCAAGGACTATGATGGACGCCTCATATAAAAAGTGTGTCGGCAACCACACCCTTCTATCGAAAAGCAAGAAATGCTTAACGCTGAAAATAGGCGTGGCGGTGGTACCTCCTTAGGCGAACTACACGGGCTCTACCACCACAATTTTACCTCATATTTAAGAGCCGGTTCAAAAGTTGAGTTTCCACTGAGAGCTAACACGGTACTTAACATCCCTGTGCTGTACGAACAAATATAGCGAAACTCATCTAAACAATTTATGTCATAATATGTATTCCAATTCTTAACAAGTACCTACTTAAAATCCAGCGATATTTCTACAAAATGTACATCGCTTTGGTCACCACAATTTTTACCTCATATTTAAGAGCCGGCTCAGAAGTTGAGTTTCCACTGAGAGCTAAGACGGTACTTAACGTTTCTGTGCTGTGCGAACAAATATGGCTAATCTCCTCTAATGGCAACGCTTATCCGCCGCTCTGTTCAGCCGCTATTGAGGTAATGAACATAATGAGGCTGGCGACATACAGCTAATATCTTGAAACACCTCGAGTTAATTCTGCTTTCTAATAATAGCTCCCGCTTTGGTTGTGTAGGAAAAATATTGTATTAACATTTAATTTTCAAGATTGAGGGAACAAAAGACCATGCAATCTATCTAAAAGTAAGTGGCCTCTGCCACCCATAGATCGGTAAGCAACTTCATACAGAACCTGGGGTCTATCTCAAATCAATCACGTATGCGTTGCCACTCTAGACGACTAGAAGCCTCGTATGAAAGTTAAGCGGCAACCGTATCATTCCAACGAAACACAAGAACTGCATCACGCTAGAAATAGGTGTGGCGGTGGTACCTTCTCTGTCGGATTACATTGGTTCCACCACCTGGAAAGTCACTTTGGTTACCACAATTTAACCCCATATTTAAGGTATTACAAGTAGAGTTTCCACCCAGTTCAGAGCCGAGTACTTAACGTCTCTGTGCTGTACGAACAAATATGGCTAATCTCCTCTAATGGCAACGCTTATCGCGCGGCTCTATTCAGCCGCTATTGAGCTAATGAGCATAATGAGGCTGGCGACACACAGCTAATGTCTCGAAACACCCCGAGTTAATTTTTCCTTTTAATAATAGCAGAGATTCGCTTTGATTTTGTAGAAAAAATGATAAGCATTTTTTTGGATTAAAGTAGCAGTCGAGCATGTAATTCACGTGGTAAATAGTCACTGCCGCCCATGGAAACTTTTGAAAAAGTTCTGCCGTCGTGTAATCAATTTTATACAGAACAAGGTTTACATCTGAATTCAATCACAGATGCGTTGCCACTCCCGAGGACTGAGAAGATCGCCTCATATAAAGTGGAGCTGAACATTGAGATTAAACAATTGTATTCATAATTATATTTACACATTACTCGGAGCAAACTTAACAACAAGTATGTTATTTGAAATAAAATATATAACGCTGTATTAAAAATACATATTTAAAACTTTTTACCACATAGTAATAGTAATAGCTACGCGAACTTATATCAAACGTTAATAAAATGCAAAGTGCGCGTAGTAAATAAAGTTCATTATCGTAACAATGTTTTTCCAAAAAGCATAAATTACGGTAACAATGTTTTTGGACTGTTCTGACTCAAAACGATGTTTGGTGAATCAATAACAAAGCGTAAAAAAGAAAAGCCCGAACAATGGACGAATCTGAAAACAATTCTTGGAACAAGTTCATTTGAAAGTTTATTTTTTGTTTATCTTCTAAGAATTTTCTTATTTTCTCCCTCCATTTTGTCGCAATTACAGGGCTAACTAAAACATAATATATTTTTATTAATTATACATTTTTCTTCTGTGTAGCATTTCTTGAAATACAACTTTATTTGGTGACTTTTGCTTCATTTCTTATTTTTTCATTTCGTATTTCGAGAATAACGTAAACTTTTATTCAGCTCCATCATTTACATATTAGGTACTGTCTTGATAAGCATGAGACTCTCATCGTGAACTATTAATTAACTTGTAATATGTGGATATGTTGTAGTCACTTAGTATTCCTGGCGATGTTTTCATAGTTATATATTCCTTGTTTTTTATCTTAAAACGAAACAATATGGAATAATTCAGCGAATCCTTCAGTTTTTTAGCAGCATATCTATTTGCCTTAGATTCTTCTCTTGGTTTTGGACGAATTTCAGTCAAATTGCATTTAGGTCAAATCTTTCTTTATCTTGTTATTCTCATCGTTCTACATTTTAAACGCTATAAGCGATGATAACAAAAATCTCTATGTCAATTATTGTAAAATATTTTTTTATAAATGTACACAAAATTAAAAATTTAGTAAACTAAACTTAAGTATACAATTTAAACATTTTTTTATATTTTTCAACTACTAAGTATGTACAATTTGCAAAATATGTTATGGTGTTATTAACATCATTTTCGTTTAGTATTACAAATTATATTTGAAAATCATACTCACCATCTTCTTAGCTGTAAATAAAATGTTAGTGTATCTCCTAAACTAAACACAAATATATTTCTCTTATTCCTTTGACTTAGGTACCAATTCTCCAATTTGTGCCCGCATCTTATACTATTCAATGAAAAAGTCCTGCGATAGGAAAGTGACAAAAGCATCGTCAAGTTTGCAACCATTTTTAAGCAAACCAAACGACCCAATATTCATGTACTTTTAAGGAATACTTTATTTTGAAAGTATAATAGAAAAAAATATTTTTGTTTTTACTGTCCCGATGAATACGCTGTTTCATTACAACATTTTAAAATTACTCTCACCAAGAAAATACTATTATTAAATGTCACTTTTCTATCCGCAGAGAAATATTTATAAGAATAGTCCAAGAGCGCTACAGATTGGCTTTTAGACACGGTACATAAACCCGAAGCACACTCTCACCTATTGTACATGAGTACATCTGGTTTCCACAGTTTGTTCGGTGTTATCCTCAGGTCCTTCACGCCGCCGTACTCACTGTCGTTCCACCTTAGGTTGTAGTCGTTCCATTCCTGTCACACCCACATAAAAATTGTATGAGTAAACGAGACAGAGACAATGCGATCGTTCTGAATTATTGACCATGAAAAAGTCAATATATCAGAACAAAGAATCATTATGAAAATTTAGTATGAAAATAAATTTTAATAAAATAAAGCAATATGAAGCAACCTTTGAAAACAGTTTTGAAACAGTCACAAAACGTATAAATACAAAAGTTTCCTGAGCGTACAGACAATATGGCATCATATGACGCACCCACAATATGGTATCGTTTAAGTATGCGTCCCTCATCCCAGCCTTATCTCAAAACTCCGAAGTTTGAAACATAAAAACTACGCGTAAGTTTCAAAATTGCTTCCAAACAATCAGCACGCACCATACTGACTACAATGGGGTTGAAATATGCCTGCAGACAATAACCGACCGTGTTTAGATAGCACTGAAGAACCCCTACAAACTTCGGTTCTCTACTTATTACAAAAGTTATCGTAATAACTTAGTGACAATGTCTCAGGCATGTTCCTTTGTTTAGCTACCGTTATTGTAGATTTTCGGTAGAAATTTTACTCATTTTTTTCTAACTGTCAGAAATAATGCTTACCTGCATTATCCGTTAAATGACTAATGATTATGGAAATAAAATGTATAATGCCTAAAACTGCAATAAAGCAGCATTTTGTTTCAGAAAAAGTCCATATTTTTTGTAACTTTTCAAATTCTATGCAGTCAGTATGGTAACAAAATATATATAGAGCTGAATGAAAAAATGAAATAGTGATAGAAAAATGTACATAATAAAAATATTTTAGGAAATAAAATAAGAAACTTCGAAATAAGTATTTCAAGTGTACAATATTAATCGTTCAAGTGGGATTCGAACCCAATTACATATTCTTTACCAATCACACGCTACATTTTTTAGGTTAAAAATTTAATATTCCTTAGCGCTGAAGAAATATATTAATGCATATTGATATTATATTGATTATAAATATGATATACACAAGAAACGATATTGTTAATCAACGAGCGATAATGAAGCGTTACAGCTTAATAATTCTAACAATGAAAACACATCTTAAATAACTATAATATTTTGATATATATCAACAAAATAGACACAAACATACAAAAATATAGAAGTAGACAAGATAATACAAGAATATACATATAAAATAATATAGACACAGAAGGTGCAAGACAATACATAAGCGACTAGGCATGCCTGGATACGTGCAGCACAATACACTTATACCCTTAGTACCAGTCAATAATGTTTCATGAAAACAGTCATTGCATTCGTTTTAGCCCATAGAAACCAAAAAACATAAATGTGTAAAGTACATTGCAATATATGAGCTAAAACGTGCACAAAGATTGTTTTTAGAAAACATAATAAACTCGTAATAAGAACAGATACACCATATATTAAACACAAGCACAATACGTCTAACGGGTACATTGAGACCGCTCCTCAAGTTTTTCTCACAAACACAGGGTTTCAGGGAACTACATTTCGGATTTGGAGTAAGCTGCCATATTGGTAAATGCTAGTGTAGTTATTATTTAACAGCTTATTTCGCAAACCTTTATTGTTGGACAATCATATATTTATTGTTAATTAATATATATCTCTATCAGAAATGTTTGCTTCATTCGTCTCATTCCAACATTAAAAGCGTGCTAATCAATAAGCATTGCCAATTTAATTTATTTATTTAAAACTCTTATAGTTTACAAAATTTGAAAATAAACCAAACACAATTTCAACTAAAATAAACTCTATTCGTACCAAAATAAAAATAAGGCAAAGGGTTTTATTCAAAACTATTAACAGTGTATTTATATTGATCGAAATGATTTCGATTTTTCAAACTTCAAGTTCATAACCAAACTACTCTAAATATAAGTGTAAAAAGATATGTCTTCAACCTTATAATAGAATCATGGTGGCCATAACCCAAGTCCCAATTCAAAACCTCGAAAGTGATAGCATTCCATGGCCATGCAAAGTATGAAATACTACAATTCAGTTCATTTAAATTGTAGCGAAACAAAACGAAAAACAAGAGCAAAGTCGCGGGTTGTGCATAGTTAATTTACAGTGAATTTCGATTCCAATCAGTGCTTCGACAATCAATCACACATTTCATCATTACACCAGGGTTTCCAACTTAGGGGTTTTTCTCCTAAATTTAGGGGATAAATAAGTAGGATGGGGAATTTTAAGGGGTGGAATATTTTTAGGGGAATTTTTAGGGGTTTTTATAACTTCAACATATAGGTGTTTCTAAAGGGAAATCTCCCCGCCAAGGCTGTACGATCATGCATTAGCTTTTTTTTCGTCGTCAGGTCAGGTTTCCACGAAGAGAATTGAAGAATTCTAATTAATAATTCATTATGGGGGAGTTTAGGGGTTTTTAATGAAGGCTTTAGGGGAATACATTTTTGAGACTTGGTAACCCTGCATTACACACTCCCACTGACAAGAACACCGAACACCACATACGATAGATTATAAACAGTTTCCCAAACTGTACCGTCACTTTATATTTAACACTTACATCTTTTACATCAACAATTAGGTATTTTGTTAATGCATTGCGGTTTACACGGCAGTTGTCTTCATTTATGTATAATCATTTCAACGAAACAGTAATGGATTTGTTATTATACTTCGTAAATGCAAATTAACAGTTTCAAGCAAACACGAATCGATTAACTTGTTAATTCTGTAAATACTATGAACGTTACACATTTGATGTGAAATGTTTAAGAAATAATTCATAATGAAACATCCTCCAACTATCAACCCTTTGGAGTCCATTGACAGACATGGCCCCAATCTAATGAGGGGTGCCAATAGTAACCACGCATGTCATCCTGTAGTCTTACGACACTTACGAGATGAGAGGGAGAGGTTTTGTTCAAAGCCTACACCGCCCGAATCTAATGAAACATATTCCAAATGAATATTATTTAGTGAACTCGGCGAGATTTGTATGAAGCGTTATTCCCCGACGTCATTTCACGTGAAAATCGTTGAAATGCTGTGTCATTCGTTTCTTTGCCACTAAATTCAACTGTACTCATATTCAGAAATTCTTTTCGAGTGGTCATTTGTTATTCTTTCACTTTTAGAATTACTCCGCCGGTGCACCGAGATCTTTCTGTACCGGACCTGAATTTTGTATGAAAAATTCTTTTGGTGATTCTTTTGCTGCAGACAGCTGTTGGAATATTCAACGGTTACTTACCTGCGCTCGAAACTAAGTAACGCTATAACACTGTACCGTCCGTTACTCTTGAACACAAGTCGTAGCACAAACCAAGATGCTAGTACGCATGACATTCTTACGATGGGATGCATGACAGGGACTACCGCTAGTCTACTTGCATGAGCTGGAAGTCAGCGCGATGACAAGGTTTAAGAAAATCCACTAAACAATCTCAATACAATATAAAAATATCAAAACTGCCGCATACTCCACAACGCAATGCAATTTTCAATACATAGAGTGGAAAATAAACAAAGGACAGAGTAAACGAAAAGAAGTCAGAAACGATAACGTAAAATAACAAAGTAAAGTAAAAAGTGTAACGAACGTAACGTTAGAAATTTTATCAAGTATTAATTTAGATTCGTTTTTTAATCACACTTACCAATGACAGCCATATATTGGTTATAAGTAGTTGATTCTTCTCGTCCTATTTGGTTAGACGATGTCAACATAAACAGAGAGAAAGGGCGCAGTCAGTAATATATTCTAGACAGCAGTCGATAAGTGGAGTCACATACAGAGGGGCCGGGCGTCACGCGTGCTGCGTCATGCGTGGAGCCGCACGCGCAGCGCCCACACACAATCTAATATTAGGCGGATGACGTTACAACAATATAACACCGACTCTTCATGCGACACTTGTGCCGCGATTGCGGCGCCCTCTAGCCGCTCCGCCTCCTGTAACCTTATCGAGGTGCTTTGAAGGTGGAAAGCAACATT
The DNA here is from genome assembly GCA_949699795.1 of Spicauda simplicius. NCBI lineage: Eukaryota > Metazoa > Arthropoda > Insecta > Lepidoptera > Hesperiidae > Spicauda > Spicauda simplicius. The sequence goes on along the minus strand of OX453058.1, from coordinate 2,928,190 downwards.
TTAGAATTTAAATCGTGTGTGCGGTTAATTTACTGTGCCTTAGGGTGACAAAAATTTTGTTTGAAGAGATAGATTGTACCGTGGAGATTGCAAGGGCGGGACGGCGGAGGCGCCAAGCCCGGCTCCTACCACTTACCAAGTTGAGCCAGACGTTCGTAGTCAGGATTTGATTTTTCTCATCCTTATTTCGTAAAAAACGCACGGTGACGCAAGAAAGGATAGAAAAAACACAATGAACATCAAATTAAACTTTTGTAGATATTTTTACCATTAACACCCACGCGTTACCATATAAGAAATACTCCCGTACGTCAATTTTGCCTACACCTGCTTTCCTACATATAAATATACTAATAAATTTACTCTTTTACAACAGTACCTACCTATGATTTAAGCAATTGTCATAGACTTAAAACAACGATTATAAAACTGTGCCTTAAATGTATTTAAAAATAATAAACCAAATATCTTTTCAATAAGCTTCTTTAAATATTTAATGCCTATCAATACCAATGGCAATTGCTTTTTTAATATCGCGAATGCAATAACGAGGTTTGTTAACAGTTGCTAAGTAAATTCAAATAAAAACTATGGAAGAAAAAGGTCAGATAATAATTATTACCTCTCAATAAATATTTGTGAAAAATATTTGTTATGAAATAATTTACTCGGCAACCATCCATCATTAAACTTCGCAAAACATCAACTGTGTCCAATACGACGAAGAATTGTATGAAATATTTGTAAAATATACAATGTAAAAAGGCTATCATTATCATTAAGCATTACACACACATGCGTGAGATCTCCGTCGCTCAAAGGCGCTCACATTAATGCAAGGCGTAATACAATAAAATAGTCGCGAGGTTTGTCTGAATTCTTTAGTCTATAATTTTTTTTTTCTTATAATTTAACCTAACGATAAGGCAGACGGACTACCTGATGGAAAGTAGTCACCGTCGCCTGTGGACATTAGCAACACCAGAGGAGTCGCCAATGCATCGCCGGCTTTGTAGGAGAGCTCTTTTCACACCTTCCTTGAAGAACCCCATGTCATAACGCTCCGGGAATACCTCAGGAGGAAGCTCATTCCACGACTTACACGTCCGTGGCAAAAACGAGTGTGCAAACCGTATATTCCTTACAATCCTATATTGCAAAATAAAATATGAACAGCAACTTTATAATTGTAACATTGTTACATATTTAGACTTTTATTTGTAAGTATATTTATTCCATTATTAAGTTTTTTGTGAAACCTTTCCAAACACTCCCACACGCGCCTTTGTAGAGGTTGTTTGTATAAATAGACGTGGGTGGATGTTGCTCCTTCGTGAGTAATAAGTATTACGTACAAAAGCTTTATCTTAAAGCTAAATAACAAATGAATAACACATAAACTCATTCAATCTTCACATTCTTACAATTTTTACATACAAGTGTTAAAGTGAGTATCGGTTCGCAATAAATACCCATATTTATTACGTTTCTTGGTAATAACGGAACTCCCTCCCATACACAGAAAACTGAGTACTATGACTATACTGAGTATATGCCAAACATACAAAACTTTTACATGTCCACTCAAACGACATAAATAAAAAAATCATTATTTATATAAAATTTCACTACACTGTAAAAAATAAAAATAAAAACTTGTAAAAAGTCATTAGGATCTCATCAGCAAAGATGGAAACTAAACGACCGTGGTAGATGTAGTCAAGAAATGTAGATATTTAATACAAGCCTACAGCGAGAAATTCTATTAATGCAATTTCTGTTATAAATGTAATGAAAAATATTTTTTTTTACTTTTTAATTATTATTTTCGGTGGACGATTTTCGTCCAGCAAAAAATACCCAGCCCATTATTGGCCCACCGGTGGGTCTTATCTCAGAATGAGAGAGTTATAGGTCATAGTCCACCGCGCTGGCTACGTGCGAATTTGTGATATAAAATACTTATAAACAGAATAAATGTTTGTCTGTGGAGTTCCAAATAATACTTGAAAATATTAGTTACAAATGTTTCTTTTTACCCGATTGCGTTAGATAGATGTTAATTTTTATAGAGCGTATGTTTATATGTATGTGTATTTTTTAAAGATCATACATCATTTAATAATCAACTTTCGAATATAAACAGTAATAAAAATATACAAATAATAGAGAAGAACGTAAACTAAACAGACCATAGACAAATTAATATTAAAAAAACATGTTTTCTGACTTTTCGTCCTTGAAAAGAAAGTATAAAAAAATACGACCAAATTGCAAAGCAAGTCTCTTACTAGGAAACTTTTGTCTACGTAACGATTTTGTAATCAGAACTGTAACGTAACGAGGTCATTCTTCAGTAGATTTTACTCCTCACATTTTTCTCATACCGGGCCCTTACATATGCAAATCGATTCTTAAGGAGTAGACTCTAATAAAAATCACAACCTGTTCTTATTATACGGCATCAAAGTTTAATACTTGTAGAAATCGTAATATTATACGCTATATCTAATCTAAGTAAAATTTCTAAGTGTTTGTGTCAGGTGCTAAAAACACGGAAAAGGAGGATCTAGAAGATAAATTAAAAAGATTTCTAGAGCAGACCGGGATTTCCGTATCTAACGTAGCATTAAGAATAAAACCGACTGCCGCATTCTGAAGTCATTTAAGTAGTTTCCGCTTTAAGCTAAAGTTTCCTTTATATTACTTACACATACATTTTAATTCTTAGAACTTAGGCATTCGAAAACATGCAGCGAGGTATTGAGATATTTTACAAATAACTTACTAACTGACTGAACTGTTGACTGTATCACAGAGGCGTTGCTACTCTCGAGGACTATGATGTTCGCCGGTGTGCGTGGTAAGTGTGCCGGCAACCACACCCTTCTATCGAAACGCAAAAACTGGTTCACGCTAGAAATAGGTGTGGCAGTGGTACTTCCCCGGGCGAACTACACTGGTTCTACCAATCTTCAATCTTTATACTTCACTAGCGTATTTCCGCGGCTTCGCCCGCTTCAGTCAAGTGTACCACGATATTGAGTATCCCATGTTTTATTCTAGATTATAAACTATGTGTGTGGCAAATATCAGCGAAATCAAACCAGTAGTTGTTGCGTAACAGCGTAACAAACTTACAGTCACATTTATAATATTAGTACAGATTCCTTGAGGTAGATCTTGCTTCTGACATCGAGAATAAAATTTCGTTATCATTATTATTATTTATTTATATGTTTTTTTACGCGGAAAATTACAGCAAAAACAAACTCATTATATAAATATAGTACAAAGGACTACTTATTTCAAACTGAAATTTCTTCCAGCAGCCCTGTGATCAGAGTTAGTTTTATTATGTGAACAGGAACTGTCAGCGACCGTCGTAAGTAGTCGATGTAATGTGAACGGAGACAATGTAGCGAGATCTTTTTTTATTATTATTATTTTAGTTAGACCTGACGATAAGGCTGACGGGCCACCTGATGGAAAGCAGTCACCGTCGCCTATGGACATTTGCAACACCAAAGGAGTCGCCAATGCATCGCCGACTTTGGAGGAGAGCTCTTTTTACACCTTTCTTGAAGAACCCCATGTCGTAGCACCCCGGGAATACCTCAGGAAGAAGCTTAACACAAACATAAAATACATGACACTAACAGGAAACACAGGAACTAGGATCCCGAGGAAAACGTGTCAGCCCCCGGCATAAGGCTCAAGGAAAACATTTCCGCTGATGACCCCTAATGTAATTTACGTACAAAATTACTACGTGTCATCTTGCTAACATTTTGACGTATTGCTGAGATCAGACATTAATTTGTGAAACTATGTAGGTATATGACAAACATTTGTTTCAGAAATCTTTTCTTAAAACAAATAATGTTACTTCTTATGTCTATTCAATTGATACCATATGGATTGTTGTAAAAAAATATTGACATTTTAAAAGCTTTTTAGTCATTTGAAAAAAAATATACCTTAAATAAGTTTTTTTTTTAACATTTTATGGATATTGGCATTTAATTTTTAATTCATACTAGCTGATCTGGCGAACTTTGTTCCACCGTAAAGTCAAAAATCTATAATTACCAGTGTTCCTCCACTATATTATGCATATACTACGTATATCTAAATACTTTTCTCTTGAATCACTCTATCTATTAAAAAAATGCATTAAAATCCGTGTCGTAGTTTTAAAGATCTAATCATACATAGGGACAGACAGGGGGAAGCGACTTTGTTTATACTATGTAGTGATATATTCATCGTCTTTTAATATAAATCGTAATATATACTTTATTACTAAATAAAATCTTAATAGAATCTAGACATCTACAAGCAAACCCACTGTTACGAATACAACTTATTTAATAAACTACATTACAGCTGTTCCACTTAGCACGACACATCCCTTCCGAGTACGCTTCAAAGCGTCGTCTATACTCTCCCATTTGTATGTAGGTTGTTGTTCGTTTGTTCTATTTAGTGGAATTTTCGCTGTACTTTATATTCGCTTACTTGCTAATGTACTTCGGGTCTGTGCACGAAAACATAGAAACTAATTGTGCTACGTAAAATGTCCTATAATGACCTACACAGTTAGCGTTTTGTAAAGGATTGAAGTGGCAAACGAGCATGTAATCCAACGGATGGTAAGTGCTCACTGCCGCCCACGGACATCTGCAAATAACTTCACATAGAATATAGGTTCTAACTGAAGTTGAACAGATGGGTTGCTACGCCAGAGGACTATGATGGCCGCCATGTGTATAAAATGTGCCGGTAACCACACTCTTCCATCGAATTGCTAGAAATAAATGTGGTGGTGGTACTTCCTCTGTCGCATTGTAATGCGACAACTGGTTTAAACACTGTAAAATTAGCACAAAATATTGCGTAAGTTTCATGGTAATATATATCTAACTAGCTGTACCCGCGGCTGCGCCCGCGTAAAAATGAGTGTATCGAAAAGTTTTTCCCGCACAAATCTCGATCTCGTTGAAATTATATGATAAAAAGTAGTCTATAATTATGTTATTCCACAACCTTTTCTATAGTGCAAGTCCTATCCAAAATAGTTTAGCCGCTCGGCCGGCGATTACTCGGACATACAAAGAGTGAAGAAACGAATTTAAAGTATGTATTTGTGGTTAGGATCATAATTGTTATGTAAAAATATTTTAAAAATTAGACAAATTAAAATTAGAATTTTAAAATTAGACGATTGTAAACCGCCTTTCTTTGAATTAATTGACAATACCAAGAAGCACCTTGTAAACCAAATCCTCCTCCACATTTAAACCAAAACGCATCGATTACAAAGATTGATTTTAACTTTTCCGCAGTATGTTTAAAAGTTCTCAGGGTGATGCTGCAGGGTGAAGTGCAATGTTTGTACTGGTCTAGTACAAAAAGACGCTACTCTTACAAACTCATTTAACATTCGTATCCTACTCAACACTGGACACTATCAAGTGGTCAGATTACTCTAATAATGCACACGCATCGGCGGCCGGCTTGTATTAGCATGCGCGAGCGAGACGGTTACCTACCCCTGCCGAGAGACACATCGCGATCTTTAATATTTTTAATCTCTAATATCTTTAAAAGTATTTATTTGATGCATATAGTGTAAAAGCTAACGAATGCATTTATTTATATAAGGATTAAAACCGAACAGAAGAAAATACAGTCGAAATTAACGTAATATTCTTAGTTGAAATATGGAACATAAAAAATATATTGTGACTTAACATAAGTTATAGAGGTATACTATCGCGGATTGATTTTATATTTAAGGTTGCAATCCAGTGTTTCGTAGCCCTTGACGGAACTATCAGTATTCAACATCAACATTTAATTTATCGATAGACTTCGTAGTTGTTTTGTAAATAACGCAACCTATCGCATTCAATGTAATTCAACATAGTAGTGGATAAATGGCGCAAGTATACCTAATATATAACTCATCGGTAATTCCTCGTAATTTTATATTGTGGGTAAATTAAATCAAATTTATATCACATTTATTTGTATGATAATTAATTGTTATCGATTTATAGGTATGTATTATTTCATAATGAACTAAGGATCAGGATGACATCAGGGCAAAATGGCTAATATGGCGATAGTTGGAATTTGGAATTAAACAAAAGTCGCGATATACCGAGTTTTACAGATATATGTATGTTGTCGACTCAAAATCAATATTTTTTAATGTTTTAATATTGAGATAAGTTTTCAATCAAGTCTATCTTGCCCCCTTGACGGAATTTTATTATCGTACCCTTTGAAGGAAATTATATAATTTGATATCTCTAATAACTTTAAACGTATTTACATAGGCATAGGCATACAGTGTAAAAGATAATTTTGATCTTTATTAAAATTACAAAACTAACGAATGCATTTATTTACATAAGGATTAATACTGAACAAAAGACAACATAACAACAGACTCGAAAATAACATATTATTTTTAGTTACAATATGGAACATAAAAATAATTATTGTGAGTTAACCTTATGAGATATAGATATGCTATCGTGGGTTTATTTTATATTTATGTTTGCAAGCCAGTGTTTCGTAGCCCTTGACGGAAATAATAGTAATTCAACATCAACATTTAATTTATCGATATTACTTCCAAGTTGCATTGTAGATAACGCCATCTATCAAATGTTCATTCAACGTAATTCAACAGAACAGTGATAGATAGCGCTAGTATACCTAATATATAACTCATCAGTAATTATCGTATCGGTAAAATTAAATCAAATTTATATCACATTTATTTGTATGATAATTAATTGTTATCGATTTATAGGTATGTATTATTTCATAATGAACTAAGGATCAGGATGACATCAGGGCAAAATGGCTAATATGGCGATAGTTGGAATTTGGAATTAAACAAAAGTCGCGATATACCGAGTTTACAGATATATGTATGTTGTCGACTCAAAATCAATATTTTTTAATGTTTTATTATTGAGATAAGTTTTCAATCAAGTCTATCTTGCCCCTTGACGGAATTTTATTATCGTACCCTTTGAAGGAAATTATATAATTTGATATCTCTAATAACTTTAAACGTATTTATTTGATGCATACCTACAGTGTAAAAGACAATTTTGATCTTTGTTATAATTACGAAGCTAACGAATGCATTTATTTCGTCGTCAACCCATTATTGTCCCACTGCTGGGCACGGGTCTTCTCTCAGAATGAGAGAGTTTAGGCCATAGTCCACCGCGCTGGCCAATTGCGAATTGGTGGACACATGCATTTATTTACATAAGGATTAATACTGAACAATAGACAACAGACTCGAAAATAACGTATTATTTTTAGTTAAAATATGGAACATAAAAATAATTATTGTGAGTTAACCATAAGAGATATAGATATGCTATCGTGGATTTATTTTATATTTATGTTTGCAAACCAGTGTTTCGTAGCCCTTGACGGAATTATTAGTAATTCAACATCAACATTTAATTTATCGATATTACTTCGAAGTTGTATTGTAGATAACGCCATCTATCAAATGTTCATTCAACGTAATTCAACAGAACAGTGATAGATAGCGCAAGTATACCTAATATTTAACTCATCGGGAATTCCAAGTAATATTATTCGTAAATACATTTTCATATTATAAACCCATATTATGGGTAAATTAAATCAAATTTATATCACATCTATTTGAATGATAATTAATTGTTACCAATTTAAATGTATTATTTCGGAAGGAACTCACGATGACGTCCAGGCGAAATGGCCAATATGGCGATTGTCATTTGCATTGGAATTTAACAAAATTCGCGACATATCGAGTTTTACGCATATATGTTGTCGACTCAAAATCAATATTTTTTTATGTTTTATTATTCACATAAGTTTTTAATCAAATCTATCATACCCCTTGACGGAATTATTAGTACACCTCTATGTCAAAAGCCAATATGGAGATTGTCATTTGCATTAGAATTTAACAAAATTTGCGACATACCGAGTTTTACGGATATATGTTGTCGACTCAAAATCAATATTTTTGAATGGGTTATTATTCACTTAAGTTTTTAATCAAATCTATCATACCCCTTTACGGAATTATTAGTACAACTCTTTGTCAAAAACGAAGTACCATACAAACATTTATGCTCGATTTTAACATTTTCAACCCATTTTTTGAAATAAAAAGTAGCCTATAATGGATCCCAAGGTCACCACTATCTGTGTACATAATTTCATAAAAATCGGTTAAGTAGTTTTGGCGTGAAAGAGTAACAGACAGACAGACAGACAGAGTTACTTTCGCATTTATAATATTAGTAGGGATTATATACCGTAACAAACGCTTTGCTAAGCAACCTACCTATTTCCTCCTATGTTTATCTAGGAAATAAATTCTAGTTGTCCATAGTCACAATGTCTGAATCCAATGATTACGGTCCTTTCTATCTCCATTTTATTTAACGTTGCAAACAGAAGACTACCTTACATGATGTTCCACTTAGCGCGACACCGATACGTTCTCTTTCCGAGAACGCCTCGAGCAACAGACTTTTTACGAAGTATACGAAGTAAGAATAGAGCACACGTTTCTGTGGGACGTTAAAATGTATTTAACGCTCTTTGTAGGATTTTAATTTGAACCGTAAAGATGGCTGCCAACTGTACCGACTTTACTTGAAGAACATTTGAAGAACATCTGAGAACATCTCATCAACATGTTTTTTATGTCTTACATATTTGTTACTTTTCGCTTCTCGCTATCTGCTCATATGTATGCTTAGATCTTTAAAACTACGCTACGGATTTTATTGCAGTTTTTTTAATATATATAATTTTTTAAAAGGAAGGTTTTTATGTATAATATATGTAAAATATAGTGGAGAAACACTGATAAATTTTGGTTTTGAATTTTAGGCAGAACGAAGTTCGCCAGATTAACTAGTAAGAAATATTATAAAATAATTACCAAATTTTCCACTATTTCGCACTTGGCCAGCGCGGTGGACTAGGGCCTAAAACTCTCTCATTTCGAGAGAAGGCCCGCTCTCAACAGTGGGACAATAATAGGTTGACGACGATGAATCACCAAATTATAACTAAAAGTTTTTTTTTATAAAATTGAAGTAGCAAACGAGCATGCAGTCCATCTGATAGTAAGTGGTTACTGCCGCTCATAGACAATTTTAAGGTTCTATATAGAACACGGGTTCTATCTGAAGTCAATCATAGATGCATTGCTACTCCCAAGGACTAAGATGGTCGTCACATCACATATAATAAGAGAGCCGACAACCACACCCTTTCACCGAAATGTAAGAACTGCTTACCGCTAGAAAAAGATATGACGGTGGTACGTATTCTAGCCAAACTCCCGATATGAACCGATTATGGAAATATTAATGGAAATTTACCGGTGGTAAACCGGTATAATTCCATTTATATTTCCATTACATCACTTTCTAACCCGTAGTAAAAAAATGTAAGTAAGAAAAAACATTCATACCGATGTCACAATGTTTTTTCTTATGCCAAGTGCCCCCAAAGGATTCATTTCCCTTCATTGCATTTCACAATATACATTCCAATAAATCAAGTACAAAACTATACGTACGTGTCCCACTTAACGGTACAACGACAGCTCTGACACATCCTTACTGAGAACGCCTCAAGGAGCAGAAGCGAACATCATTTCCAGGCGTGCACAACTTGTGCTATTTCCTAACGAATACTTCAGTATTTTGTACGGAAGAAAGGTATAGAAGTACTATACGTTATTGTTATTTGAGATGTTTATGATAATAGCTCAAAACTCTCTGACACGCATGTCACTTGACAATCATAAATATTTTTGGGAAAACGAAAATATATAATATCTTTTTAATGTGTGACTGTGTGTAATTTCGATCTAGATGCCTTAAAGAAACATTGTAGGATATACAAATTGATTGTCGAGAGAACCCGTTATATTAAAATGTATCAACTCGATAATATACTCAAAAAGACATTTCTCTTGCTAACCGTTCAGACGCAATTCTATATATCTCACCATAGTCTATAGTTATTCCCCAAATTAGTAACATTACTTCAATGCCGACCAAATCAACTTGTGGAGCGTCATCCAAATTTTAGTGTCTACTGAGAGCTGGGATTGTCTCAAAGTGGAGAGGGTTTAGGCCATTGTCTCCCGCGCTGGCTAAATGAGAATGATTAAGACACACACACACCTCTAAAAACTTTTCAATTGAACTCACAGAGGTGTCAGATATCTGCTTTATATTTTTAGTACTAAAATAAAAAAGAGACGACATCTGAATTAGATTTGTAACTAGTAAACACACAACTCCTTTCCTTTAGTCCAACAGCTAAAATAGGTTTTATCTTCATAGTCTTTAAAAATTCACGTAGCATCTACAAAGCTACTTTTGAAAAATCCAGTTTCAGCCGAGAATCCCAAAAATTTACCAAACGTATGGTAGGAGCTTGTCGGAACTCGTTACGTCGCCACAAAATGCGGTCGCTTTTCACTTTTTAATTCGTCACTTCGTTTCAGTCCCAAACTAGGGAAACTGGCCACGGGATTCGGAAAATTCAATTCCAGGAGAACTATTGTGTGTATAGGACAAAAACTCCTTTCGTACATTTTCTTTTGAAACATTAATTATCTTGTAGTATTTTATCTGACTTAAAAAAGGAAAAAATAACACACTTATGTAAGTATAATTGAGTTATAAATATAATAATCCAATAGCTTCAAAAAATAACACAAAATTATAGGTGGTATTTACGTACGTCCACGCTTAAGTAATTTACTAAATTGATGATGAAATTAAAATGTTTTATCAGTTAGGACATAAATATAATGTCCTTAGTAAATCGATTTAGGGACTATCATCTCGTGAATATTGGAAATTTATTTATTTAATAAACATCATTGCTACCATTACACCTTAAACCCAATGCGATAGTATAGTCTTATTACTCATACTAAACAATTCATTATAGGGTATGTTTGTAACATATTATAGATAACATTACCCAAATAATTAACATTAATAGTTGCCACGATATTCAATTCTTCACACATTCATACGTGACGCTTTCGCAACATGCAAAATGATTTATTTAAAATTTGCAACGAGTCAGCAACACATATGCGAAATCCAATTCGTGCTGTGTAACTAGAGCCGACTTAGGAGAGCTCCATTCCGTGTACCATAATGGGTTTTTGGCGCTTGTTTGCGGGGACACGAGGAACTAGTTTCTCTCTGGAATTGTTAGAGGTCACTGCGGCGGTGCAATCTAGGTGTAGTGATTACAGCGAAAATAGAAGCGGTCGCAAAGCTTTTCAATTAATTTGTGCTTGGCCTTGGAATAGAAATGTTTACGATGTTCTGTTTAAATTTTTGGTTATTTGATCTTTTTGGAAATTAGGTATAGATAGATGAGATAGACAACGGAGTACAAGGCATTATTGTTGGCACGGGTCTTCTCTCAAAATGAGAGAGTTTTAGGCCGTAGTCCACCGCGCTGGCACTGGATTCGTGAACTTCACACACCTCCGAGAACCTTTTTTTAAAGAACTCTCCGGTGTGTAGGTTTTCTCACGATGTTTTCCTTCACCGAAAAGCAGTGATAATTAATCTCTAATACGCACATAAATCAGTGGTTTTGAACCTCGTACTTCCCGATTGAAAGGACAAGTTTCAGCCATTAGGCTATCACTGCTCAGATAGGCAATATTTACACGTAAGTTTCGTCTTTATTCCATACATAAATATGTTGTGAAAAGATAAAACTCTGGATGAACTGCGCGGTTAATACTTATTCGGGTTATTGACCTCCCCTTCTTTTTATACGCAGACACACTGAGACGATTCCAATGACATGTCATATGTTGCAAATCGAGTCTTTTAGGCTGTAGCGCTGTCAATAAAATAGACGCCGTACATACGTATCATTCGCTCGAAAACTATTACCCATTTTCTGATGCAGTCGGGTTATAAAATGTATGACGGGACTCTGCCAGCTGTCACAATAAAATAACGTTTACAATAATAATACTCTGCATTCACGTTACTTATTGAATGTGTCTTCTTAATACCACTATTAAAAATGAAAAAAGCTCAATATCTAACATTAGAATGACCTTATTTGGAAGCACTAATGGCTAAAATATATTAGCTTTTAACGGAACATTTATTTATAAGTATCCTTGCAGATGCAACGTAATAAACTAGAACCACAGAAGCGTCCTGTCCCTTTTTTTATCTGGCTGAAGTAGTAAGCAAGCAATCAGTCCACCTGATGGTAAGTGATCACTGCCACTCATAGACATCTGTAATCAACTACATTCAGAACATTTTATCTGAAGTCAATCACAGATGCGTTGCTACTCCCGAGGACTATGATGGTCGCCTCATACAAAAGTGTACTGGCAACCCACACCCTTCCATCACGCTACAAATAGGTGTGGCGGTGGTACTTCCCCGGTCGAACTACACTGGCTCTACCACCTTCAAAATGAAGGTGATGATGACATATTAAAGACGCAGTACATAAACTTGATATAGTTTATATTAAAAACAAGATTTAAATTTTAAATATTTTATTAAATGCTCGGCTTCGAGATTATTCAAATGTGAAAATGTTTCAGGCCTCAAGCAAGACATTCAATGTTAGATAAGCTGAAACAGTTTTTCTCTGAAAAGATAATTAATTTCACTATCATGAAGCAAAAACATTTTATCAAATCCATTAATTAAATTAGAAGCAACATTTGTTTATACTATTACAAATATCTGACTCTGGGTACTATCGCTTGAATATAAATATTCTTTTAAACGTAATAATTAATTTAATCTCCGTTTTAAGGTCCCGTACGCAAGAAGTAAAACCGGGACCCTATTACTGAGACCCCACTGTCCGTCTGGCCGTCTGGCTGTCTGGCCGTCTGGCCGTCTGTTAAACTGTCTATCACCAGGCTGTATCTCATGAACCATTAATGCTGGACAGTTGAGATTTTCACAAGTGATGTATTTCTGTTACCATGTATGTTTGTTACTTCTTCACGTGTAAACAGCTGGAACGATTTTCATAAAAGCTGGTAGGGAGTGAGCTGACATTCTGGATTAACATATAGGCTACTTTTTATGGGAAAATATCTTATTCCCACGGGGCAGATAGACAGATCGATTTTTTTAACGCGGGCGAAGCTGCGGGATTCATCTAGTAATTACTAAAAACAGATTAAAATTAATATTTAAGGTTCTCTTATTAAAAATGTGATTCATTTGCCGATTTTATAGATAATGGTACCGAACCCTACATTCACAAGCCCGACGCGCACTTGGCCGGTTTTTACAAACACCGAGTCACTAGATCGTGTATAAATGTCCGTCAGTCACACTGGCATCTCTAGGGAGATTAGTTAAATGAATAGTCCCCGTGGATGCTACGGATAAGCTCATACTTTATTTATCCCAAGTTTATTCAATACAGTGTCGTTTTTATTTTATATTCATGTGACGTGACATCTTTATTTAATTACTGGAGTTCAGAATGATATGTAAAAACATATCGCACGAAAGCGACTGAAGTCATATTTTCGGCAAATTGAGTTAAATACTCGAAAACACTTCTAAAACGTAGTTCGTGTAGTGAATTAAAAACGAGCATCAATTTTACGTTTAATAACCGCGCGCTTTAACAAACTGCCCAAAATGCGAACACAATATTGCTATTTTCACAAAATGCAAATTTCGGGTTAGGTCCCTTTTGTTTTCAACCGATATTATGAAATTCAGTTTTCGATTCTGAAGTCAAAATTTAAACACAATGTTTAAAGTTCACAAGTTATTTAGGTCACAAATCCAATCATTTGCGCGGTAAATGTCTAATGCTAAAAATGGACCTAGAAACTAGTATCTACCATTGTTATTTTTTTTTAACTTGACTGCTTAAAAAGAAATCAATCGCTGTACTGTTTTTGTTATAATGTAACGCCTTTATGGCGTTTAGCCTCAAAATAGTAATATTGAATAATTCGTTATAATGTATATAATAATATGTATATATGATAGTAATGGTCTATTGTTATAATAATCAAAAAATATACACCGGCCGAATTGAGAACCACTTCCTTTTTGAAGACGGTTAAAACATCGTAACCGGCAACCATAGTCTTGCTTCAAAACGCATCTGATTAACGCTAGAAATGGGGACCTCTTCGGTGAACCCATGCGTTCTATCTTGCAAACTTATAAACTTATGGTTTGGGTACAACCCATATTGCACAGCTGGGCACGGGTCTTCTCTCAGAATGCGAGAGTTTTAGGCGATAGCCCATCGCGCTGGCCAAGTTATAGGTGGACTTCGCATGCATCCGAGAACTTTTTTTTATTTTTTTAAAGAACTCGGATGTGTACGTTTCCTCTCGATGTTTTACTTCACCGAAAAGCAGTGATAATCAATTTCTAATACGCACATAAATCAGTGGTGCGTGCCTGATTTGAACCTCGAACCTCTCGATTGAGAGGGCAAGTTTCAACCACTAGGCTATCATTGCTCTACCATTAAGCTATCACTGCTCTACTAAACTTATGTTTGGTATATAAAAAAATCTAAAATTCAGAAAATTCACAAACTTTCAATCGTATTTACGACACCGTTAACTTCCTTATTCCTACGCTTCACTTTAAATCGATATTGGCATACGCTGCAATTTTTGAAACTACAAATTCTTGCGGTAAATAGCTAGAGCATTTTGGCTCCGGACCAAAACCCGTACATTTCCGTTCACACGTCGCCGGTTTGTATGTTTATGATGTTATTGCAACACGTGACAAACATCCATACATTTAACGGTTCTTTGTTGTTGTTTACATAAACAAACCGTTCGTCTTTTGCCAATTTTACGATTTATTCGATGTCTATCTCACACGACTGATTTGAACAAACTGTTATTTACTTTTGCAGTTTTAATGTTCCGTATTCGAAAGATAAAACAATTTACAGGTGGTAGAACCAGTGTAGTTCGACCGGAGAAGTACCACCGCCACACCTATTTCCAACGTGAAGCATTTCTTGCGTTTCGATGGACGGTATGGTTACCGGCACACTTTTATATGAGGCGAACATCTTAGTCCTCAGGAGTAGCAACGCATCTGTGATTGACTTCAGACAGAATCCATGTTTTATTTTAAGTTGAAGTTGCTCACACATGTTCACTGGCAGCAGTGACCACTTACCATTAGATGGACTGCATGCTCGTTTGCTACTACAATCAGATAATTAAAAAAAAATAGAACCATATTACTAAGACTAGGCTGTCCGTATGTCTGTCTGTCGCCAGGCTGTGTCTCATAAACCGTGATAGGTAGACATTTGAAACTTTCACAGTTGGTGTATTTATATTGCTGCTATAAAAACAAAACCTAAAAACAGAATAAAATATATTTTTAAGAGGGGCTCTCACAAATAAACGTGTTTTTGTCGTTTTTTATAGATACACGGAACACTTTGTGCGCGAGTCCGACTCAGACTTAGCCGGCTTTATTTATCTGTCTATGACATTCTTGCTCATAGAATCCTAACCTTTGTTATTTAAAAAAGAACGGTTCTTGTAATAATTATCTTGTGATCTTGTAATAGTTATCTGCATCATTTTGCAAATATCGGTGTAAAGTATAGAGTACAGTGTAAAGTGTTCCTATTTTTCGTGCTGCTGAGCAGTAGTAGGTACATTTATTTTGCTGTCGTAAATTCGGTTAGTCCACATATTAGGTCGCTGACCATAACGATAAAAACATTAAACGCATTTTCATCTGTAAGTGCAAAATGGTTTAATTATACTGATAAAGAACTTATAGTATTTAGACCAGGGTAGAAGCCTTTAAAAACAATAAAAAGTGAAATAAAATCGTAGTAGGATGAAACCCATTAGAAAAGGAGGGGAATATTATAGAAATGAAGGAAAAAATAATTTACGGGCGATCTGAGGTCGGGAAGGGGATGGGGGTGAGTCTTTAAGGGTAAAAAACGGTTTTTCTCAATTTCCGGCAAAACTAAAAGTCCTATCGAAAAAAGTCAAATGGCAAAGTTGTAGGTAATAAAAAGATCTAAAACTTTTGTATTTTTATTTAATTTATGCCAATTGATATTGAATTGATTTTGAAACCTTAATTGATTCAGTGTAATTTTTTCATTTTTACATTTATAAATAGATTTGATTAGTTGTAATCCATTTTTTTTTATTTCTTCTTTACTCGCATCTTTCTTATAAAAAACATTGGCCAAATGCGACAAATTTTTAAGGATTCATGTTTGAAACTATTAGACGTGAAAAATAGGTCTTTTATATTTCCAGAACCTCGTTTGAGAAAATAAATGTCATGATTATGTGAATTTAACTGATTTAAAAGGACCAAAAGATCAATATCTTGGCCCACAACAATTACAGTTTTATTAGTATTCATTGCAACTTTTATCGCGGTTTTTCGATTTTTTGCATTTTCTGAGAAGATTTACTATAGTAACATATATATTTTTTTTCACCATCAAAAAGTAGAGATTTCAACGAACAGAAAACATACCAACTTTTTGAATAAAGCTGATATTTTGACGGGTGATTTTTCGATTGAAAATTAGGGTGTTTTTTCGATATTAATTCAAAATAAGGTGAAAAAATAAATATTTTAAATCAAATAAATTACAGCGTATTTGAGACATAAAAAGGTAAGTTTTCGCCAAATTTCGTTAAAATTTTTTTTTTGTAAAAGATAAAAATAAAAAACCAAAAACTTGGTTTTTTGAATTTTTCACATAACTTTTGAGGTTATGTGAAAAAAGTGTAAATACAAAAGTTTTAGATCTTTTTATTACCTACAACTTTGCCATTTGACTTTTTTCGATAGGACATTTAGTTTTGCTGGAAATCGAGAAAAAACATTTTTTACCCTTAAAGACTCACCCCCATCCCCTTCCCGACCTCAGATCGCCCGTAAATAATTTTTCCCTTCATTTTTATAATATTCCCCTCCTTTTCTAATGGGTTTCATCCTACTGCGATTTTAATTGGTTTTAAAAATTATCGACCCTGGTCTAATTGTTCTCATTTGACATACCTAGTGTTTCTTTTCAAATGATTGGTAATATTTGAAGTTTTTAGAAGAGTTTATTTTGACATTTACGGAGGATAACTTATGTATATACTACGTATTTTTTGATTAAGAGAAATAGCAAACGAGAACGCTGTCCCAGCTCATTTAAGATTCATCTTAGCTCTAGAAAATCACGTAAATAAGCCTCGAAAAACAATGTACAACGCTCTTTGGGTATTTAAATTAAAATCTTCGTTGAAATTATTTCGCAATGAGGTCACGTTATGCGTTGCTACTCAAAGTATTAAAATGTGATATTTTGCCACCACTACACGAAAGTACTGCGCTGAATGTGCTATTAATTGCATTAATGGAACTCTACAACTGAAATTCATTTATTAATATGTGAGAAGCTTTATATTTCGACTTCTGGGTACCAACGTCACAGCTTTTTTGCAGTTTTTAACGCTGTTTTGTCGTGGATTAAAAGGTGTGGTAAGACGACGATAAAATCAACACAGAACGTTCTTAGTCCTTAGTTTTTAGCCACAACTCATCTACAAACGAAATAGCATCTTTTACCAACTTATGCAATTATAATTATTTATTTATGCAGTATTTTTTATTTGATATTAATTCAAGTTTTTTTCTTTGGAACTATATACTTTTTAACAAACAGCTGCTTACATATTTCCGAGCAGCTCGTCTCGATCCGTGCGAGCTTCATTTATGTCGTACCATATAAATACACCTTAAGCGAACGCTCGACAGCGCTGTATGGTAGATGGAGTGAGGGGTGTTAGGTTTTTTCGTAACGTAATTTCTTGACTCGGTCCCCACGCTCATAGCCCGCAATAAAAGCTATGCAATATATGTGTAATGTATTGCAACTTGTTCAAATTAGTCACTTCATGAATTGGTTTCGAACACTTTAACTTATGAGCTAACACGCCCTTTGAAGACCATATAATATTAAACTGATTTTATCTCCCATACTTATGTCATACAAAAAATATTTTGAACACAAAAATTTAAATTAATTACGATTTTGTTTTAACTGTAGTAATGTCCATTATTCGCTTGAACATTGCTCCGTGCACCTAACGAGAAATTAATTATAACGGATTAACCTTTGTTATCCCCTAAAAGAATAATTAACTGTTAAAACTTTGATAAATTACTCGGTTTTCCGCGCAATGCGAACTTTTACGGTCCTGTGAATATTGTAAAAAGGTAACGTCACAATTACACCCATTAAAATAACAAACATAATTAATTGTTGACCTTTTTTTATCCTGCATCAGAAGGAGGGTGGTGCTTTTCGAGCGTAGGTATGTTTGTATGTACTACTCGACCAAAACAATTAGGCGCACGACAGTTGAAACGTCATTAGAACTCGGGATTTGCCATCCCGATACGAAGTATATTCTATTACCAAATACCAAAAGTATGTAGGTATACCATTATTAAAACATACACCATAGTGGTGTATATTCAATAGTCGAGTATTTATTTAAGCACTTTCATGTGTTTAATATATTCGCAGACATGGAATATTTTCTTTCTTTTTTTATGTGTGTAAGAGACTGATGCCTGTTGCAGCATACATTCGATTTTCGACTTGGGAGACAGAAATACTGAGCCCAATACTCTTTTCTTGTTTAAAAAAAATGCATATTTTGAATGTAAGAGTCCTTTCTCCTCCACGAATAGTCTTTTTCCTACCCATTTTGAGCTTTATTAACATTAAATAATCAACTAATTTAATAATATCTTTAAAAATTCAACAATCACTCATTAAACTAACATTATAACGAAATAACATTAAACACGTGCTGGCTAACGTAAACACCTAGACGATACACGACTGCACGAGATGCGGGGTATTGAACCACTTTTGTTTTATGCGCCTAATTGTTGTGGTCAAGTAATACATACATTTTTAAACACGTGCTTCAGAGACCATCCATTGGTTCCTATTTTTATTTATAATAATATGGGTGTCAAACGACAGGTAGTAATAGACGACTTTAAATATTATAACACTTTTATGTTACTACTTCGACACAATATTGAAAAAGGCTCTAACTTATATAAAATAAAATACCAGACTACTTAAAAACAATCAACTGTACCAGAAGGCAATTGTTTTTTATCATTTGGATTTTTTGTGTAAATGTTTTAACAATGTTAAGGTTATACAAAGTACTTTGACGACCCGCGTGGCGGAGCGGTTATCATACCGGTCTGACGCGCAATGGGTCCCGGGTTCGATTCCCGGCCAGACAGGTATCAGAATGATTAGTTTAGATTCATGTTCTGGGCCTGGGTGTTTGGTGTATTCGTCTTGGTATGTTTCCATGGTACCCACGACTCAGGAAAAAATCCTAGTGTGGGGCTATGAGCGTAGAAAGCGTGTTTTTAAAATTTAAATTTACTCGTAATAAATGCTCACGACCAACGACGTCGGCCACCAACGCCATAAAAAACGAAGCCCTTGGAATCCGATCACAGATGCATTATTAGTTTTTTACATATTGTCTTATACCTAACATGTAATTGTGTACTATATAAAAGAATAGAATGGTTAAATTTTTTAAAATGTAATATTGCCTGAACTATCGTATTGGGTGATCAGTCTGTAAAAATAGATGTAAGTTTGTATAAATAAAGAAATAAATAAATAAACATTACCACTTCTGAGGACCAAGATGGTCGCCTCAGTACGTCAGCCGATACCTACATTCTTCCATCGAAAAGCAAATTGTTTTAAGTTAGAAATAGGTGTGGAAATGTTTATTTCTTCGAATGGGTGACCACCTACAAGTCCTATATGCCTTGTAGAAAAATCATGTAATTTTGTCATATTGACTACAGTAGTAAATTTTTAATTATAGCAGAAGTACATGCTTTACATATTTTAATCAAAATTTTTAAATTACTGAAAACGAATATCCGATATGACGGTAAAACGATCCTCTTTCAATAATAATGTTTGTATACGTCAAAACCAATAAATATTTTGAATTGCATAGTGCATGTCGTTTCCACGGATAGCAATTACCTGGGCCAAAATTTCGTTGAATGTGTAAATCATGTTAACATACCTACTTTAATAGTATTGCCTTTACTCAGTTTATCATAGTGGGTATAATTCTTAGCGATTTCAATTTGAACATGTAAATCGGGCGTCTTAAAACGCAGAAAATTGGTGTTCAAATCTAAAGCTAAATGTGAGAAAATTGTTACAACATATGCCAACCTAATTGTACCATATTGAAAGCAAACAAATGAATATGAATATGAATGGTCGGATTGTTTCTTTTATTTTTTCTCTTTTTTTTTTTGAGTAATTTCAATTTGAACAAGTAACTCGGGCGTCTGAATAAAACGCAGGAAATCGGGGTTGAAATCTTGGTTCAATTGTTTCTTTTATTTTAACTCTTTTTTTTGAGTTTCTTATTTCTATTTCAAATAATCGGTATTTTTTGTTTTATTATTATTATTATTATGTCGGCAAAATATTATATATATAAATATTCATGTTTCATCAGTAAGAAATTTGCATAGATTTAAGAAAATATAATTCCAAAACGACATGATGTTTTAAACAAAAACACAGGGCAAAGCTCGGTCATCAAGGAACTAATCTAGTTTAACACTACAGTGTTAATCTAAACGTGATCGAAAAGTGTGAAACTGAGAGCATAACCTAGTGTTATTTTAAAATTACTTTCCGATTCCCTGAAAGGCCATTACGTAAACGTCCTGAGGCCTCAAGATCATTGATATGGAACGTTCGATGCCTTGTAAAATATGGACGCCTCAGGAATACTCAGGCGTTTATCAAACTCGGGCACGTTTTGAACATAGACGTAATAGATTAATAACGAAGCCGACTCCCATTGCATACGCATGCACGCACTTTCCTATAAATCTGGATATCAATCAAATAGATGAACTCAATGGATGACCATGCGGAAACATTTCTTTATTTCCGATTGGATTTCCCTGTGCTTTGCTGATTGAACCACCCTTTTAGATTTGTCTAGATTTGTTTAGATTTTGATAAGTCTCTACTGGGATTTAAGTCATATTTTTTTTTTGGCAGATGGGCTACCTGATGGAAAGTAGTCACCTTTGCCTATGGACATTCGCAACACCAGAGGAGTCGCCAATGCCGGCTTTAAAGGAGAGCTCTTTTCGCACCTTTATTAAAAAGCCTAATGTCACAGCTCTCCAAGAATACCTCAGGAGGAAGCTCATTCCACAACTTGCACGTCCGTGGCAAAAACGAGCGTGCAAACCGATTTATTCACCGTATACACTTTTTTTACCGTATTCATAATAACCGTATTTACCGTATTCACAAGTTGCTGTCCATCTCCTGGATTTCATCGCATGATTCCTTGGTACGACGTTCATGAGAATAAATAATTGGTGCTATTAAAGCCGACACACTATGAGCAACAGTAGCCCTCAAAAGGCACATGAATGAATATCTCTCCATGAGTCGATAAACACTCATAATAACCTACAAATTAGCGTAATTTCAGTCAAGACTAGTCATGTTATAAAAATATAAACATCTCAAATATAATATAAGAACTTCTAAGACAGAAACTGTAGCTTCAGAATTTCCAATAAGATTGATACGGAAGGTACCAGGTTAAAATATGTATGTAGGAGTTTCCAGGCGGCACGTCCCTCGCAATCATCAAAGTGAAGTGTTTCTGCAAGTATACGTTAGAAGCACTCCTCTAAATTAGCAAAACAAACGTTAGGAAATAAACAGTAATATATCTTTACGATATGTGCGTAAATTATAGCCGTAAGGAGTGCTTAGGAGGTACTTAATGGTAATTAACGCCTTCTGTTTTGGTTGTGCAAGATGAAATGGGTTTCTGAAAAACTGCTCTTACCACACAGCGAGAAATGGACTGAACTCAAAATTTCGGAAAATTAGTCATATACTTGAAACTACTTCTACTAACGTCGTCTATTGACTAGTCAATTAAAACAATGAAAAATTACATGCTAGAAATTTACAAATCAAACTAGCTGTCCCGACAAACGTTGTTTTGCCATATAAAAAATTTAAAAAAATGTTAAGGGTGGACAACCCTTAAGGGGTATGAAATATAGATGTTGGCCGATTCTCAGACCTACTGAATAAGCATATAAAATTTGGTAAAAATCGGTCAAGCCGTTTCGGAGGAGTATGGCAACAAAAACTGTGACACGAGAATTTTATATATTAGCTATAATGTTCCTTTCTTTTTATACTTTAATTAATTTAATTCTCTCGACTTTGCTTTTATCACATACTAGGTGACCCGGCGAACTTAGTTCCGCCTATAAGTCAAAAATCTAAAATTATCAGTGTTCCTCCACTATATTATGCATGTATTATACATAAAAATCTTCCTCTTGAATCACTTTATCTATTAAAAAACTGCATTAAAATCCATAGAGTATTAAAGATCTAGGGATAGACAGCGTGAAGCGACTTTGTTTTAAACTATGTGATGTTTGACATTGCGTTTTACACTTATCTCATCAAGTACAAGCAATTCTCTCGACTTAAATTGCTTTTATGACACAATTATTACATTTTATTAGTAGTAAAACCTATTTTATTTTATTTATTTTTAAGACATCGTCGTCAACCCATTATTGTCCCACTGCTGGGCACAGGTCTTCTCTCAGAATGAGAGAGTTTAGGCCATAGTCCATCGCGCTGGCCAAGTGCGAATTGGTGGACTTCACACACCTCCGAGAACTTTTTTTTTTAAAGAACTCTCAGGTGTGTAGGTTTCCTCGCGATGTTTTCCTTCACCGAAAAGCAGTGATAATTAATGTATAATATGCACATAAATCAGTGGTGCGTGCCTGGGTTTAAACCTCGGACCTCCCGATTGAGAGGGCAAGTTTCAACCATTAGGCTATCACTGCTCTATTTATTTTTAAGACATAATGGGACACAAATAACTGCGGTTAAGGCCACGTTACAAATAGTTCATACGTATCGTCGAACATTGCTGACATGTGGTACGCCGGCGACCAGCATTTCAGTTATTGCGTCGGTAGAATTTAATTTTCATTCCGAATTCTCATCAGTGCCGGAACTTGAATAGCGGCCGCGGCATTGCGATTTCAGTGCGATATTCCGATTGGAACGGATTGGATTGAGTCATGTTTTGCCACTTTTACGTATTGGAAAAGTTTTCTATTATTATTTTTTATTTTTATATTTGTACCATACGATAAGGCAAACGGACCACCTGATGGAAAGTGGTAACCGTCGCGTATGGACATTTTTCAACACCAAACCAACCAAAGGAGTCGCCAATGCATCGCCGGCTTTAAAGAAGCGCTCTTTTTGCATCTTTCTTGAAAATTATAGTATCGAATTATAATACCTATGATCAACCCAGATGAGATTAGTATCCCTCATGCAGTCGATAAAAGATGTGTTGCTACTCCTGAGAAGTAAGTTGAAACTCTTTGGATGAGTATGTCTCCATTAAGACACCTTTCAAACCAAAACAAAGAAGCACCTAATGCTGCTAGTAGGCAGAATAGGTGTGGCGGTAAAATTGGTACACAAGAAGACATTTCCAAATGTCCATTAATTTCCAAAATGTCAAAATTTCTAATAACATAATATATTCATTCTATAAAACTATCAGTTTTGATGTACAAGAATCCAATTTTCGATCCAACCTTCTTTACGCTCCATGAATTTCCAAAATGGGATGTGATACGAAATTTAATACCAGCCATGTATTACAACTATTTAGTGTAGAATATCTGTAATTATGTGAAGTATTTTGGTCCCGAATTACTATTATTTCTGGAAATGTTCGCACATTTATATATGCCTAAATTTCATGTTATAATTTAATGTAGTAGAACTTTATTGATGTAGAACTTAAAGCAAATTTACGTCATAAATATAAATGTGCAGACAATTAATTCATAGTCCTAAATTTAGCACGAGTGCTCCACAGAATGAAAAAAGTTTTTTTTATCTGATTGAAGTAGCAAACGAGCAAGCTGTCCACCTGATGGTAAGTGGTCACTGCCATCCATGGACTTCTGTAATCAACTACATACAGAACATGGGTACCATCCGAAGTCAATCACAGATGCGTTGCTACTCCCGAGGACTATGATGGTCGCCTCGCGTGAAAGTGTGCTGTTTCAGCCATAGGTATTTGACCATGCTGCCTAAATGTGTTTTAGTCATCATAGATTTAGGAAGATTAAGAAGAATTGTCGTGCTAATATTTTTAACAAACTAGGGATCATTTAAGTCTACATAACGGCAATGATACTTGTTTTAATCGACGGTTTCTAAAACTCAAATTCACTTTTATATTTGGCCTTCATGGGTGGCCGATTCCATACCATAGCGCAAATGTTCCTAATAAATAAACATACATCATGTTCCTAAAATATTATTATCAAACGTGAACGAAGGAACGAGTAATTTACCGAAATCTTAATTAATTTTAATAAAGGCAAGGAAGGGTTTTAATTAATTGAAAACATAACGTAACGTTATATTAACATCAAATTTTACAGCCATGAACATTCTTCGCACTTATAGCATTTAAGAATTTGTAAATTTTTGATACATGTATTTTTTTTTTACCTGACTGAAGTAGCAAACGAGCCTGCAGTCCACCTGATGGTAAGAGGTCACTGCCGCCCATGGACATCTGTAATTAACTACATACAGAACATGGGTTCTATCTGAAGTCAATCACAGATGCGTTCCTACTCCCGAGGACTGTGATGGTCGCCTCATGTGAAAGTATGCCGGCAACCACCCCCTTCTATCGAAACGCAAGAAATGCTTCACGCTAGAAATAGGTGTGGCGGTGGTACTTCCCCGGTCGAACTACACTGGTTTTACCACCTATTAATTACGTATATATTATAAGAGCTCCTTTATCTTTAAATTTAATTTTAGAGTTTACTTCTAAAAAAACAATATGATGCCCGTGGTATAAAAAATTGGGAGTACAATCTTGTGAAACAGTTATCCTGAGAGTGACATAATGTACGAATAGTTTAGTAGTAGTAACATATTGTAAAAGACAACACACTAATGCTAACCAATAAATAAATGCATGTCTCTATGAGAAAAATTGAAATCATTCAACCCTTCAGCAATTGCGATAATTATGTTTCCAACCACTCATTATTTAAAACTAAACCAAAAAAGCTTAAATTCTTAATAAGTAATGTTAAATATTTTCAATTAAAACATTAAAGTTTGTTTTCCTTTGTCCTATAAAATGAAAAGATTACATTTAAGGCACAGTTCCATACGTTTTGGGCAACCTCCATAAAATGTTCCCGTATAATTGTCCACAGACATAATAGCAGTTATCTCATCGTAATTCCTTTGTTCTAACCTTCGAAGAAAACATACGCGTTATGTATAACAGCGAACTTATTTACGGTCCAACTCAAGTCACAACGAGATTATCACAGACATCTCTTTCCGAGAAATCTCCATAGTTCCGGGAGCACATTACTGTTATTTTATATCCCAAACGAAGACAGTTCTTTTTATCGCCCGAGAGTTAGGATCGAAAATGAAGCCCGCGTGTATTATAACTTCACAACTATGGTATATTTGGAGTCTAAATCGTTTTTACTTCCTTCGTCTAGAGACTTTAGTGTCTGGTGAATAAAACAAAGTTTTTTAGTGCTAGAGTGTGGAAATATTTGAATTTTTTAAATGTAACTAACCGGTATTCTGTTCATAGCAAGTGAGCACTACCCTCTTGGATTTATGTAAGCAACTCCATAAAAGTAATGTTCTAACTATAATCTATGGAAAAGTGAAGGAGCACTAGAAATAAAGGTAGGTGAAGCCGCAAACGATTGTGGAATCCATCTAATAGTGGTCAGTACCGCTCTTTTTACTCCCTTAGATGCATTGCTACCGCGAAGAATTAAGAACGCTTTTTACTAAATCCTTCCCAGACCCTTGAAAAGAAAACACCAGCGCTTACTGATAAAGTATCATTCCTTACTCGTCATCTTTACTAACTCGAGACGAACTTCATAACGTTTTAAGAAGCTGACATTTAACCTTAAAAATACAAACTGGACGCAGAAATACCATAAGAGCCCAGCTGTTACGAATCACAACAATAACTTCTAAGCGCCGCGATTTTATTTCTCTTTCACAAAATGCTACTTGTTGGAGCAATCGCAAATCGTTAATATCAAGTATTGAGGAATGGTAAGCTTAGATTGCAGGCCATATAATGCCGTTCTTTTATCACTGAGTATATGAAGAGAGGGTGAGAGGTGTAGGAGTGACTAAGCAGGGAAGATGGAGGCCATCATAGACCATGTCCATCGTTGGACTATCAAAGGCTGATTGATAAATAGACATGGGGAGCTTATTCCTCAGATTGCATAACAGGTGGTAGTCTGCAAGAGGCCAGCAGAGGACCAAGTGCTTAGGAAAACTTTATGTAGCAATAGAATGAAAATGACCAATGGAAATAAAAACATGATGAAAATCTAAACCTAAATATTATCGTTTTTAAATTTGAATCCGGGTTAAGTAACCAAATTGTGTACAACCGCCCAACAAAGTTTGGACATCCCAGCCCACTTACACTGAACAAGTTGGCACAACTAATTCATAACGCAACTGTTTCTACTTTCCACAACTAGTTTTATCAACTACAAGACACCCGAAATTAATTCCACACGAAATCCTTGCAACACTGTCCCTTGTTGAGTAATAACTCAGCAGTGTTCGCGCCACCACACAACAGTTAGGGAACTCGGGCGCTTCTTGCAAAAACTTTGTTTAATACTCCCGACCATAAAGTCCCAACCCGACACTCAATTACGCTATCAACACTAATAAGTTGATTAAACCGAGCCAAAAGTTTCGGGACTACAAAATTTTTAGTAGCCCGCCAAACTTGACGGCACTTTATCTTACAAACTCTATTCAGACGAAAGGGGCTTGGCAAGAATTAATTAAAGCAGAAATAACTAAATAAATCCTATTTACTCGTATTTGCTTTTAATTCCTTTAACGTTTTGTTTGTTGTTCGGCTATTAACATTGTTTATTGTAACGTGAATCATCGGCAGAAAAGTAATTCTACTCATTTTACTGAAACACTTAGCTCGTCCCATAAAATTTACATATGCCCTAACCCCTTTTAGCCAGACTACGAGCAGATACGTAATCTGCTTACGTGCTTTCTTAAATAAGTAATTCCTAAATCAGCTCTTTTTATCTTAATACCTGAAATTAGTAACTATCTTATTCTTATGATTTTCAACTACAAATACATCCACGCGGATGTTTGATAGTCTCTATTGTCGCAATGGTAAAATCTCTTTACGAACACGAAATATCGTAATATTCATACATATAATTCGTTTACTATTGAATTGTCATTAGTTTTTTATTTTCTCCCTTTTGTTTTAAATAAATTTACTTACATGTGACTCTATTTTATTCCATGGTGAAATTACCATTTACTTCAAATCCGCCTCAATTCTAAAATTCCCTCGAAACTAATTCGTCCGTAACGAACACATTAACATGGTATTTTGTCATAAACTCATCCCACAGTTCCCAAATCCTATGATCTCTTCTAATAAAATCCCGATATTCATTTCGCTTAAACTAATCCCCTTATTAACTAACAATTTCTAATCCTAAGCCACTTAAGGTATCACATATGTCTAGAATCACAATTCACTTAAGCTATTATTCTGCGGTATCTTTACCTGCCTTAAATATAAATTCAAGCACCGAAGCTAAAACCCGTTCTATATACCAATGCTCTCTCTCTCATTCCTCTCCAAAAGATGAACAACGTGGAGGGGGAGCAACATACTGGAGTCAGCCAGACAGGTTTGCCATTGATGGATTTTAATTTCTATTCTGGGTCTAATTAGAACTGTTTATGTCTGGCTATAACTCAATACAGAAAAATCTCTGTATGGGGCAATGAGTGTAGAAAGCTTTATTATTCATTAGCATGTGGAGAGGACCTGTGTTGTTCTCCATCCACAGTACAACGCACACAGAATCAAATATAATAAGAACAGTCAATTAAAATGAGAATTAAAAAGCCCTATTCTGCGACGCATACATTCTAGACATATGTAACACATAACAGCATATACAACACACAAAGCGAACTCACCACATCGATGATCTGCTGCAAGGTGAGCCCAAACTTGACGGAGAGCGGCTCGCTCTCGTTGGCGACCGGCCGCTCCAGCGTGTTGTACGAGTTGAGCAGCGCGTTCAGCAGCCGCTTCTCATGCGGACCTTGCTCCGATACTGGGGGGAGAAATGGTATGGTTAGTTAGTGGTCGTGTCATACTATGTGGAAATGGTATGGCTACGTTAAGTATTTTTTTACACTGTGGAGGCTTTCCGTCCGATGCTAGAAGATTGGACGCACAGACGGCATGGGTTGATGACCTTTCGGCTAATTCAGGTGCTTCTGGGACATAGAGGTCTTTCGAGAAGTACAAATACCGCATAGCCAGAAGGGAGCCAACTACCCGGTGCCACCATTATGCGACGATGACACTCCGCAGCTAATTGTACAGCTAGGATATCATGGAAAGGACCTGTGCGGTTCGCCCAACTGTTCACCTGGATGGCGCTCTCAGAAGATCCTGGTTGCATTCATTTGGAGATTCCAAAGTCCGGCACCGAGGACGGCCACCGGGGGAGTTTTAGTGCATCAAACAACAGTGGGGTTAAGTTACCTTATTATTTGGTGTCTTCCGACAATGGATGAGAAAACAATGTTATTATTAGAAATTTGAAGATTGTTGGTAATTAATCTTATCTCATCCATGTATGAAAAAGCCTCAAATAGCTCTCATACAGTGGATGGGGTCACGTTCGATTTGTAGTCGATTGTCGAACTTTTCAGATGATGGACGAGACGGTGTTAGTTTTACTGGTCTCGTTATAAGATCAACGATGGTGTTAAATTTTACGGTTTTGTCGTAGGATCTAACAGATTTATAATTAAATGGATGTCGTTAGTTGGTTGTTCCCAATTGATAACTGTTATTTTTTATTTATCTAGTGAAACATGAAGATAATCCAATTGTTCTAAGTCACATATACGCCATTTACAAGTTGTCACGCTTATAACAATTCCACGAACATTAGCAGAAAATTCGAATTCTAAATATTGTAAAAGAAAGTAAAAATATCAGTCAAGTCAAGTAAAAATAGTCAGTGATATTGCCTACTGCGAACAAAATAGTTGTGATAAGAATACATCATAATTATAATACTTAACGGGTACTCACGATATGCGGTTTATGAATTCTTATAGAATTCTTTTTGCCGATATTTCGACCCAGTTGCATGGATCGTGGTCACGGCCAAACTGCGGTAGCGGGGAGAAACCGTTGACAAGCACTAGTGGTAAATTAACCTATCTACCCTACGTCTAGTTCGTTTTTCTTTTTTAGGTTCCATATCACGACACACAACACTAACTGTTTCCTTACGCACCACATTTTGCACTATTTGAGATTTACATAAACTAACCACCGGATTCCACGCTTGTGCAAGTTTAAAACCATCTTCTCTGTTAAAATTTTTAGGATGTTTTTTGATCTCTATAGCTTCTCTTACTAAACGTGGGAAGTAATGACGCTCAGCGGAGATCACCTGAGGTTTATGCAGTTCGATCCAGTGGTTAGAGCCGGAATTAAGGATGTGTTCAGCTACCGCAGATTTCTTCGGGTCATTCTTTTTGACTGCGTTGGGATATGGCTCGTTTAGTCTGTCCAATGTAGGAGTTGCCGCAGCTACAGTCAACTTTATAAACCCCGGGACATTGGTACGGGATGGTGTCTTTAGGTGTACGAAGGTAGGCCGCAAGTTTTTTAAAGGGCGTAAATATAGATTTTATATTATATCTTCTATCCAAGATTCTATCCTATCTTGTGATAAGAATAATCAACATCTAAAGAGAATTAATTCGAAAAAAGTTAAAACAATACGTCAGTAATTATCTAGAGGATAAATAGAGCCTACCTATACATACGATTTATGTGCTTATAAAGTTTGTCTTACATCCTTTTAACTAGACTAAAAACAGAAAAATAGATTCGAAGTAA
Source organism: Spicauda simplicius (assembly GCA_949699795.1). Taxonomy (NCBI): domain Eukaryota; kingdom Metazoa; phylum Arthropoda; class Insecta; order Lepidoptera; family Hesperiidae; genus Spicauda; species Spicauda simplicius. The sequence continues at coordinate 2,897,904 of OX453058.1, read as the reverse complement.
TTTTAGTTTTAATTAATCTATGTTTTTCTCCATAATTCTAATTATTTTTTTCTGTTTGTTAGCCTTTGAGTTGCTTAACTTTTGTGGTAAGATTAGTCGCTAGTTAAGATTAGTCTTAATTAGTTTTTCAAACTTTGAGTTGGAAACTGACTGCGTCTCTTCATTAATGATTTCGGAATTAAGCAGTTATTATATAAAATAAGCAGTGATAGGCTTATTTTTAACCAACTTTCCAAAGGAAAGGTTATCAGTTCGTCACGTGTATACACGAAGTTGGCGCTCATATAGGACAGCTTCCTCATGGTAATCCAGCAAAACAGTTAAGCGCCGGCTTCGAGACTATGTACTAAGTACTGAGTATGTTCTAAACTAACATATATTTAAATTATTTTTTACTTTTTTGTGCCATGGAAGTCGATTGTATTTTTTGTTAAAAAAACTTTTTTGAAACTCGTTCTCTCAATTGGAATGTCCCAGGTTCAAATCCGAGGCGCGTGCCTAAATTTTTTCATAAATAATGCGCATATAACAAATTAATTATCACCGCTTTAAATTGAAGAAAAACATCGTAAGAAAACCTACAAGCCTGAGAGTTGTTTAAAAAATTTGTGAAGCCGACCAATTCGCATTTGGCCAGCGCCACAATAATCCTAGTTGACTTAAGGTGTATCACTACATAGTATAAAACTAAGTCGCCCCCCGCTGTCTGTCCATATGTATGCTTAAATCTTTATAACTACGCTACGGATTTTAATGCAGTTTTTTTTTAAATAGATTGATTCAAAAGAGAGGTTTTTTACGAGTAATACATATATAATAAACTTGAGAAAAACTGATAATTTTAAATTTTTGACTTTTAAGCGGAATGAAGTTCGCCGGGTCAAGTAGTATGGTATAAATTTAGAATTAATTTATCTTTATTCATTTGAAACTAACAGGTATTCTCTTAAACGCGTATAATGTGTTCATTTTTACAATAGATAATAATGCGAACTTGTATCTAACTTTCTATTTTAAAAACCATCAATGAAGCTTATTTTACACCAGCGTAAATTTAAAAAACAAAACTTCTCTTCAAATTATAGCCGGTTGACATATAAAAATGAGAAATTGTGCACGAAGGCAAGAATATGTGTAAAAAGCAAATATGATATGTGCCTGTCTTTATTTCGTTGCGAACTATTTGTTGATTTAACTTTCTAGGTCGAAAGATAAATCAAGTCTTGCTGACGCGTTACACTCCAAGGTTATGTCATGAAGCGCTTATGTCATGTCTACATGTCTCGGCTCAAGTCTGGAGCGAGGCTAAGCTTTCGTTCATTTGACAAGATCTCCTTTAAGCTCCTTTCAGTTCAAAGTTCAACATTGTACGTGACGCTTATGGACAAAACTTTAACGAAATAATACAGAGGGACTCTTTATACATTTATACTCACGTATAAAATTTGCTGTGTTGGGTCATGTGTGATTTCGAACATACATATGTTAATACAAAAAGAAAACTGATAGGTGATAGAGCTAGCCCAGTTTTAACATGAGACTAGCTGTGCCCTCCTGTGGACATACAGACAAACATTCATTTTTGTAAAAAAAGAAGATGTAGCAAACTAACACGCACCCCTCCTGATGGTTAATGGTTGCTGCCTGAGCGTTTATCAGTAAATAATTTCATACAGAACAGAGGTTCTATTTGATTTCAATAACAGATGCGTTGCAGCTCTCTAGGACTAAGTTGGTTGTCTCATATAAAAGTGAAGCCGCGACCATACCCTTTCATTGAAGAACGTAAGAAATTTGTGTAGCGGTGGTATCTCTTCCGTCAAAATATTGTATACAAATACAGTAATACCTCGACTTACGCTACCCCGACTTACGCTACCTCGACTTACGCGAACTCGGAGTTACGCGGTTTTCAAATCTCCTCAATTTGTCTTTTATTGAGTGCCAGCTGCGTCACACAATCTCTATATTAATGACAACATAGCCTTACTATTCTACACTATTAAATAAGAGTGTGGAATAGTAAGACTATGTACTTGTATGACAGCTACATTTTATTTTGTTTTACGTATTTCTTGCACCCCGACTTACGCGAATTTGACTTACGCGATTATCCGTCAGCCCCACCTATCGCGTAAGTTCGGGGTGTTACTGTATCTGTATATGATTTTGCGCGCCGCGACACATCTGCAGATGTAAATTAAACTTTGGATGTGTAAAGGCTTACTCACCAAGTTCGTCAATTCTTAGCCTTCTAATGTGGCAACGCGCGTAAGATTTAGTTCAAGTAAGTTTCTTATCTTATTGTGAAGTGGGTATGACATAGCTTAGCATCTAAATAAACATCAAAACACGTAGATACTGGAGCTGTCATATAACATAAATGCATGAAAATATAATTAAACTAAGTAAAAGTAATTTAATACCTTAATATTTAATAACTTAAAATTAAGCCGAGGTGTTGCGAAAAGTGTAATTTACTGGCGCGATACCTAACGATGCAATTTACCAAATCCTCGACGCTAAAACATGTCTCAAATAAATTGCTAGAAAATTGCACCACCGCCGGAAAGTTTATACCAATTCATTGCGTAGCTCGTGAGCTAAAAGAGAAATAAGATGGCTCCGGCCGACCACTGTAACACTCGCAGCATCCCGCAACAAATTGCGCAAATCCTGTAGCGCCGGTCCAAACGACCCACATCTGCCGAAGAGTAACGGCTAGATAAACCCGTTAGCCACGCACCTGGACCACTCCAAACATTGAAAATATGACCGCTCTTAGCACGAAGACAAAAAGCGCAATTTCGCACGAATGTCCTCAGAAATTCACGGGAGTCCGGTCCGAAGGACCAGCAATAAACACTCATTTCAGGGGCTCAGATCGCTTATAAACGTGATGTATGGAGGTTGAAATGTGACGGGTATAATTCCATAACGGTGGATTACAATGCGGGAAAGAGACAAAGGGTGGTTATTATGCGTGAGGACTCTTAAGGGTGATTTATATGGGTGTGAATATAACGGAGCATTTCCCGTCCGATAGTTGTGTACTGAACCTTTTCAATTACTTGTGATTACAATGTTTTTAGAGTATATTAAGCGTTGCGGGCGCCGAAACAAGGCCCGCCGGGATAATTAAGTCAATTACAGGTACAGAATTATACGGGTGTAGCTTTCCACGCTCACGTATGTTTTCATTAATCACCGACCGTAAAGACTGAAACTAGGGACGCATATTAACTGTAATTGTAAAACGGAATGTTTCATATCCCGCTACTTTGAATTATGTTATGAATAACATAATTAAGTAATTATATTTAATTATTCTAATTGAGCTCTGTTACAGATTGAATCTCATATTAAACAAGTGTAATATTCAATCCACTTCTTGTTTATACTTATATATTAATTTTAAATAAGCTAGATAGATAGGTAGTCCACCTAAATGTCGACGATCATTGTTTTAACATCGTTGTCACAAGACTAGTTTGCTTGACACACAAAAGGTGCATGCAGATTTTATATGGTCAGTTTTCGTATGTCGCCCAAGGCTCTTCGTAACCAATTCAATGTGGAACACGGATGACAACACACCGAACTTAAAATACCTCTACTGATGAAAAAATTATAACCTACAAAGAGCTACACAGATATGCATTATTCATACGCAAGGCGGAGCGGTTACCATACTGGTCTGACACGCAGTGGGTTCTGGATTCGATTCCCGGCCAGACAGGTATCTGCGTGTTTGTTTATCCGTCTTGTGTGTCCATTAAGAAAATCCTTCTGTGGGGTTATGAGTATAGAAAAGTGTTTTTTTTTAAGTTCGTAACTAAGAACAAAAGTGTTCAACCAAGTAAATTTTGAAACAAAAAATATTTCACTCACTAAGAAGCTACAAACTGACACGCTACATATATTATTTTATCACAACCACCCAGAATTTAATAGATGCATACTTTTTTGGTTTATTATTCCAACATTTTCCGTTCACTCGTCAGAGTGCGCTTTTGATTTTTGCATTCATTCGTTCATTAAGGTTCTAACGATATCTCGATGATCGATTCGACTCCATTCGAATGGCCGTTAATCGATTCGCGTTCACTTGAAACGATTTGGAGACGCATTTTGCTTGCTTTTGCATTTTGATTGGAATTTCTGAATTTGCAAAAAAGAATCGTGTAAAACTAAACTCGCTTGGATGGAGTTGTGATGTTTCTAACGAGCGATGTTATGATCAAGTTACAACAATAAATTATCCCTCACAAGTAACAAAAGGACTCCTGTGTTTAACTATTTGAAATAAAAACGTTTGAGCGTAATTTATAAACAAATTATGTTGTAATATGTTGGTAAGTATATTACCCTCTTCGTCCCTGTAATTCCGGGATCAGAATAAAGCTACGGCATCCCCTGCCTTTCGTAAGAGGCGACTAAACGGGGCTTCCGGGGTTACAGGCGGCTAAAGTGGGAGCTCGAACCATTCGGTCAGATGATCCCGGGCAGGACGACGGTATATGGGGTCGCGTACCGTCGTAATGACTAGACGAAGCGGTAGACCCAGCCGCCCATCTGTGAGGAGCCCGATTTTAGTGCGGTAAAAATCCCACATAACCCTGCGTCGCTCTCACGGCGTCGGGTACCTTTTGAACGTTTCCCCCTTGAGAACAAAAAAGAAAGTATTACCTTCTTACTCTTGAATCCTAAACACCACAGTTCTCAACACTGTTAATAGGTTTGGATCACTCATATAACATTCAATACTATAATATTAAATAATATTAGGTGCTTAATATTTCCTTACATGTAAACATGAACAAACCTAGATTACAGACAAGCAAATAGATTAACCAATTCTAAGCACCACATAATATACACGAAATGTAATTATGTGTCAAATAATCGACTTCCATTATGAGCCGGAGAATTACCGAAGACGCAAATATAAGTACAATTGTATTGTTCTCAGACAATGTTTCATAGTTGTGGTGCTAAATTTGGTTATACCTAAATTTCGGTTAAAAAATCCACGGTTCGGTTTGAGCGATCGTTCCTGCCGCGGACGTGCAAGATGTGGAATGAACTTCCTCCTGAAGTATTCCCGAGGTGCTACGACATGGGGTTCTTCAAGAAAGGTGTAAAAAGAGCTCTTCTCCAAAGCCGGCGATGCATTGGTGACTCCTCTGGTGTTGCAAATGTCCATAGGCGACGGTGACTGCTTTCCATCAGGTGGCCCGTCAGCCTTATCGTTAGGTCTTAATATAAAAAAAAAAAATTAATCGCCTTTGAGTTGCTTAATGGAAGCGAGGCTAATACGATGAACACTGGCAGATTCCAGAGAGAAGCTAAGCTTCAAGCTACTCCAAAATTCAAATGCATTGAACGTTCCTAAACCCATCCACGTTTAATCGGAAGGCGTAATTTTAGAAGCACGAGCACCCAATCCCTCGTTCAAATTCAAAAGATAGGATTTTTTCTGTCTTATAATTCTTCAAACCCCCGCAAAACGGGAAATAACGATCCGTTAGTATAGATAGGAATATTTGAGTTATGAGAATCGTCTTAAGTATTTTAAGCTGTGGAGTTAAGTGACACCGCTTGATTCAAATGGATTTATGGAATGTGCTATTTCTTGACACATAAAAATACATTATGAGTTATGAAATTACAGACCATATGCAAACAAACAATTAATGGTTGCTTGTATTGTAATTGTTATTGTACTCAGACACAATGTATAATGTTCGTGGGACTCTGAATATACCGCTGTACGTTGCGTAATTAAACAGGTACTAATTAGATAGACACATACTCCGAAAGAGGGGTTAAGGGCCTCCTCCCCCGTATTAATGAAAAGTACTTTAAAAGATGGGGGTACCAAAATAAAGAAGACAACATACTCCTTTTAAGAAGTCCTTTTTTATTTTTTTGCCATCAAGTTTTTAGAATTAACTTGAGTTCAAAAGGAGAATCATATATTCGCTATTAACAAAGTTGAGTAATTTTAGTCTTGAAAGTGTAGTTTCACAAGTATTGTAGGCTGAGGACGGAATAATGTCTCACGTCAAAAGTAAAACATATGGGCCCCTTATAAGGCAAAATATACGCTAATATTAGAACGTGTCCAGAACAAGTTCTTAAGACACCTCTATCTAAAACTATACGGCGTCTACCCGTGTTTTATGTTGATGTATCCTACATTATTTGTATTAGGAATGGTGGAGTATAACGAATTGACGGTACGTCTAGAGTATGCACTTATCACTTACTTAGTCAAATTACTGCGTGGTATAGCTCATAATCCGAGTGTTCTGTGTCGTCTTGAACTCTGCGTCCCAGATGGGTATGGAGACGTCGGCGCCCTCCGCTGCTGGTCTTACCGACAGCCAGGACCAACCTTTTAGCTAAGGCACCATTCACCAAAGCTCTTTGTACACTCAATCAGGTACATGAAAAACTAGATGTCATTTCATGTAGCTTGAGTGAATTCGCAATAGTTAGTTTTGATATATTGTCTTACAATAATATGTAATTATATATTATAATAATAGAAAAGAATGTTAACCTTTTAAAAAAATGTAAAATTGCCTACGCTATCGTATTGGGAATGTTAGTATTTATGTATGTAAGTAAACCTGTAAAGATAGACGTAAGTCTGTATAAATAAATACCAACTGATCCCGTTGAATTGTTTGTATTATGTTTTATTCCTCAATATAAAATGAAATTTTATTAAAATTATGGGGCAAATTTTACATAATATACGCAACTACATAATTGTATTCTACAGTAATGTTATACACACAATGTGATACATTGTGGGGCGCCGAATTTAATCACTTTTGCTGGTGTTTAATTAAAGTAAACCCAATACTAGAGGAATATTTGAGTAGTTTTAGTTTTGAGAATCTAGTTTCATAAATATGAAGCTGAAGATTGAATAAAGTGTAATTTTTAAGGTGATACTGATCCAATGGATTTGTGGATTTTGTTGTTTCTTTATATAAAGGGCATACAAATTTCATTATGTTATTTATAAAAAAAATGTACGGCACTCGGGGACTGCCGCGATAAAGCATAGCATTTTTTGTCAACTTGCATACGTTATTATAATAATTTATTTATGCAGTATTTTTTATATTAATTCAAGTTTCTTTTTCTTTGATACTAAATACTTTCTTAAAAATAGCTGCTTACATATTCGACCGATTTCCAAGCAGCTCGTCTCGATCCGTGCAAGCGTCGTACTGTCGTACCGTAGGTATACATAAATGTTAAGCGAACGCTCGACTGCGCTATATAGTAGGCGGAATGAGGGATGTTAGGTTTTTTTTGTTACGGAATTTCTTGATTCGGTCGCCGCTCTCAAAGCCCACGCTAAAAGCTATGCTATAGCTTAATACGCAGGCATGCGATTGATTGTATTGTACTTGCACTTAATGTATATCGTTGTCGGAGAAATTTAAAAGATTTAAATCTCCTTTTAGAATTTCCTTTTTTTTAAAGGAAATTCTAAAAGGAGATTTTTCACGTTTTTAAAGGATAGTTACGAAAGTGCTTTTGTGAAGTACATAATTAAAGCGTTACCTATACAAGACAGATATTTGAGTAGTTTTAGTTTTGAGAATCTAATTTCACAAGTATTTTTGGCTGAATATTAAAAAATTTGTCGTTTTAAATGTAATAACGCTTGATTCCGATTAATTTTTAACACAAATTACATTATGAGATTTATGAAATTATTGATATGAAAGTATTCAACTGTATAGTACAATAGTTTTACTGTAGTCGCACAGAAGGTATCTCCGTTTTGAGGCTCCTGTGAAGTAATTACTTAAAGCGATGCCAATGCGAATGGGATATTTGAATAGTTTTAGTTTTGAGAATCTATTTTGACAAGTATTTTAGCCTGAAGATTGATTAATATCTCGTTTAAAATGTAGATTGTAATAGAACAAGAGCCCGTGAACCCCAGACATACGTCATTTGAATTTTGATATTTTGTCATCGCACTTATGAAATCTGGGTTTGGCAGGTAGACGGTATTTGGAGATTTCCCCCTCGAAAGCAAAAAAAAATGTGTGCGTGTACTAGCGTACACTCGTAAGAAGTGAAACTTCTTTATGACGTTATTTTTCAAAAAATAATTTACTATATGCAACTTTACAGAAATTGGTTAAATAAAGTTAAATTAGATAAAGTTTAATAAAAGGCTTTTATTAAACTTTATCTAATAATCTAATCTATAATAATCTATCTAATATCACGCGTGGTAGGGATAAGAAAAAGATGGCGCATAACGGAAAAAATAAGATGGCGCGTAACAGAAAAAGATGGCGCGTAACGAAAAAATGTTACACTAAATTTTTTTCCAACCCCGATAAAGAAGTTTCACTTCAAAAAGTTAGACGGTAATAAAGGTGGCGAAAATACCGGCCTACTTACGTTATTAACCGACTTCCCAAAGGAAAGAGGTACATTCGTCGTGTATATTTATATATGTGACTTTGGAACTATGTACTAAGTATTGTATATGCTCTAAGCCAAAATGTATTTAAATTATGTTTTTACCTTATTGTGGCGTAAGTCGGTTGTATTTTTATTTAAATTTGTTTTTAGTATAATAGCTGATTTTATATAATAATATTTGGGTGATAATTAGATAGTTCCAACCCTTTCCCAGATTTATTAAGAACAGATGCATAATTAAATCGCATTAAATCAAAATCAGTGAATGTCATTTTAAAACTTATTTCTTCTTCAAATCTATTTCTATGTCTTATCTTGGTTTAGCGTTTAGTATTTATTTCATTCAAAGCCATCTTCTCTGTCAAATGCTTTTTAATAAAAAGTTAATTTTTAAACGCTGATGAAAACGCGGAGATCTACATAATACGTGTAATCATATCAGCAATGTCAGTAATATTATAATATAACATTATCATAAATCAGATTCACGTATGATATCGCCTCTACATTAAAGAGATATGAATACGGCAGGCTACATAAAATATATAAAAGTTACATGATACATATCATGGACACATTTCATACATTTTACGTACCCTGATATCATGTTGACGTCCGGTATTGAAACGTAAATTTCACGATAATATCATATATTACGAGGAAAACATCCTTTTACCTTTAATATTAACGGTGTTCAGTAGGGAATTAAATTATATAAAACATTTTCATTACTACTTTTAGGTCTTTTTGTTTTAAACGTATGACTTGATGGAAATTGCTATTTGTCTAACACAAGGTAGAATTGATTAAAATTCTAAGTTTGTTTACCAGGTGGTAGAACCAGTGTAGTTCGCCTCTGCACCTACCACGGTCACACCTATTTTAAACGTGAAGTATTTCTTGGGTTTCGATAGAAGGGTGTGTGTGGTTGCCGGCAAACTTTTTGTACGAGGCGATCATCCTAGTCCTCGGGAGTAGCAACGCATCTGTGATTGACTTCAGATAGAATCCATGTTCTATATGAAGTTGGTCACAGATGTTCATGAGCGGCAGTGACCACTTACCATCAGGTGAACTGCATGCTCGTTACTCATTGTTACTCATATCAGATTTAAAAAAATATGCTTCTTCGAATTACTAATCATCTCTCCTAATCACGGGTAACTTGGTGGTGTCGCCAAGCAAAAACACAAACTTTTTACTAAATTATAAAAGTCGCATGTGAACGACCAAGCCATCTGACAAGCGGTCACTGCCCCCTAAAGACATCTGCGATCATCCTCAAATAAGATCAAGTGACTTAGCTGAAGATTCGTAGCTATGCCTAAGAAAACCTTGAAACAATGAGAAAAGAAACATCGTTATGTAAACCTCCCATAAATAAATAAACACTCTTTAAATCATAATATCAACCCATTATTATCCTACTGCTGGGCACGGGTCTTCTCTCAGAATAAGAGATTTATAGACCATAGTCCTCCGCTGACCAAGTGCGATTTGGTGGACTTCACACACTCATCCGTAAAAGTATTTTTTAAAGAACTCTCGGGTGTGTAGGTTTCCTCACGATGTTTTCCTTCCCGAAAAGCATAATTGCTGTGCCTGGGTTTGAACCACGGACTTACCGATCAAGATCAAGTTTCAACCATTATTAGGCTATCACTGCTCTCAGTAGTATGTATCACTATCCTTTCTAATATATACCTAGTAACGTTCTAGTTTTACCGTCCTTCATTAAATATGCAGTACATGTTCCAATCTTCAAGCATTTACTTAACACAATCTAAGTAATTACTTCTACATATCCAATTTGAGCCTGTCAAAAGGACGCCGTAAGCAATTAACCAAGCCTTCGCTAGCTCAGTGAAACTCCGCTGTATAGGGATTTGAAAATGCAGCCCGACAATGCCAACACACGACACTTCTTTACACTGTGGCCATTACAGTTGCAATGGACATTTTAATTAACCCTTCGCTAAATCGTTTTCGTAAACAAACGTCACAGCGATCACGCGCATAAAGTTCGTGTCGACGCTTTTGATTGTTGTGACATTGTTTAAAAGAGCAAATTGATTTTTGAGGGATTCTACTTAATTGCAATATAATTGAAGAGAAATCTTCTTCTTCTTATATATAAAAAAAAGTTTGTCTGTATGTCCTCTATAGAATAGTATATTTGATGATGTGATGATCTTTAGCAAAGTTGTTATTCATGAGCTCGCAAAGGTTTATTGGTGTATTTTTTTTGTGATGGCGTAGCAACGCACGCAGGATACAGCTAGTTTCACAATAAAAAATAGATAAAAAAATTACTTATTAGCTTTTTTATAAAATATAGAGGATGAAAACTATTCTAAAGTTTGTCTGTTTGATTTTTGTGACATTGTTTGAAGCAGGTAAATGAATTTTGGAAGGATTTTAATTAATTGCCATAGAATTGAAGATGATTTTCATAATATAGAACAGATAATTTGCTATAGTACACTTATATGTAGTTCATGTATATTTCTTAATACCTCCACAATGTTGTTATTATAATCTACGTCTGAACCGTACCTACATTATTTGTAATTTGTATTTCTCGTGTTAAATGAATTGTCTTCGAATGGGAAATAAATGTCTTAAACCGTATAAACCGATGAAACACTTACTTTTATAGAATATAGAAGTGTGCGACTATGTGTGTGCGTTTAACTATGAATAAGTGTGTGTTATAGATACTATATATTTTTTTTATCACATCGAAGCAGCTAACGATCCTGCAGTACATTTTTATAAATGGCCACTGCTCTTGGACATCCTATAGATCCCACCTCACGTCTAGGGTTGAAGTCGTTTCGAGATCCCGGTGTCCTCCTTTTCAGCGCCGAGGACGGCCACCGGGGGGGTTTTAGTGCGGTAAAAATCCCACATAACCCTGCGTCGCTCCCACGGCATCGGGTACCTTTTGAAGGTGGAAAAAAAAAAACCTTTTGAAAAAAAAAAAAAGGTGGGATCTATAGGATTCTATTCCCAAATGCTGTCGGCCGCAGATATGTTGCTATATCTGAAAACTAAATTGAAACGGCTCATATCTCCCTTATAAAACACGCGAGCTTAACACTGTTGCGGAGAAATACCTTCGTAGTCAAACGCTCGCTCGTAGGACCGATAACTGATGGGGAAGGAAAGTTCTCGAGTGGCGACTACGTTTAGGCAAAAGGAGTACAGGTCTCCCCCTTCCAGATGGACCGATGACCTGAAGAAGACAGCGGGAAACCGTTGGATTCAGAGGGCACAGGACCGGTTGGAGTGGCGCCATTTAGAAGAAGCCAATGGATGGATGGATGTGAGTCAAAAAACGAATCCAAGCACCTTCAAAGTTCGCGTACTATAATATTATATGTTGCAAAATATAATACTAAAACCAATTACAGATAATAATTTAGTTTCCTTTTATCTGTAATATTTGTAGTAGTGGATTGGTTCTCCAAGTTATTTTTTGCAACATTCAATAAAGTTTGCAACAACACTTGTATCAATGACGCAGATTATATGAAAAGCCATCAAAATTGAAAATGTTTTGGATAAAAGTAAACCAATTGCATATAAAATAATAAATGTGTATGGAGTGCATGATACTGTTTATTTTGAAACTAGCTGTTCCGACGGTTTCATTCGCGTGTAAGAAAAGGAAGAATAATGTCAAATTGTAATACATTTAATAGACTAGGTAGATTAAGTTTTTTTAATAAGGAAAAAATTGTCTTGTAAGATACAAACTATCAATATATATAACTCCATTCGTTTTAATTCATTAGTTTTACTATGATGCGATTTCAAATACATAAAAAGGCAGACAGTGATTTGAAAAATATAGAAATGTCCTTTTTTGCTTATTTTCAGTCCTCCAGACATTTCTCAACTGTACGCAATGTATCGCTGATACACGCTGATTTTTATTTTTATAACATGTATGGTTAAAATGAGAGAATAATCACTATATAGTATAAAACAAAGTCGCTTCTCGCTGTCTGTATGTATGTACGCTTAGATCTTTAAAACTATGCTACGGATTTTAATGCAGTTTTTTTTTATAGATAGAGTGATTCAAAAGGAAGGTTTTTATATATACTGCATGTATAATATAGTCGAGAAACACTGATAACTTTGGGTTTTTGATATTTAGGTGGAACAAAGTTCGCTGGCTCAACTATTAACGAATAAAAACGAGAATCAATCTTATATAGAGCTTCCCAAAGTAGACCTCAGAAGTGGTAACACATGTGTGACCGAACGTAAGCCTAAAATCCTTTCTCATGCTGATTATAAAAGTTTATTACACCCTGATGTAGGTATAACGGTGATTCCGTTCAACTAAAACAGTTCTACTTCTATAAGAGTAGAAGTAGGTACCGGGGAAGTACCACCGCCAAACCTATATCTAGCGTGAAGCATTTCTTACGTTTCGATGGAAGGGTGAGGTTGCCGGTACACTTTTGTATGAGGCGACCATCATAGTCCTCGGGAGTAGCAACGCATCTGTGATTCACTTCAGATGGAATCCATGTTCTGTATCAAGTTGATTACAGATATCGCAGGGCGGCAGTGACCACTTACCATCAGGTGGACTACATACTCGTTTGCTACTTCAGTCAGATAAAAAGAGGCAAAATAGTACAGTAAAATCCCTCCCTTATTTACTGAAAACCAATCCCTTCATCCATTGAAATTGATTACAAAAACCTTTTAGAATTTATAACACATAAATAAACATTATAAACACCGAGCTTCGGCAGTTAATCTAGTAAAATATCTGAGTGCATACCGTCGTCCACCCGTAATTGAAACTTCGTGTCGCTCAAATGACCCCAGTTAATACTAAATTGAGTTCTGCTTTTAAATTATTTACAAACTCCAATTCGCAATTCGGTAAAACGCATAAATAAAGTGAAAACATTGGATGTTTTACTGATATGGCTTTATACTTTTTGTGTAGTATGTGAAATAGTGTAGCGAGTTTTAAATGGTATTTTTTTTCATATCAAGTCTTATTGCAGTTTTTGTACCAAAATTATAATAGGTATAATAGAATAAATAGTAATTACCAGCTAAATATAAACAAACGATATAAATAGATAGACATATAGACCAATGGAAAATAGAAAGAGTCATGACATCTTGTTTAATATGAGTACAGAGTAGTAGTAGTAGTAGCAGAAATTAGAAAGAGTCAAGATAGTAGTAGTAGAGAAAGAGTCAGGGTAGTAGTAGTAGTATATTCGAATATGAAGCGGTTCATTTTAACATTTGGTGACCATTTAGAAATTGATTATAGATGTACATGGACCGCAGTGTTCGTTTATTATCAGATCCAGTCGTTTACTACATTAAATTTAAATCACATTACGTTTTCATTATTATAAAAATTAGCACATGGCCAGCGCGGTGGACTATGGCTTAAAACTCTCTCAATCCGAGAGAAGACCCGTGCCCAGCAGTGGGACAATAATGGGTTAATGACGACTGTAAAAATAACATAGTAAACAAATATTTGGTAGAATCCTCTAATCATAATATGTATCGCAACAAGCTGTTGAATATAAAATGGTAACAACCAGTCAGCACTGAAGTTTTACATATTTCAAAAATACTACTTGTAAATCTTAATGAAGATATCATATATTTTTTTAATATACTACGTTATTATCCCAACTTCACCCGCTGCGTTCACGTTTTCAACTTAATGAGTATTCTATGTGTTAATATGGGTCATAAACTATGTGTGTGCGAAATTTCACCTAAATCCGACCGGGAATATCTGCGTGAAAGAGTAACAAACAAATGTACTTATGTACACGCGTTAGATGTTATAATTCTATGGCCAAACAAGATAAAAATCCTTTTAAGAATTTTATCCTTTAAAAAAAACATACTGTGACTTTTGTGTGATTAATCTTAAAATTTCACTCTCATATTTTTTTCATAACGCGTCTAACACGCGCTTTCTACACTCATAGCCCCACACGAGGATTTCAGGATTCGTGGGTACCATGGACACACACAAGACGAATACACAAACACCCAGACCCAGAACAGGAATCTAAACTAATCATTCAGATACCTGTCTACCCGAGAATCGAACCCAGAACCCATTGCACGTTACACCGGTAATCGCTCGGCCACGCGGGTCATCGAATAATATTATATTTTACGTATATTAATTACAATAGATGGCTTAATACCCACACCTAACAGCCTATAAAGCCACTGCTGCAAATATGAAGCCTAAAGAGGGTTTTGCCATAGTCACCGCACTTAAACCCCTGAAAGTAGCTCAACTGCTCGCCTTCTTGAACAATATTGGTGTATTAAAATATTTTGTATTTATCTACTGTTTTAAGTGACTCTGTGTACATTTATTGTACGATCGAATGGAAATCTCATGAATATTACAAACGTGAAACTTTATGAGGATGCTATGTGTGCGTGTTCTTTCACGCAAAAGTATTGGTCGAAATTCGTTGAAATCTTTACTAATATTGCACGCAGATAGTTGAGGGTTTAGAATGTTAAAATTTCCGCCCCCCCCCCCCCCTGTTAAATACCCCAAAGGGAAAGCAATAGAATTTACTGATGAAGAAAATAATGTTTCTATTTCAATAAAAGTTTAGGGGTTTAGGGGTTCATGTACCCCACTTTACGAAACCCTGACCTAGATTTACACTTAAAATACACAAGACCGTGATAGATATGACTGAAGCGAGTGAAGCCACTGGAATAAACTAAAATGATTTAAAAATTACAGCGTATAAACGTATGGAGGTAGCGTAAGACATGTCCACTTGATGGTAAGTGGCCACTGTCGCCCATGGACATCTTTAAGCAATTTCAAATAGAACATGGGTTCTATCTGAAGTCAATGTATTGGTACTCCTGAGGATTATGATGGTCGCCTCATATAAAAGTGCGCCGGCAACCACACTCTTCCATCGAAACACAAAAAAAATGCTTTACGCTACTTCAATCAGATAAAAACAAAATCGTTGCTAATCTTTACCGAACAGAAACTTCTGAAGTTAGAACCATGATATTTGGATAATAACATTCACTTCAGAAAAGAGGTTTCTGATATTCTATCCCAAAAAGTTAAATGTTAAATGTTTATATCATTATAGACTAGTCTGCGCACGAAGTCGCGGGGTAAGCTAGTTACGATACTACGCTGAAAATCTGTAAATGAATTCAAATATTAACTTTTGGCATTTTTTAACAATTTTATTATGGAAAATGATACTTTATATCACACACTGGTCCAGTTCCAAATAATTTGTAACTTTGCTTTTAAACAACTTTTGTGAGCGAATTTAAATGAAAATACGAGTAAAATAAAAACTCTACGTACTCACATGAGTAGAAAAAGTGGTCCAACATGTGTTGCAAAATGGAATATTACGAAATATTTTAAATGTGGTAGAACCAACGTGGCTCAGCGAGAAAGATGCCAGCGTCACATCTATTTCTAGAGTGAAGCAGTTCTTGCGTTTTTTTTATAGGTTATGGATGGCTGACCAGAATAGAATTACAGTACCTCCTTCTTCTCCTGTGTTCCTCCTCCTGTCTGTCCTTATATAGAAAACATTCATAAACAATATATTCTGATAACGTCGGGTCTAGATAGTATACATACGGTAATATGTATATCGTAGGTAGCGTTTCAACGATGAATTATTAAATACGCTAGACCTGCTTCAGGCCTTAACTAAGGTTCTCTACGTCATTGGTACCATTGACGCATTCAAGGCAAACCCGATGTCTAAATTTAGAATTTATATTATGTCTACCTGGACAGGGATAGTCTTAGGGTCCCTACGTAAACCAATGTGCTGATTACCATTACGCGAGTCATCCATACAATCTATCTGCTCGTACATACTATAATATAATTACATTGAAAATAAATAACGCATTCCACAGTTATAGCTATAGGTATAATGATTTTCTCTAGTGTCGTGGGTGCATAGCTATATAATAAGACGTACTTAACCACCCAGAGCGTGAGAAGAAATCTAAATTCAGATCTATGTCTGGTAAGGGATCGATCCCGGAGCCTACTAAACAAATGCAGCGCATTTTAATATACAATCTGCCCTAAATATATTCGTTTTAACCGAGTACTAAATACTTTCGCAAGTATGTCTTATAACACTCTTCTAACCATAAAACAGCAACTAAACACTATAATAACAAAGCAGAGTACATAAAAGAACTATCTAAACAGTAGATATTAACCTAAATGGAAAAGAGCTGTAGATATTTCCGGGCACGGCCGATATAATAATACCCACGTATTTATCGAAACCAATTTAATTAATGCCGACCGTAGTTTGAGAGGGCTCGGAGGCGCAACAAGGGAGCGTTGCCATGGCGACGGCCCTCGCTTCTGCCCCAGTTACTAGCCGATGGAGCGTTCACTGTAACCGGGGGCCTATCGAATGTTTATTGTATGCATGATCGGGCGAGCTGTCTGCCCGGATTACATTCTCCTGCCCAACTATAACAAAAGCTACGGTAATACCGGCTTATAACGGAATACTTCGCACCATGGCTGGATTACACCTTTGTTAAATCGATTACCGAGTTACCGCAAAATCTACTTATAACAGCTATTTCTTGCCGCTCTGGATTAAACGCCCTTGTTCGCTCGATAGCAGTATAGTAATAGAAATAACTATTAGTATTTTATAATAATTGTACTCATAACCTTATTAGATCCCTTTATTAAGTGAACTGTCTGACACTAACGCGATGTTTTGAATATTTCCTTTTACAATCTTATTACTGTGTCTTTGTTAGGTCGATTGCGGAAGTACCTAAGAGTGTTAGGAGTACTTGTTCACTGTAACCAGGGCCTATCGAATGTTGTATGGATGATCGAGCGAATTACCTGCCCGGCTTACATTCATGCGGAACTATAACAAAAGCTACAAAACCTAATATAGCGGCTTATAGCGGAATATTTCCCAAGGTGGTAGAACCATTGTAGTTTGATCGAGGAAGTACCACCGTCATACCTGTTTCCAGCATGATGTTCCAGCAGCAGTTTTTGCGTTTCTATAGAAGGGTGTGGTTGCCAGCACACTTTTACATCGACGACCATCATAGACCTAGCTACTCCCTAGGTCTATGATGGTCGTCTATGATTGACTTTAAAAAGAAACCATGTTCTGTATGAAGTTGATTTCAGATGTCTATGGGCGACAGTGACCACTCAGCATCAGGTGGACAGCGTGCTCGTTTCCTATTTCCGTTAGATAAAAAAAATGTATTACTTCCGCGATAACAATAATCTATAAACAAAAATGTAAATATCCAATTTTTACACCACAAATACTTCGCATATTGAATTTTTGTGTATAAAACGTTATACACTCGGGGTCTTTTGTCAAAATCCCGTTAACTTCGCGTACATTTCAATGACACCGCAACTCCTACACTCATGTAACACGTCAGAGTAGAATGTAGAGTCATTTTTTTCGTTTTGTGCTCCCTCGTCCGTCATTTTGTACGCAGGAATGTTGCAAAAGTACGCATGCCTCTCGTTCCAATCACAATAGGGCTGCCAACAGTAAAGCTCAGGCTTAGCTATAGCTATGTAAAGGGGGGGAGGCTAACAGCAATGGTATCTTGATATTTTTCGTAGATTTTGCTAAGGTGAAGATTATAAGTAACTTCGAAATTTGTCACAGTAACATCAAAGTAGTGCTCCTGTTTAAAATAAAGTATATCTCGACTATGCACAGAAAAACCTTCACCTTTATTTTTGGTGGGATCATGTTGTTGGGAGTACATACTAATCAACATGATCCCACCAAAAAAAGGTGACATGATTTTTTTCTGTAAAAAAAACTTTAAACTTCATTTTAA